>VXBJ01006029.1:418253-520751 GCA_013400055.1 Nycticryphes semicollaris
CACGCTGAAGGCCTGGCTGCAGGAGCACCGCAAGAACCCCTACCCCACCAAGGGCGAGAAGATCATGCTGGCCATCATCACCAAGATGACCCTCACCCAGGTCTCCACCTGGTTTGCCAACGCCCGCCGGCGGCTCAAGAAGGAGAACAAGATGACCTGGCCCCCGCGGAACAAGTGCTCGGATGAGAAGCGGCCCTACGAGGAAGAGGAGGAGGAGGAGGAAGAGGCGGGCGATGGAGGAGGGCAGGAAGAGGCGATGAAGAGCGGGAAAGCAGAGGGTACCCTGCTAAAACCGGGCACTTAGCGGTTGGGCGGCGGGGGCTCGGCCGCCAGCTCGCCGCCGGGGCGGGCCTCGCCCGTGGGGGCGGCCGCGGGCTTCGCTCTTATGGGCGGCCGCGGAGCCGCACGGCGCCGCCAGTGACCGTGTGTGTCTTCTTTTTGCTGTCCCTTCCCCCGCCCCCACCCCGCAGAGCCCACGGGCAAGGAGGAGAAGGAGCTGGAGCTCAGCGACCTGGAGGACTTGGACGCCGCCGAGTCGGAGAGCTCGGAGTGCGAGCTGAGGCGGCCCTTCCCGCACCCGCTCCCGCTCCCGGGCGGTAGCCACCCGCCGCGGGTCACCGAGCCCCCGGCCGCCAAGATGCCGCCGCCGGCCGCCGCCAGCAGGGAGGAGGAAGAGGAGGCGGCGGCAGAGCGGGCGCGGAGCTGCCTGAAGACGGCGGCGGAGGAGTGCGACCCTGACCTGCTAGGCGCCCGGCAGCGCAGCTGCGAGTCCAAAATGTGCTTCCAGCAGGGGCAGCAGCTGCTGGAGGCGAAGCCCAGGATTTGGTCCCTGGCGCACACCGCCACCTCCCTCAACCAGGCCGAGTACCCCTCCTGCATGCTGAAACGGCAGGGGGGCTCGGCCGCNGCCGGCGGCTCAAGAAGGAGAACAAGATGACCTGGCCCCCGCGGAACAAGTGCTCGGATGAGAAGCGGCCCTACGAGGAAGAGGAGGAGGAGGAGGAAGAGGCGGGCGATGGAGGAGGGCAGGAAGAGGCGATGAAGAGCGGGAAAGCAGAGGGTACCCTGCTAAAAACGGGCACTTAGCGGTTTGGCGGCGGGGGCTCGGCCGCCANAGAGCGGGCGCGGAGCTGCCTGAAGACGGCGGCGGAGGAGTGCGACCCTGACCTGCTAGGCGCCCGGCAGCGCAGCTGCGAGTCCAAAATGTGCTTCCAGCAGGGGCAGCAGCTGCTGGAGGCGAAGCCCAGGATTTGGTCCCTGGCGCACACCGCCACCTCCCTCAACCAGGCCGAGTACCCCTCCTGCATGCTGAAACGGCAGGGGGGCTCGGCCGCCACAGCCGTCCCCGCCCCGGTCAGTGTCATCGACAGGCACCAGGATTCGCCGGTCACCAACCTCAGGAACTGGGTGGACGGGGTGTTCCACGACCCCCTGTTCAGGCACAGTACTTTGAACCAAGCCCTGAGCAACACGACAGTTTCCTGGGCTACCACCAAAGGAGCCATTCTGGAAACTGGCGCCTTGGGACGCGCGGTGGGGAACGGCGCCAACGTGCTCAAGGGGCAGCTCTCAAACTTGGCCCACCATGACTCAAACAAAGAGTTTCTGGCGTTTCCCAAATCAGGAAGCAAAATGTTTTGTTCCTAACAGGCCCGCCAAGGGGAGAAGGACTTTCTAAGGCTTGAAGAGTCAGCTACACTGAAAAGAGACTTGCGAGAGTTTAAATTTAAATATAAAAATTTCCTTTTTTTTTTTTTTTAAACCCAACCAACAAAAACGAGGATTTAAAGTTCAGTTTGCTCAGTTCAACAGACAGACTTTGCTCATTGCTGTTCTGAAGAATTTCTCCTGGCTGCGACTTTAAGGGATCAATGTCGTGAAAGTTATTTAATTCCATGTTCAAAAAGCACGTACTATAGCATAGACCTCCTTAAAAAGTTTACATCCGAAAGTTTACAAACGGGAAATTTTAATTCAGATTTAATTTAAGGCATGCCGACATTAGTTATAAAGACTTTTCGAGAATTTTTCCTCCTGATTTCCTTATTAGCATATAATTCACAAACAGCACTTCTACTAAGTTTCCACCTACTGCACAAATTTATCTTGACACAAAAAAAAAAAAGAGAATATGTTAAAAAGGTATGTTCACTCCAATAAATTGTCTGTTTCAGAGGTAACACAAGTGGTGGTGTTTTGCATTGAGCAACAAGCACCTTTTTAGATTTCAAAATTCTCCCGCAGGAGCCGCTCCCGGTTATTCCAAGGACAGTCAACAGGCTGCTGGAAGAGGGGAAAAGATGACCCACGGAGCGCTGTCGCGGGAGGACGGATCCACGGGGGATATGCTTGGCGTGGCTCCTCTCCATGCTTTACCGTGCCCTCGGGCTTGTGGGGGCGCCGGCTGTCGCTAAGGCGAGGCGGAGGTCGGGGGGTTGGGGAGCATCTCCCTCCCCCCTTCCCCAGGCTGCGATCGGGCGGGGGTCGGCCCCAAAAGGTCGGGCTCGGCCGCGGCGTCGCCTCCGCCGTGCGCGGAGCAATTGATTCACATGGAAAATTTGATCTTTTAAAGAACCGTTTTAGCTTTCCAGCTCCTCTGCCAGTATGGAGAATCGCTGATCCTCCATGAATATTTCAGCACTTCAGGACAGATGCTTTAGCGTTTTGACATTAAATAGAGTGCAGCCAACAAAAAGAGAGGGAGAAGAGAGCGAGCGCTTTCGACGTGTGATTCAGGAGCACTCGCAGCCAATTTACCACTTAGATAACAGACGTTTAAAAGATTTCCTTTCCTTCCCCGGAACGGGAAAAAAACTTTACTGATCCCCGGGCCGGGAGGGAGGGAGAGCTGCTGGAAAAGAAACTGCTATAATAGAACCCGGCTTACTCAGCCGGCCCTAAACCCGCCCTGAGCTGCGAGGGGAGAGCGAAAGATCCCAAAGGATTGAGATGCTGGCACCGGACAAGCAGAAGAGCCTTTCTTGCCTCCCAGCCTCCTCGCTCGTCCCACCCCTGCGGTTCCCCGCCAGCCCTCCCTTCCTCCCCCAAGCAAGCAAACAAACAGTCAAACAAAAAAGATTACAATTATATATATATATATGGGCAACGATAAACGCAACCGAGACGGCACCCAGCCAAAATATAACATACTCCAATCCACAAAGTTTCTAGCAAGACCTGTTAGTGCGAGGACTGAATAAAGGAATCCGGGTGCGGAGATCAGATCAAGCCCTTCCCCTCTCTGCGAGCAGCCGTAATTGGATTGTATCCAGTCATATTCCCTGTCATTGTATTGACTTTCGCTCTCTTGGATGATATTATCGAGATCACTGAACCCCTCTGCTGATCTGGCTGTCAAAAGGCTCAGACAGGAGCCCCCGGCCTGGAAAACGTGCATCAGCCAAGATAATTTGAAGTGAAATTTTCATTTTGACAGTAAACCCCTCAATTTCTAAAGGCTCTGCACCCGGAGAGCTCGGTGGCAGGGGGAGGCTTTACAGAAAGCCCACGTCTTAAACTGAAAAGGGCAAAAGAACTCGAATTAGTTGTAATAGATAAAAGGGCAAAAATAAAGAGTCAAGGGTACTTGACAGTAATAGCGAAAGTGGAGTCTCCGGGGAGCCGCGATCTCAGCTAAAGGCTGGGCCGGCAGGAATTTTAATGCAGCCGGGGCGGCCGGCGAGCTTTGCCTCTGAAACCCTTTAGACAAAGCAAATTATTTTCAGCCAAACTAAGGAGGTGGGGATGAAGGAGGCGAGAAAGAGGGAAGGCAGGAAAGGCGGGTGCTCAAGCTGCCCTTAAACCTCTGGCGGGGCCAGGAGGGAAGCGGGGAGAAAACCCGCTCCCTGCTGCGACGGCGATTTTAAAGCCGGGAGGGTTGTGTGTGCAAACCTTGCTGTGTCTGCAGGGAACGGGAGGGGTGACACCGGGTCTCCCGGTGGGCTGCATCTTCCGAGGCTCCCTTTGGGGTAGGAGGGGACTTCGTCCCCGCTGCCAACACGGATACAGCCGAGTGTGTGTGTTTGTGTGCGACTGTGAGTGCAAGGAAAGGGCTGCTCCGCTGAGCGGCCAGAAATCTCCTTCAGCCTGAAAAGTGCCGTAATTTCTGGGGAGCGCCAAGCACCCCCGTGTCGTCCCAGGCAGGCGACTGACAGGTCGCACCGTACACAGTTATACATCATTACTGACCGGCCTGGGCTCGCTCAGGAATCGGATTTGGTCAGCTTGACATTTGGGAGGCAGCTCCCGGCCCCCTCCCCAGGGTTTAAAATGAAGGGGATAACGCCGCGGGCAAAACACAGGAGCACTGAAATATCAGAAGCCAAAAGGAAAGCGGATCGAATCTTTATCCCTTAATTTTCCTGTCAATGTCGCCACAAAACAAGTTTGAGTAAGTTTAGTTACAAAAGAGCAGATTTCTCCGGACCAGGGCGCTGGAAGTGTGTTAGACCTGGTAGGTGTGTGGGTGTCTGTACGCCCTCACCCCAATTAAAGCATTGCCGATCCCGAGATGAGACTGCATAATTTATGGGGGAGGGAAAATAGTTTCTTGCTTTGGTACACGAACCTTATCTCTAGATCAGCCGTCAAATGCAGTGGTCTTTCAAAAAGGTTGGGTTTTTTCTTGGTGTTGGTTTTTTTTTTTGTTGTTGTTGCTGTTGTTTTTAAACGAACAAAAGAGTGTGGGGAATTAATTTTGCTATTTGATTCAATGGCACAAGTCAAAGATCAAGTCCAGCCGCTTTAGAGGCTACGGGGCTGAAAGGGAAAGCCGTGCCGCTTGTACGGTTGTACAAAGCAGAAATATATAGGCAGACTGAGAAAGAGAGAGAGAAGGGGGTGGGGGGGAAATCATAGAGAAACGGCTTGAAACTGAGAGACTCTAAATCATTCAGCCATGGCAAATTCAAACACACAAAGGAGGGGATGCTAAATTAACAGTGCTTTTTACATAGAGCCCAAATAAAACTGTAATCAGCGACGCGTTACTTTTCATTAAGCGAGTTTGACAGCAGCATATTCAGCCTCGACAAGGGAACAGGAGCGAAGAAATATACGGCTCTCCCAGCCCGAGTCATAAGATAATTCCTTAAGCTCCATTAACAACTCTTAGCCGCAGGAAATGGGCTCCCTGAAAACATCTCCAAATCTAAAAGCTTTATCGACCTCTCAAACCTCTGCTGATGGTTCTATTTTTTTAAAAAACTTAGAGGCGAGACGTCCAGCAAGGTAATAGACTTTGACACAACACCTTCTTAACTAGAGAGAGAGAGGCAGGGAAAACGAGACCTTAAATGATATTTAAAAGGCAGCCAATTAAGATTTAAAATGATTGTCTCCTGAGATTATGCATGCGATTTATGTCATCTACTTTTTTTTTCCCAGGCATGCATGCAAAATTGCAATGGGGCATATTGCCTGTTATAATAGTAATAATAATAATAATAATAATAATAATAATAATAATAATAATAATAATAATAATAGAAACGGTAGCAATTAACAATCTGTAACCATCTCACATAATTATAAATGCTAATTTAGGAAAGGGCTGGTGTTTAGATAACCTGATTATAGAGCACCTTGCAACATCCAGCTTATTTATAGGTGCTTAATTAGAAGACAAATAGGTGAAATGGTACACACATTTCCTATTAATATTTAGGAGCACATTTCTGTTACATCCTGAGTGCACATTTGACTATTAAAGTCACATAATCTTCAAAGTTACAGCACCCAGTGTAGCAGCTCCTTCCCATCAGCCACAGGAACAGAGGTGTCCAAGAAGACTTTGTCTTTGGCAGACTTAGAACATTATGTATTTAAAGAGATAATGGTTCAGAAGGAGACTCTGACTTACTACAGTCTTTTTGATATACACTTACCTTTTCCATTTAAATCTGACCTTCAAATAATATGAAGGCTTGAGAGAGCAAAAGTGTATCCGGTTAAATGCCAGGAAAAGAGTTAATGCTCATGTTGAACTGTTTCATGCAGAAATCCTGGAAAATGCAAGAAAATATTATAATTCTCTGATTTTGTGAGGGTTTAGAAACTCTTTCAGTGAGCATGATTGTAGGTGAATGGCGAGGAGAAAGATCACTTTGAGACACACCACTGTGTTTTGGCCAAAGTGTTTACGTCCCCCCTTAGATGAAGTTAATACTGGCTACAAAGCAATGAGCTTGGGTCTGAATCCCAAGTTTCTTAAGGTTTGTGCATGTAACTTTGCACATGAAAAAGTGAAGAATGCAGAGATGCTATTGGTCAAATTATACATTTTTAGATGCCTGATTAAAAAAAAAAATGTAATAATTGTGCTTCCCCTTAAGGAAGCAGCTATTTCTAATGGAATAGCTAAATATCCAAAACACAGATCCTAAAACCGTGACATCTGGCATGTTTTAACTGACATTTACTGTCAAAGAGGCTGTGGGGTGCTTAGGACTCGTGGGAAGGGTTCTCTTCATACTGCTGAAAATAATTCCAGATTCACAGGCCCTCAAAAAGGCTGTCAGTTTTAATGTACACACCAACTACATAGGTCTTGGGGCAGTTTAATACACAAGCCATCAGTCTCCCATACCATATGGCTATATAGTAAAATCTTAATTTGGTTGAGAACATGAAGATACATTTAACATAACCTGAAGGACCGAGGGAAAAGGAAACACTTGGGAGCAATTCAAACACAAAAGAAGATAATCACTCCCCAGTGTCTCCCCACCCCACTGAGAACTGGGTCTGGGTTCAGGGAGGAAAGACAGAAGCCTCCATGAGACCCAGAGAGAGTGCATATATGTAAGACCCATTGCTTTCCACAGTGAGGAATGCAGTCCACGCATAAGAACTGCAATTGACCTACTTAGAAGGCTCAAGAGCTATTTCTTGTCCATCCCAGTTAAAGGAGAGCATGAAAATGAAAGAAATATCTTGAAGGAAATTTGTTCTCTTAATATTTTTCTTTTTTTTTCTTCCTGACACAAATACATGAAAAAATTATTTTTCTCATTGATTTGGCTAGAAAAAAAATGAGGGCATAAAAATCTTCTATTTCTTTTCTCCAAATCAGCATGTCATTATTTAAATTTTGAAATGGATGGCTTTCAGTTGCAGTTGGTGAGTATTTTGTCAGTGGTTTCCATGGGATCATAATCAGGCCATTTTTCAAAGAATACCTCAGAAATCCTTTCTGAAATACAGCCAAGGATGACAGTGGCGATGAAATGGAACAGAGGAAACACCTCCCTCCAACATTATTTCTTTGATTTATATGACTCCTATGGAATGTCAAAAATCAAACAATTAAAAAAAACCCCTGTACTTGAGATCTCATCAAATACTTCCCTTCTGTTGGGAAACAGGATTAAAACATTTGCTAGAAAACAGAACAAAGCTGAATAACCAAGACTTCAGCTATGCCCTTATGCTGGGAGATGTGCTACTTCAAAGGCTGATGAGTCTTCTAAAGATTTGTCCTCTCTCATGGTACCTGTCAACACTGGGCTTGTAATACTCTGACAAGTTATTCAGAGTAGGTCCCGTTGTCCTCAATCTGAAGGTGCTCAGCTAACTAACAGGTTAACTATATTAGCATTTTTTTTGCCAGAGAGGAAACTATTGGAAAGGTAAGACAACGCCCAGGGAATGAGCTGAAGGGGAAATCTTCCAGGTAGGAGAAGTGGCCATGAAATGAATAAAGGGCAGAGTGCTTGGGAATCCATTGTGAGTGGAGTTCTTCCTTTCTTCCTGGGAACAGGAAAAATGACCAGCCAGGTCAGAAGTTATATAAAACACTACATATTATTTTTCCTTCTGGCCTGATTAGGTTAGAACACAGAAAGAAGAATGCTATATGTGACACCAGTATCATATAAATCAACCCCAATGACATCACTGTTTGTAGCCATAAGGATAGAATGCTTTGGTTTTAAGGCTTCATGCCATTAGGATGACCTCTTTCTGAATATACCATCATCTTGCTGACCTTGGGACAAAAATGGCTGATGGTATATTAAACAGAGGAGACAGAAGCTGGGAGCTGTTGCTGTCACTGCAAGCAAAGGTGATGCATAACTTTTAGTCAATGCGACATCTGTGATCAAGTACAGGTAATATAATTTTTTTTGAGCCTTATTTGCCACAAAGTCTGGTATATGCAATTTAATTCTTTGGTTACAGTCTTCACAGAGAAGCAAGTGACAACCTGCTCACTTAATGGAGCAGTCTCATAATCTTATACGTAAAAATAAACCAGATCTGAGCCAGCCTGGACAGTTTTGTAGTTAGTTTATCACAGGTTTGGCCCATACTAATAGAAATAAACAATAACCAAAAAAAGTAAGGTATCCATGTTGATTTTACTGGGAGAGTAAGTCAAGAAAGTCCCGCTTTGACAGAAGACTCACTAGAGAAAAAAGAGCAGAGGACAAGAGGTTTTTGTGCTATCACAAAATTATTTTTTATGACAGAATTAAAGCTTTTTATTAAATCCATGCACTGACTCATTGCAGATTTCTGCCTTAATTTACACCAGATTTAGTCAGATTAACGTCATTAGCATTTCTCCGTATTTATGAGACTATATCAGACAGCAGGAAACATCCTTGTGCATGAGACTGACTTGGGTATACTCTCTGCTGACACAGTTCCTGCATGTAAACCTGGGATCTAGCAACACTCACAATGAACATGAAGGAATCTCACACTATATAACTGGTTTAGATTATGGATTTTCATCACATAAATGGAATGCTTTACTGAAGAAGGCCGGTTCAAGCTATGTTACTTCTGTATTAAACTGAAGGAAATGTAATCAACAAATGTGGAGGCCAAAAGTCAGATTCCTAAATTTATTGCCAGGTTCACCTTCAAACATTTCCACTAAGCTGCTCTTCTCTACAGTACTGCAGGAGAGAAACACTAAGAGTTTTCCCCTCATCTTCCCATCTGGATGAATGGAAAGCCCTTGTTGGTTGAGAGGTCTATGAAAGAAAGAAGGACGTTTGCTCTTCTCTGCTGCTACACAGCCTAATCAGTAAAAGGTCTCCAGTTACAACTATTCTCTTGCTATGCATGAATCTTTGCTGCTGCTTTTCCTTTACCCGAATTTTCCTATTCTAGGAGAAGTGATGAAAGGGAAAGAAAGATCAGGTGGGAAGGAATGTCCTTCATTTGAACCAGGAGTTACAAACACAAGCTCACGCCTATCACTGGGGATGTGAGGCTGAATTCTGCAATTGTGAGCAACCATGTAACACAAATGTATTCCTATAAACAGACACCACACCTCCATTCTACACATTTCATGAAACAAAACTTTGGCAAAATCCTAAAGTAAGAGTTTTTAATTAAAATGAAGAACCTAAAAAACTCAGATTACGGTGCATTACAAAAAAAGCAAGAAATAGTGCCAATCATGCAAGTTGACTGAAGAGTAAGGAACTTATCACAGGAAAACGCTCAGCTGATTCTGAGAAATGAGCCTTGTTCTGTAATAAAAGCAAAACAAAAGGACATGAAAACCAAATCCTGATCCCAAATTATGCATGAACAATATGCACAAACCAAGCCTGGATTTTCCTCTACTCTACAATGCTCCATATTTTCCTGTTGTGAATTTCTGTTACAAAAAAAAAAAAAAAAGGTGAAAAGCAAGCAAGCAAACAAACAAGACATACTGGGTTATGCATCAAGTGACTGATAGGAGTCTGGGAGAATGAGATTGCACACTTATAGTATGAGTAGGATGAAAGCAAACATCATAAATGGTGCTGCAGGCATTTGAAACATGGCCATCAGTGTTTCCTGCAGACACCAAATTCCCGCTTTTTGCTTTTGGAAAGGCTTTAGTTAGCTACCCATAGACAATTCCCATGCCATACTTCTCCAATTAATAACAACCAAACAAATAAGCTTGACATGGTATGTGCACAGCAGAATCATAGAACTAATTTATAGCTGACACTAAGTTAAAGCTGTAGTTCCTTAATCCTGAAGAACATCAGTGGGCCAACTAGATCACTGGAAGCGCCCAGTTTTTAATACAGGCAAATTGCACTATAATATCAGTCTGGAAACCTGAGTCACAATGCATGGGGAAATCAGTATATTTACTGTCCTCTCTGATCAGCCTCCCATGAGGGTTACTGTGGTTGAATTTGAGCTTGCTGCTCTGCCTTTCAGAGCTGATCTCCCAGTTGACTATAGCTAAGTCCATATCCCAGCCCTTCACAAACAAACATCCCAAGCTTTTCACAACCTAACTTCAGGCTTGGACTGTGAAGACTGAAAAGGGTTAGCGCTCCTGAGTGTGATGGACCCACAGGGAGAGGACAATGTGGTATTTCTTGAAGTCTTCTCAGCACCGCTCCCTGACAGCTAGAGAAAGGATACAGTCCATTCTTGATCTGCTGTGAGCAACTGCTGACATCCTTCTCTCTTTAATCCCAGTGGTAGGACAAACAGTGACGGAACAGATCGGGGACATTTTGTTTTGTGATACATCATTTATAGGAGAGTGGTGAAATGCAATGTTCTGTTCACTATGAACATGTTCCCAAATTTGATACAAAGTCAGCCGAGCACAGGAAGAGATTCTGCCCACCAAGACATAACAGCAGCTTGTTGTTTCCCTTCAGTGGCTGCTGTGTGAAGCTATGTAGACGGTACAGCCAGAGGTACAGGTGAAGAAGGATTCTTGCAAAGATAGCTGCAGAAATTCCCCTTTAGGGCATACCACTTTTCAGCTGGTATGCCCCTGTGGCTGTTATTTTAAGCAGTTGGGACTCTAGGTGTCCAGGAGAATGTAACGGGAAGTATCGTTACAAGACCTTGATTGCTACTCTCACAGAGGTAGCTGACTGGCAGACAGATAGCTCTACAAATAGGACAACGTCAAGAAAAAAATGTGAGGAAGTATTTTATTTTCATTCCATTGCTTTTAACTACTATAAATTCTTCAGACACTGAGACGTAAGGAGACAAGTTTTTCAGCCTTCCTCTTGATTTACCCTGATTAATGCTCTGCCAGAAGGAAGTAATATATTAATTGTTTGTGATCTGGAAAAGGATAAGTCCCTGACTTTGCATACATTACCAAAACTCAGTCAGATAATGCTGTCTTAAAGGAAAACTTTGGCACAGCCCTCAGCAGTGAGATTTCCTGAACTAAAGAAGGATGTGGCCATGATTATTGCATCCAGCTTCAAATAAAGGATACTTTCTTCTTCAAAGCTGGAGCAAAGAGACTGAATCCACTCCACATGCAGATTCATGTGCATGGAAGATACTTCAGTGTAGCGTTACCCATGTCACCAGATCTTGCTGTGGAAACAGTAAGCCCATTAGAGCCATAATTTAAGAAATAGAGACTAAATTCACTCAGTGAATGCGCTCTGCACAGAAACAGTATATGCTCTTAATCAGTAACACATTTTCTAACAGCTTCAGCAATGACAGGCTGCCACATGGTTTTTTTTTTTTGTGGGGGGAGGATATTAAAGGCTAGGCATTTCTCTGAGAAATGGAGATAATCGATTTTGACCTTCACTTTTTGCTACCTTCACTTCAGAGCTGTATCTGCAGCATATTTCACTGTATGCTGCTGATACACTGTGAAGTAGTTAAGCAGGTCCTTTATCCTTCTAGATCTGGACTTCAGCACTTGCATAGATACTACCCTTTGTTCAGACTAGAGTAAGGCATCTCTACCGTCCTCCTTGTTCCTCCCTCCATTCCCTTGTTCCTCTATGTCTATATGAAATTTGCTTTAAAAGCCCAGAAGTTCAATACTTTTTTCCTCTTGAATGCTGATTTCTCCTATATGTTGTTCCTGCCCACCAGATCTTGGCCCTGCCCTTTCAAGGAGCATAGGAAGAAGTAAACACCACAGAAGCTGCTCTCTCTCAAACTGTGCCCTGTCATCCATGTAATTTGCTTTAAATAGCATAGTAACTGAGCTTGCCTAACATGTGCATACACAAATTCACACACACATGTTAAATCATGATATACATTTTTAGCATAGTTTGCCAATGTTAAGACTACAGGCTAAGAAAAAGGTGAGCTAGTAATTCAGGGTGAGATTTGTTGCATGACAGATCATGTACAGTACTTTATATCACCGTATCTAGTTTAAGCAATATCAATTTCTTCATTACGACAATTATTTATAGTGGTTATATGAGGAAATAAAACCACTTGCATAGTCTCAGATATTTGCAGGTACATAATTCTGTAAGTAGAAATAAAGTGTTTCTGCTGGACATTCTAAAGCTTCAGAATTTTTTTCTCATTCTTTTAATATAAATATTTGAAATTGGTCCCTAACTCGTACATGTCAGGAAAAACTAAATGAATATCAACTATTTATTCTGCATGTTTTAGCTGTGAGAAAATTCAGTACTTTTCATTTATTTTTAATACATTTGAGTATGGCATAAGATAAAAACTATCTGTATATTTTAATACATATGGACAGACACATACATTTACAAAGCTTGCTTAAGTAGTCTTCTCGTTTTCCTTCAAAGTCCCCAATGGATTCAAATGACATATGGCAAGAATTCTTTTAAGGTAATCATATAAGAAAAACTGAGTAGATAGAAATACATGGTTGTTGACTGTAAGATCAAAGGTCCCCAGTGAGTCTGTTGTGAATACTCAGTCCATACTGAAATGGGTTTTCATTCTTTCTAATCTGTTTTCTGCATTTTGTACAAGACACGTCACTTCCATATTAAAGTAAATGCAAAGTAAGTGCACGTTGGGTGATAAGATTATTTGTTTTGGAAACAGAGTTAGAGTAAAAAGCTCTTCCAAGCTTAGGATCATCTATTTTAAAATAATGCTTATTTTTCTATCAGCAACTGCCAAAGTTATAACTGGAATACAATTTGTATTTAGTCACAATAGTTCTACCTAAGGGAAAACACCATCTACTTCAAATGAAAGGTGAGGGTTTCACTTTTCACAACTGACGCACTTTCTTCCTTTTGAAGATTTCTTTGAGGATATAAAACAATAAAAAAGCAGATGGGCTTTTATGCTGCCATTTCTAGTCATTTTTCATTCTTTACTGCTCATGTTTTAATAATTAGCACAATTCAGACATAGTGATATTTTTAATGCCTCTAGGGAAGAGAATATTTACACTAAAAAAGTTTTAGATGGTTCAATTATAGTGCAAATAATCAAGAAGCTATTAAAACTTATATTATTTTCACAGAAAAGCAATTTTACAGTGGACCAGTAACACCAGCAATCCCACTGTTATAAAGGAATGACAATGCAACACTGTGAGCAAAATCTTAAAAATTATTTACTCTTTAGACATTTGTATGTGTACAAGTGATTCATAGTTAACCTATTTGTCACAACAAGTTTGATTTTCAAAACTGGGCACTGAATAATTGCCTGCACTTTTACTAGGAGTTTTTCTGAACCTATGACACACAATGGTGCAGCCATGGGCAGTCAGACTATGCATTATGATTCTACAGTAAAATATTCATTAAAAGGTTTCTTTGAATCCTGGCACATCTTTTTACAAGTACAGTTGGATAAGCTGGAGCACAGTGGTTTGTGAATCTAAGGAATGTGAACATCAGAGAAATTCAGGCTTTATAGAAATTAGCTGGATCCTTATATATATTGTTGACTTTCCATTACATGTGTTGTTGGTATTTGACAGTTACACACTGTACATAATTAATTTAGTTCTTTTCCCCATAATGTACATGACCTCATTGTAATTTTCCCAAATTAGATCATTTTTCATAATTATTCATCATATCATTTATGTGAACAAATGTCAGGCTATGGTTTGTCTACAAATGCAGAGCTGCATCTTCTGCTATGTATGACCGACCACGTAAATCAACTTCCCTGCTCCTTCTCTGGATGCCCTTAGCTTTATAAATGTGAGCAAGGTCAAAAAATCTTTCCAAGGCTTTGAAATTTTAAGGGAAAGCAGAGAACACTTTAAGCAGGAAAAGGCAGCAGGCACAGGAAATTTAGGACAGCTTATGCTTTTCCTCTGTAAAACTTTCGTTTTTGAAAGGATTGTGTTTGGTTACACACATAGGCAGCAGATTAATGATTAGTTTGGTTTCTTTTGGACACATTGAAGTCAATGGAATTACCTGATTTTAAGCATTTTGAAAACCTCAGGCTGCTTAGCAGTAACTAAAATGGTAACATGTCTCATCCTAAGGCAAAGGAAGTATGTGGCTTACTGCCTTACTTAGATTCTTATTTTTAAAGCTTCAGCTTTTTTCTTTTTGTCCCACAGAGATTTTGTTTCTGCATAGTAAGAATGGAAAACCCAACTGCAGATGAGTAACAAAATGAGATGTTTCACATAATTGGCTTAAACTCCATCTATAGCCAGTGCAAAGACTTGTTTCCTATGGCAGGCCCTCTGAGTTCCAATACCCATGATGGGTTAGATGAATCCCTCTCGGGGTCTTGCTGTGACTTTAGACAAGTACTTTTCAGGACTTCCCCTCTTCACTAGCTGCTCACTGTCTGTTAGTTCATTCTAATGCATTGGTCGTGGGTTCAGACCTGACAGACTGCAGATCTATTTATTTGACTCTTTTAAATAACATCCTGAAGGAAGTCCCAGGAGCTGACCTGTACAGGAACAGGAGACCTCGCTAGCATTTGTTGATACAGAAGTGTTGACTGAACTGAGGAACAGGCTTGTTCCTTCACTGTCACACTCCCAGTCCCTTGACTACCCACAGCAGGGGATTGCTGCAACAGATCTTCACTCCCTCCTTGCTTGTTCAGGTTTCCTTCAAGTGCAGAACAGGGTGCCCAGAAAAAATGGCGATTACTGGGGATTTGTCTTGGCATTCAGGCAAAAGCAGCTAGTGTGGTACCCTAACCTGAGGGCCAAGACAAAGCACCCATGGGTAACTCAGACTACCTGGAGTTTCTTCTCTGCACTTCCAGCAGCAGTGTCAAACTTCCCTGAACCTGAACACAGAGCTCTCAGCATTGGTTCAGACAAAATGTCTGACTATGAAATAATATGGGCACACAATATCCTCTTCTCCGTCTCCCCCTGAACAACACTCTCTGTTGAGCTGGTTTTGTGTCTTTTGATCTGGAGTTTCCAGAAAACAATACTTAAGAGGGAATAGCATTAATCTTCATAAGTAAAGTTGGGAGCTAAGTATTGCACACACCTGTTGAAATAAGGGAGACATTGCTAGCATACTTCTCCATCCTGCAAGGCACACTATCAGCATCACGCAAACCCAACTGGCACACTGCTACTTCTTCCCTCTCCTATTAGCTTGCAGTTGCAGTGGCTCCCCAGGCTCTGCAATACAGTCCTTGTTTTGATACAGCACAATAGGCTTCAAAGTGGAACACACCGCAGAATTAGGAAGGGTGAATTGTTTTGCTTCCATGTATCATAGTCTTCTCTTTCTTCTTCTCCCCCTTTCCCCATGCCTCTTATTACTCATCCTAGTTCTGCACTGGTACTGTCCCCACTAGCCCTGCTCTTGGTCTTTCCTCCTCTCTCAGTCTCTCACCATTACTGTTTTGCAGCCTCTTACACCTAAAGAAACTTCCCTGCCTCACCCTCATTTCCAGCTTCTCTTTTTTTTTTTTTTCTTAACTTGAATTCCATTCAGTCATAACAGTAGTAGCTGTAAATAGCTCCCAAAAGCCCCCAGTGTCTTCTCAGACATGTCCATTTCCTTAAATGGCCCTGGAATAAGAAAGAAAAAAAAATGGATTTTATATGTACCTACCCAACTCACCACCTGAGGAAAAGGGGCACTTTGAACCTGACATAAGGACAGCTGAAGGCAAGCAGTGACAAGTGAGAAAACCTGTTAGCAGCTCCTGACTGGCCATGTTCTCTTGTGATAATTTCATGTCTCCTGCTCCGCCAGGGTGCATGAACAGCTGTCCACTGCAGCTAATTGTCCATAGGCTGCGGTTACTCTGCACAGGTCTGCACACAGAGGCTTTGGAAGATTGGCCAGAGCTTGCTCTGGGACCTCTGAATGTGAGGAGATCACTTCATTAATCTCTGGGAGCTAGACTTGATTCTTAAATCAAAGAGTCCTGGTTTGTCAACTACTTTGTGCCTCTTCTTTGAAATGTAGGGATTCTCTGTGAGATCAGTTCAAAAGGAACAGCAGTTAGCTGAATTCTGGATAACAATGAACAAAAGTGGAGAGCTGACAAAAGGCCATACACTAGGGCTGAGCAAGGAGCTCTGCACTACTTTGCAAACTAGAATGGCGTAGAAAAGCCCAGGGTGGAAACAATGACAAGAAGACTCCAATGATGGATCATAATACAACACTGAGACTTGAAAAGTTGTCAGACAAGTCCGAAAGTGCAGCTCATTGGCCACTGAGGCAAACAACTCCATCAGCTCCTCGGGTGAAGGATCGCTGCGCAGAGGGGCTGTGATGAATCCATCCTGAGCACCTCTTATCGCTTTTACTGCTCTGCTTAAGCAGCGGTGCTGTTATTCTGAATGGCTGATGGCAGGAGGAGCTTAAGTTCAAACATTGTCAAAGATTTTAGCCAAAACAAGGGCTGAGCTCATCACCATCCTTCAAGTGCAGCAGAAGGAGCAATGAAACCTTGGTCAGGCAGTAAAAGGACAAGAGGTAGGGAGCACACTTCCCTAGCCTCTTCTCCTAGTTGTGCAGGGGAACAGAAGTGTTTTGCCTTAGCTCAGCTCTTTCTGTGCAGAGACAAGGAGTGCTCCTGCATCAGCCAACGTAGCCCACCAAAATGTGAGAAAAGTAATTCATGGAAAAAAAAAAGTTAATATTCTTTTAGCTGTTTTAATGAGCTGATGCAGCAAAGGAACCAAGAAACGCAAGAGCAGGTAGAGGTCTGCAGCTGGGAGCAGAGACAGGGAGGAAGGAGCAGGGGAAGGAGGATAGGAAGCAGGGATGGAGTGCACCAGATTTCCTCCTTTTGTCTGAAGTTAGACTTTATAGGCTCAACTGCCTGTGAAACTGAAGCCTAGAAGTGAAGTTATATGCACATTTCAAGCTGATAGAATTGTTCACTGCTGCCAGAAGGAAGTCCTTCCAGCTCCAAGACCCCACCAGCTTTGCCAGAACCTGTCACGCAGTTGCTTGTAACCCACCTCTCCACTCCTCCTTTCCTGCAGGTTTTCTTGTGGTAAACTAACTTTCAGAGACCAGTTCAGGATGAATTTAATAACAGAGACTTTCAGAAAAGGGTTTTTGTGGAGGAGGTAACTTTCTGCATCCAGGGTTAAGAATGACTTAATAATTCTGTCTTGCTTGCTTTGCAAGGAACAGACACAGCGACAGAAGATGACCAGTAAGGGAATGTATAGGGGAGTCAGCAGGAAACAGAAAGCCATCACAGATAAGAGCAAAAGAAGGTATACTGGTTTTGTAATTTAAATAGAGGCAGATATATAGTTGATGTAAGGTGGAAATCATACAAACATTATCGAGCTCTATAGGCCATCTTTCTGTTTGTCCTTAAACCTGGGTATTGTTTTTGCAGTTTGGATATCTGTCTACGTTTCACTGCTTTGCAAAAGTCTTTATGGTATAAGTCTGAAAATCGAAAATGCATGAGAAACACGTGTCCTGCTCCTACAAGACGCAGTCCATGGCTGTGTGTGCTTGCTCCTGGTACTGGGCCAGACTCCCTGATGCCGCCAAGTTCCCAGGGCAGTCAGGGAGCTGGTTATAGTTTCCTGGTTATCTGAGTCAGCTGCTGCAATGTATATATACCAGATGACAATCATCCCACAAGGGACTGTTCCCCTAGCTAAGAATAGCTGGAGCAGTGAAAAGAGGGGACTGTAAGGGAGGAAAGCTGTCCCAGTGTCCGCACTGAATGGACCAGGTTGCAGCTTGTACAGCTTTATCATAATTAATAACAAAAGTGATAGGGCCGACAGGCCTGTAATCTTGGCAGCCCTTCAGCATCTGATCAGCCTCGTTCAGTATCTTTAAGTAACTCAGATCTAAAGCACTAGAGCAATCAGGCTCCTGTCAGAGGTGAAAGAGGGTGTTTCTGAGTCTGATCAGATTAAAAAGTTTGGCTCCTTGGATTAGTGACAGCAAACCCACCGACTTCCGAGCTGGTGGAGAGCCCACCACACCCTCAAGGGTGACCTCAAAACAAAGGCTCTCACTATAGTGTTGAGACCCTTGAAAAAACACTCCCTTCTCAAGCCAAAGAGGACAGAGCTTATAGAATTCTGCCCGTACAGGAGCTTTCCTGCTCACAACTCTCACCAGCACCGGCAATACCTCCTCCCTTGCCAGCCGAGCAGCGTGGTGCTCAGGCAGTGCAGACCATCTCATGACGCTGGGAGATGCTTGCACCTCTTGCCATCAGATCCCTTCCTTTTCCTTTTTGCTTCAGTGTCAGTAGGAGCTCTTAAAAAAGTTTTAACTCTGTTTCATTTAAATACCTGAAGCAAATAAACAATTACATTCAAGAAGTTTTTTGATAAGGGTCTGTTATATTTTTTGGAACTCTTTACCCTTGTGATTTAGCTCAGTAGAGCAACATGCACCATATTCAACTCTTTGAGATATGCTCAAGTCTTTGAATCATAAATACTTCTATGCCCTCTATACTTTAGACAGTATATATGGCAATGCTTAGTCTCCAGTGACAGTTGTCATCTGGGCAAGACAAAACAACCAAACTGTCATAAGGCTGCTAGTTAGAAATGGCAAACTTCCATCTACTGATTTTGCATTCACTGAAAGAGATTTGCATGGCCAAAGTCTACTTTGAGCTCTGATTTCATTATGCAATGGTTGTGTGACACATAACGACTAATTTTCTTCTTTACTATTTCTTTACTATTCTGGTTGAGTACAAATACTTCACAAGCATATAGCAAGGCCATCTCTCCCACTCTTCTTTCCCAGGTAACAAAGAAATTAACTTTCATACTAAGATGCAGCTGAAGTACAACTGCTGCAGGGTTTCTAATCCACAATCACCTTTAATTTATTGTGTTACACAAGTACTATTAACTATAGACTAATTTTTTGTATTGCTATACACATTCTAAACTGTCTAAAATTACAATGCCTATTCTGAAGAAATTTATGCCTTTACAGTGTATTTTTACAGTATTACTTAGGAAACATGTAATGTGGCCTTTTAGTACTTGGGGAAGAAAATAATCATTTCATAACACATATTCTCACTACAGAGGGTTATTCTCTACTAAAAGCACAGGAGACAAGTCTGAATAAAGACTGAATGGAAAAACAAGTAAGATCTCATTTGAAAGATGGAAATCTTTAACTTTGAGTGTAAATTCAGGCCTGTGGCCATTTGTAAGCCATTAGAGGTTTAAGCCAGGAGTTATTGCCTGAGTTCTGAAGTCAGTCATCTCAGAAACCTAGTCTGGCCTTCTGGCATTAAAGTCTAAAAATGTAAGTCAGAATATGTCCATGTATAAGTATTTGACCTTAGAAATCGTTTTTTCTTCACATATCCTGAGGTGACTCATTTCTATCTGAAAGTAATAGTAACAGATAACCCAGTTTTCAGGCTTATGGCAGCATAATGACTCATTAATTTGTAAATGTATTCTATATGCATATTATCTTAAACATCTTCAGTAATTTAGACACGAATCAACATACTTTCTGTTACTTGGAAATAACTGTGATTTTGAGTATTTTTCCAGTCCTATTCTGATTTGAAGGGGAAAAGGTCTTGTTTTCCTCGTTAGCAATCAGCTAGACTGCTTGATTTGTATCCACTTGCCAAAGTTAATATTTGTGCCCAAGATGATCATTGGGTTATCACATACATAGACTGTCACAGCCATTCCTCAGAAAAGCACAAAGATTGTGGGAAACATCTGCCAACATACTACTCCTTCTGGAAGTGGAATTCTTGATTAGACAAAGGAGTTTTAACAAGGGGTCACCTATACATATGAATTAAAATTCCAAGCACATGTGTTTAACATATTTTTTACTTGACTTCCCTCATAATTCAGACTCCCTTATTCTTTTCAATAGTTCATTATATTTTTCCTTTTTCTTTTCATGCCTTAGTCTACCTTCCACAGATTTTCAATTTTGTCATGTTCCAAGTGGAAAGTAAATATAAGGACTTTGCCCTGCCTTGCAAGTGCTCAGATGACTCATTAAGGTGTGAGTGCACTCATTTTCCAAGAGAAAAGAAGATTGCATTTTAGTTTTGATGTTTCCAGTGCAAAAATCTCAAAGTGTCATTAATGGTTCTTCCAAGCTCATAAGCAAGAACTATTAACAAAATTGTGACATTTTTGCTTTTTCTTTTGACAATTTCCCAGTTAATTGATCATTAAAGCAGAGATCACACTCACTCTCTGTCCTTGTCCCTCACAGATACAGATCTCTCTACGGCACCAGCCCCCTGAAGTCACACACACATACACGTACACACGTGCACACAGAGTATCTTCAAGGCTCCTTGATCCCTACAAAAAAACATGCTGGCTAAGCCACCAGCCCTGGGGCAAGAAGAGTTGTCTGCCCTCTACATGGTAGCCATTGCATTTCACAGGGGGCACTGGAACCCAACAAGAACTACTTGGGAGTTCCAGCTGCCCCAGCGGGCCAAGCTGGATGCCACACTCCAGGGGACCAACAGTAAAAGCACTTAAACAAGCACTGGAGCAAGGGCTTGAGCCTTGACCTAGTCCAGTGTCAGGCAAGGAGCCCATGCCAACAGCAACCATGTGAACCATGTGAACTCTCACAAATGAGGGAGGCAATCTATTTCTTACGCACAGGACCAAAACATAAGCTTTTTTTGTCACAGGTTAGAATCCTTTCTTTCAAGAGAAGGTTACAGTCCTGGTCCCTCTCTGTATCCAGGCTATAGTTTTCAGAATATCCTCCTTGAGGACAGATAAAATTGTTACTGTGTCTTCATCCATCTAAAGAAAAAGCTCAAGGATTAATGGCACAAAATGAGCTTTCTAGCATTTTTCATTTGCATCACAGTATATTCATGATTTAAAGTTCACAGCCATATAGAGAGCTACGACAACTGTCATGTCTGAGTGGCTGTGGTGCCATTATCAGCCAAGCTAGTTTGCAGCGGTTAGGATATGGCCCTGCGTTTTGCATGCATTTGTGTTATTTTTCAGATGAATGCTTCCTTTTATGACTATTTTCAGGTTCACACAAAATGTACGTGGACATACTTACACACACACAAGACAACACGCACAAATGCATATATGTAAACCTTTCAAATACCTAAAAAAAATGTTTCTTTTACACAAATTGTCATCACTACACAGGAACAGTATTTTCTGAACAGTCAATAAATATAAAATATCAGGTTAATGTGCTGTGTGCTTTATCCATTACCATGGATTTGGCAAATAGGTTATTTCTGCTGTTTTTTGCTAAAAGAGCAAAAACCTTATTTATTTTAAGTTTGTATTTTTTATATTTGGAAGTAAGTATCCCTTAAAAATAATCACCTTTTGCAATAATCTTAATTCATGCTTAATACTCATGCAGCAGGCAGCATTTAGCTTTATGTTTGCATACCCAGTGATGCGGCCAGATTTCATAATGCTGTGAATACCAAACCATAAAACCGCTTTTCAAAAGCAAATTCATAAATGCACTCATGCATACCTTTTTGAGTTATGAGGTGGCTGCAGATTTGGCAGTGCTGACTTGATGCAGTTTTGACAGGTTAGGTTAAAGGATTAAGTCTAGTCTGTCTTCACTTTGCCCTGGCTCTGACACACTCTAAAAAAAGTTGTGGGCTGGCTCTGTGCCTAGTATGACCTCTACATCTCCTCAGAGTGACAACACTTCCCTTTAAGGCTCTCCAAAGGTCAAGGCAGATAACTTGTTGAGTCTTCCAGATACTTTCTTATCTGTGGCTCTTCCTCCTAACCTCACACGGTGGAAGAAATATGCAAAACCTTGGAGAAGAATAAATCAGGCTTCATAAGGAAGAACTCACATTAGATCAAGACATCTATCAACATTTTCTTTATTATACAATCCTTATTCACAACAAACATCCAAAATTACAGGTCACTGAACTCAGATATGTGTTCCATACAAAGAGATTTCACCACCCCTCTTCTTTTTGCCCTGGCTAATTTGCAACTGAAAGCAACTTTCAAGCACTTAAAATGTGAGCGCTGGGGAAATAATGACATGATGATAGAGGATTTCAGTGGTACTAAAAAGCCTGTAATATTTGTTTAACAACTGTTCACCTTTGAGAAAAAAATAATGTGAACAAATAATAATGATAAGCACAGCCTTTTATTCTGGCATCATGTCAAAGACTTTTACAGAGAAGAGTTGGTGTATGCAAGATTCATAGAGGTTAATAGATTTTTAAGACCACAATATAGTCTGTGTTTCTGTATGATTTAGCCATTTATTTTCATCTGGTATTGAGCTTAAGAACTTGTGACTAACTTCAAAGTATCCTTTAGGAAAGAGAAAAAAACCTCCACATTCAGTTTGGGTGTAAAAGTTCAAATGAAAAAAAAAATCTTTCTATACCTAGTGTTATTGCTTTATATTCTGATTGCTGGAGCGGGTGCTTTTGTCTTCTGAATTCAATTGCCCTATTCAAAGGAAGCACTTGCAGCAGTTAGAGAACTATATACAAGGCACATACATCTCCTGGAGTATGATTCTTTAAGATATGCTAAAATCTAAGCTTCCTGTTGGTTTGGTCATAAGATGGAATTTCCTGTCTGTAAAATCATTCCTATAGCGTTTCTCTGAACACTCTCCAAGCTTTTACTATCTTTTTTGAAGAAAAGATATCAGACTGCATTTTGGCAGTGTTGTCAGTAACTTTGTGGACAGAGATAATACAGTTCTCTCCCCCCTTCAATGATTTCTCGTTTATAAACCCAGAGATTTACACTAATTCTTTCAGCTTCCACTGAAAAAGCATTACTGCCTTTTCAGGCTCAGTGCTTCTTAAAGTATTGTCTCCCTAATGCTAAATCTTGTACTTTTAATCCTTAGGTGTTTGGCCTTGCATTTGGTTATATTAAAATATGCATTATTTCTTCCCAGTTTACTAAATGATGCAGAGGATACTGTACAAAAAACCTGTCATCATTATTTTTTTACTATTCCATCTGTTTTTGTGGCACCTGCAAATCTTATCAGCAATTATTTTATTTTTTATGTGCTTTTGTCCATGATTTATGGCTGCACTGGAGCAAGAACTGGTCTGTGTGAGACGTCAGTGGAAACATACTTGATTATGATTCTCTAGTAATTACTCTGCTGGATATTTATCATTCATATATCACATATCATATCTTCTTTTGATAGTGAGAAATTTGCATGGTATTATGTGGAAAATTGTACAGACATTCAGTCTGATCAGGCTAATAAAAGTACCTTTAATCAGCCCATCATCTCTTAAGAAAGGAAATGAGGCCAATAAGAACAATTTTATGTTAAAAAAAAATCAACTGATATTAATTGTATTCTCATCCTTTATTTTTCATATCACCTATTATTTTGATAGACTCAGTGTCATCTTTACAGGTTCCTTCTATTGACACTTTTAAAATACAAGTTTACTTACCATCCTTTAAAACTTCCTCACCATTCTGGAAGTTTAAAATGATACCAGGAATAACCCTCTCAATTATTTAAAAAGTCTCATACTCAAGTGATCAGTACTCTACTTTTTTTCTCTACCTGTTTCTGTAGCCTGTTTGGTTCAAGGAGTGCAAATGACTTTGTGATCACTTTTTTTCTGTTAAAGAGCACCTGAAGTAAGAAGTTACAAACCAAGTTACCAACTTAGAATGTAGCTGGAAGCCAAATTATTGACATGATATTTAGCTCCTCATATATTTCTTTGAAGCTACAAATGAATGACCTCAGTATAAGCCCAGTTTGGGACTGGTTTTCTGTGTCTTTTTAGAAGAAGAAATGTAAGCAGGAGAGGAGGAAGGAAAAATATCCCATGATGTTCAACTTCTGTGGTTTCCCTTCCCTTCCCTTTCTACTTTTAAAGCATTGTCAAATACAGTGGATGCTTCATGGGCTTCAGGAGTGTGGGGACAAGAAGGTGCTGGCCTGGGCAGGGTGCTGCAACAAGAACGTCCCTGTCTGCCCACAGGGCAGGGACACCTGTGTGCCCCACTTCCAGGGAGTTTGGGAGCCCTGCTGCCTCTGCTCACTTCTCAGCAAGGGGTAGAGCCCAAAAAGCCCAACATCTGCAAATTCAACTTTTTGCCCTTTTTACATGTGTTTATCCTTGCATATTTAATTTAATTATTTTCTTCTACCACCATGTATAAAAACACACCTTTATGCCTTTTTAGTGCCAAAATATACGTTTTCTCATCTTTGGCAGTGCATGAGAAAATTTTGTGCCAGGAGGCAAACCAAGGCACTCCAGTGGCTTTGCCACAGCACTCTGGTCTATGTGAGCACATGTACTATCTATAGTACCATAGGCAGACTGCCCTCACGGTGTAGAGTCGTCCTGTGAGTACATTTTACAGTCACTACCTAGCAGATACATAGCCATTTAGTAAAGCACTGAGGTTCAATACCGTATTTTCCGCTCTTCAGTCCACATCCAGAAAGACTAAGAGCGTGAGATTTAAATGTTCTTTTTAAAGACCTTGCACACCCTTAAAGCTAATGTACCCTATGGACCTGAAAAATAATTTAATGAATTTAAGTACCCATCAATTGTGATTCTAGAATAGTTTTAAGTGGGCCAATTGCTACACGGAGTTATTATCCAACATGCATTGCTGAGTGTAAAGAGGACAATGGTTCAACAAGGAATAAAACGAATTTCATGTTTTAACATTAGAGAGAGTAAAGAAGACCATGTATTAATTAAATAAAAGACTAAACAGGACAAACCTTTGGAACAACAGACATAACATTTAAGAATAAAATCAACATGGCAGGGTAAAGGTCGGAGAAGATCAAGTAAGACGCTAATAGTTGTGCTTTTTCCATTTTCTTATCGATCAATATTATGTTTTTCCCAGTGAAAATGCAACAGCAGAGTTATTGCTGACCTTTTCCTCACCCTTCCATTGAGTATAAAATCACAGCAAAATAACAAACAACTTCATAAGCTGCAGAGTTTTTCCATCCAAAAAGCACATGTCCAGAAAATAATTGTTTAAAACATACAGAGAAAAACCAGTTTTTTCTATGGTAAGAAGTAATCTAACCCTCTCCTAATTACATGTGTGAAAAACTTTGCAACAGTTTAAAAGTCAATAATTACACATCTTTTTTGGAAAATTCAGCAACAAACTTTGTTAACATTTTAAATAAATGACAATCCAAAAAAGATAGAAGAAAAAATATTTGGTATATATATCAATAAGGAATAAAACTGGACATGTACATTTTGGTTATTGTAATATTTTATCTGAATTTTAGTTTCTTCATTTACACTTTAATGCACGATGGATAAAAAAAATATTAATGATTATTGCACATATTGCCATTTTAAAAAGTAAGAAAAAGCTTTTGTAAGAACTTTACAACATTACTTACTAATAAGGACATGGATGGCCTCAGTGAGCAATTCAATGACAAAATCATGTTTTCTGTTCTAGCAAAATGACACTTTCCATTTTCTGCCACTGCCACCAGGAAGAATGACACAGAAACTGAGAAAAAGAATCACAGAAATAATAATAAAAATAATTAGGAAACCAGTAATTTATAGAGATTTCACTGATTAAAAAAAAAAGATTAGGTTATTAGGGTGTTATCCCTTTTTATATTTTGATTTTGATCAAAAAAGATTAGGAACAGAATAGAAGTTTACATGTGGAAAGCTGAACTGATTCATCATTGTGTCAGCATAAAACACCGAGATATTATGACATACCATAAAGAAACAACACTTTCAAGTAAAGGAAGAAATGTTTATATTTTTCTACCATAAATAGTATCCACAGATCCATGTAGTAGAGATAATAAAAAAGAGATAACTCATTTATTGAAAAATATTCACAGTTGTCCTTTCAAAAATGCATACTGAAAACACCATCAGAAGTTAATAGCAGCCTACTAAAAAATTTATTGCCATTTCATATGTGCATGTAGTAAAGATATAATTGCTTTACATACAAATTAGATAATCACAGGATTACCTACATAGGTTTAGCTTGAGAAAGCTAAAAGTGGTCTGGTGCTCAATGGTACAGTAAGGATATATTATTGTGCAGCACGTTACACGCTCACTAGGTGTCCCTTTATGTGACATACAGGGTGTGATGACTTTTGTAGACAAAGAAAGACTCTTTCATAAAAATTATAGCTGTATCCCTTATTAAAAGCCATCAAATAACAGAAGCATGTAAGGTATCCAAGCATCCAAGAAAACCTCAATATTACACCTCAGATTTCAGAACCTGGACATTGACTACAAAATATTCAAGATATATGTATATCAGATGCTTTACAGGAGACTAGACACCTTACCAGCTTTTGCAGTTTTCTCTGGAGCAGTGATACAAAGATATGTGATCACTGGGAAATCTCCACCTTTGCTTAGAAAAGCAGGTTGCAGCCAACTTGAATGTGCAAACATGCTTGAAAACAAGACCTCACCATACTGCAGGAGTACTCACAAAATGCAGATGGTACTTGCGGACTCCACGGATGCATTATTTATTATTATCAAGTCTCATAATTCATTTAATGATGTAATTGTTTTACAGGCCTGAGTCGTCATTTGTGAGTATCTGAGTGTAGTGACATAGAAACTAACCTAATATAATGTCAGTGTCGTGCTTTACTGTGCCACAGCAATTACTGCAGGCAGCGCACAGCTCTCACTTGCTCTCTGCCTGCTCACTATCCATAACTTCTGCACTCAGTTGTAACTAATGCCGGGTGAAGTTACAAAAAGCAACCTTCAACAAGAGACAGGATGTTTTGTTTTCTATTAGCCCAGCAATTAAAATATTCCCTTGAAGCACTGGAAATGGGTTGGAAACTCACAGAAACCCTGGAAATCCAGACTGGTTCCAGTAAGGTCTGTGCGAAAAAGAAGATATCTGAACACAGTAGAACACTATGATGAAGACATTGGAAAAAGCAGACCCTTCCATACTATTTTTCTGCTATTTCTTGCTGTAGAGTTACTGCTTCAACCCCATTTTTCCATATTTTTAACACTCATTAGTGCCTCACAACAATTCAAAACTGAAATGAAAAGTATGTCACAACCCTCTATCTGGTGAAACACTGGTTTTGTGGAGGATATAACAGTTTGGACTACCAAATTCCCAAAGTAAATATTTCCCATTGGTAAGCTTTGTACTGGTTCCAAAACAGCTCTTTTCCCTGATAAAAGTTGCTGTTTAGGGACACTGCTCCTGGGTTGCTACAGCTCTGGAATAAGCACACTTCTCTTTCTACTGCTCAAGGTGCACAAAAAGGTATTTCCACAGCAAAGAACTGCAATATTTCCACTGCAGCAGAGGACCTTTGGGTGCTGTAAGTCTGCATGGGTTGCAGTTCCCTCTACTGCTTCTCCCCTGCATCTTCTCTTTTTTTTTTTTTTTTGAGGGCTTTTAACTTCCATTCCCTTTCCTCTTCCTTCCTAATTTCCTCACGCGGGTCCCCTCTCTGTTCCTATGCACTTCTCATTCTACCTGATTGCCTCTCAAGCTGTTATTTTTCTCATCCATCCTCTACTTTTATCCCTCAACTTGCCACACAAATGTGGTGATACACAGCATATGTATATTGGACTTGCGGCTCACGCATTTTCCTTTATGCAAATCGCTTGTTATCTCCCTTAATTTTCTGTGGAACTCAAGAAGGACTCTGTGCAAGTGACTATGTTCTCCCTACACTTTTTGGTGACACAGTAGATCTCAGCTGCCTGGCTAAAGATGGCTTGGAGTTCCTTTTATTTCTACGTGGAAGGAGTCTTGATAAGTCAATTGCATTTGAGGCCTATGTGTAAGAAGCTGAACAGATAGTAGAAAGGAGAAAATGTTTGGGCTTTTCTAAGTGGAGGAAGAACATGGGAGCAATAAAAGTCTGTTGCAAGATACTTGAGAAACAGAGCCTCAGTAACAACGGCAAAGATAAAAATGTATGCACAGGATAGTGTTTGTTCTTTATGTCTTTCAAAGATGTGACAAATGGACTGTAAATCCAGAAGTCTTCACAGAGCATGGGCAATAATCATGGAATTGATCTTTGGTGACAGTACAAGGCAAGGCAGAGCATTACTTGAGCCTGTGAAGCTGGCTCAGGTGACCACAGATCAGACTGGACTCAGCTGGGAGACACCAGCTTACTTTCAATATTCATTATTCTCCCTGTAGGTTAATTAGATTTGTGAATACAGTAGAAAGGGATATGGGGACTGTGCTATTAAAAGGAGCCTTGGTTAGCCAAACTATGAATTTGTTAAGTGGTCCTGCAATAGCTTTCTATATTTGCATTTTTGCAATTTCCTCTGTTATTTTTGTGTAATTTTATAGTTATGTGTTGGTTTTTTTTTCCCCAGATGTATGTGATTTTACATTTTCATGGAATTCCCACCAATTGACAGATAAATGTTTGCCTATAAAGATCACTAGGAGATTTAAATTTCCCAAATTATGAATTGAATAGAGCTTTACTGGAACTCTGAACCCAGTGTTTTATTTTGAAAAGGATCCCTTGAAATAATTGACAACTTTAGCTCTTATTACTGTTGGTGGTTTCTGCCTGAAGGGGTTAATGTCTGGAAGAGGAAAATTACAAAATGTATCTTGTATTTAAACCTCAAGAATAGGGAGTAAAAACTCATATCCTGGAAGAGAAAGAAAAAAAAAAAGCAAAAGAATTTTCCAAGAACAGAAAATGCATCATAGCTGTTTGTGGGAGAGAAATCTAGCACAGTTGCTGTGCGCCCATCAATCAGTGGCTCAGATGAACCCATTTGTAAAAGTTAATAGAGCAAAGTATAATGAAAGACAAATTGGTGTTATTAGTCTAAAGTTTATGGTTCAATTAAACTAATAATATGCAGTAAAGCAAAAAGAATAATTAGAAATTATGATAAATATACATGAGTTTGTAAAAATATGACAAAACTTTACATATTTTGGTCTTCTTTTTTAATATACTATCTTTTTGATAGCTTTATACACAGTTGCCTTGGGGCATACAAGAAAACGGCAACAGTAAGATTTAAAACAGATAATCACTTGAAACCAAATAGTATTAAATATGCAACATAAAATTTACAGTGGGAATTATCCTGAGAGCTGAACCAATTTGAGATTTAAAAAATAAAAGGACATTTTAAATTGGTTTTATAAAATAAAGTTACTGTCAGCTTTATAAATAGATAAATTATAAATATTTTATAGCTAAGGATTACTATTCCGTTCTCTGAACCTTCTAATATTTACAAAATACATATGATAAACTGATCTATCTACCATGAACCAAAGCCTTTATGTCCTCAATACTTCTCTTCCTGGAAACACATAAAGGGAAAAGAGTCCTTGTCACTTGGATACTGCTCGGCAATGTTCCTCCTCTCCTTGCAGCATGCCAGCAGGAAGACCAGAAACCCAGGTAGAGAGGTAGAAGGGCAGGCCATGAGACTTGTGCTTATTGTTTAAACTGACTCATTCTCTAAGCCCTCTCAGAAGTTTCCAGAGAACTGACATGATTCTGCCAAGCCTTTCAGCTCCATCAGGCTTTCCAACAAGGCATCAGCAAGTACCCAGCTGCCTGGGGATGCGGTGCTTGGTTCTGCAAAAAGATGGGCTCCTCAGCTGAGGAAAACACTTCTTACTTAGACATTCATATCTTCACAAGAGGGCAGCTTGGGCACTACATCCATGAGCACAGACTGCACAGACATGACTGGAATCAGCAGGAGCAGCTGAAGTTGTGACTTTGAGAGGGTAAAACTGTATAAACATTAGCTCCATCAGTGTTATACTTATCCCCTCAGACTCCAAGTTTAGAATACAATTGTTTTCATTTTTTTTTTTTTTAAAGTTACTGGGATGCCAGCAATACATTTTGGGTATTGAAATGTGGATTGGGAATTTGGATGAGGAGAATCAAACACAAGTCCTACAGCAATAACCTCAATTTTAAAATTTACATTTATTCTACAGCTGAATCAATCTGCGGTTGGTGGAACATCAGGCTTTGTCCCCTCTGAAAGGGGAAGACACAACATTGGAAAGCTGCAGAAGAAAGGAAAGTGGAAAATAAGACAGTGAGAATTTCAGGTTCATACAAGAACAGAAGTCAGCTGTGAAATGTGGTGTGGACAGTCCTGTGGGATTTTGTTAGACAGACAAAGAAACTAAAGAGAACTTAACAACAGAAAAGTTATTAAACCAAGTAAAAAAAAAAAAAAAAAACACAAACCCACAAATGATTAATTCAAAATTTTCTGAAAAAAAACAAGCAAGCCCAAGCCTGTTGAACAAGATATTTTGATATCTTTTATAAGCTTTGAGCACAGAAAGGACCATCATATCATCTTCTTGGAGAAGCTGAATTTCACACACCTTTAATCGATCAAATACTTTCCCTTAAACCCAAGGGCTGTGACCTTTCAGTCAGTCAAAGGCAGAGGACAGCAGAGACCAAGACACTTCCAGGATGGGAACCTGATTAGATGTACACTCAACAAATACTCCATTACCCTCACAGCAAAGAAATTGCATTGTATTTCAAAAAATGATGTCTAGCTTCAGTAGGATCTCTGGAAGCTTTTGTTAACAAGATTGTAATCCCCTACTGTCAGAGATTTTTCCTCTATGAAATTCCTGTTGCCAGTGATCCAGTTACATCTTGATCTTCTTTCCAAATAGCTGAGCAAGGTGAGCTTTGAAAGTCTCATACCATTGTGCTTGAATATTTTGACCTCACATGGCCAAACATTTTGAAAGATAATGTCCCAAAAAAAATTTTCTCACTATTTCCCAAAACACCCTAAACATAAAAAGCATAACTTTCATGAAAATTTCTTTAGACCAGATACCTTTTACCACTATTTAGCCTAGAAAGAGGCAAAATGCTGAGAGGCTGCGACTACTTTTATTCATCATTTCAATTTTCTTGCCTTTTAATTGAATAAATTAACACAAGAACTTGATGACTACTTATATTCAGAAACTATGTCTCTTCTGGTTTTGGTATGTTTATAATTTGAACTTCTGTAACAGAGTAACACTTACCTACTGCAATCATTGATTCACATATTGTCTCACTTGAAGCTCTAATTTCCAAATATGATTATTTATTTAAATATGAGAAGATGTTTGGGTATTTTCCCTCTTCCTATTAGTTGAGAGTCTCAAATTTACCAAGAGTTTCCTGTAATAATTTCAATTAGAACTGAGCAAATAGTCTCCACCTAACAATTCAGAAATATATTATAATATTCCTTCTTGCTGACTCTCTGGGGAAAGAACCCCAAATAAAATGGATGTGTTGCTAGCAGAAGTTGTTCGTCCTCTTCTTCCAACATGCAGATTACAGATCACACAGAATTCTCTGTGGAATATTTATTATTCAGAATTTAAAGTGTATTGAATATTCTCACTAATTTTCACAACTGTATTATTATGCTGAACTGGTTGAGCACAATAACCAGTAAGGCCTCCACAACCAAAAAACTCATGGCAGGCAAACCTTGACCAGCTTTTCCTTCTTCCCGTTTGCTGCACTTGTGCAGCAGCAGAGCTTGAAGACCACAATATTTGAGAAGACACTTGTCATTCTCTCTAACACAAAACAAACTGCTTTTCATGCCAGCCTTGGTCTAAAGGATGACAGTCACTTTGGACACCAGAGTGAGAAAGAAAAGGAAGTGAAGTGAAAGCAGCTTATTTGTCTGCTTAGGCTTGGACTACACAGAAGATTCTGCCTTGCTCATTCCCATCTGAAAAATTATCTCTCTCCCCAGACTGTCAGTCCATTTCTGCGTTCACTCAAATTCCTTTACCATGTCCTCAGAGCTCCCACTTATTCAAGCTAGAAAGTATCACCTTTGACAGAGAAACACTACACATAATGCAGAGGTAAGGATAATGTGAGCTATAGACATGTGGCAATGGGAAAATTGAGCCGAGAGAGAGGAAGCATCCCTGAAACAGGGTTTTTCCTGCAGGAGCCACTGGCTACATTCTTCCACTGAAATCATTTGAATGAGATTTTGATTCTGCCTTGGAAGTTCTCTTCCCCTTCCCGAATTTTCTCTTGAAGAATCCAAGAGAAAACTTCAATTCTTAGCCTCTTGCTTATCCAAGTTAATGAAGGCACACCTGCCTCAGCCTGGAAGCACCTGAAACTCCACAGGCACCCCGTTCACATCTCTTAACTCTATCCCCACTGACAGTAGCTCCCAGGACTTCTTTGAGGACCTCTGCAAGGCCTATTGCTATATGGAGAAGTTCCTCCACCAAATTTGTGCAGGGCCAAGTCCACCTTCTGTTTGCACAGCAGGAAGAGCACTCATTGTTGGTAGGACAGACCAGGGCTCAGTGCTGGCTTTCCCTCAGCTACCAGAAAGCTTCCTAAACGCTGGGCTTGGACCTATTCTGCAGCATAAACCATCCTGACCCTCCTGCCTGTAGAAGGGATCAAAACCTGAATGGTGATACCATTAAATTTGAATTTAGACACAGAGAAGTTGGTATGAGTGTGACAGCCTAGCCTAGGAGTCAGAGAACTTGGTGGGCAGAAAGGAACTCCTGGAGTATATTTAATGGCTGCTTGATTATTTAAAAAGTTTATTCAAGCTGAAGCTTTAAAACATGTCTTCCCTCTCCTTGCTGAATGCCCCAGCTCACAGGACCAGGAATATGAATCTGGGCATAAAAATGTATTTTGTCAGGGCTAATCTTCATGTTGTCCTGCACTTCATTCCCTATTCTTTTTCTACATTTCAGCCAGAACCTGAGTCTGTATGTCTTTTCAAATAAACCACAAATAATTTTCCCTCTTGAATTTGTTTGCCATTGTAGCGATACTATTTTACAGCACACCAAGAATTTCCTGAGGTATTTTTTTAATATTATAACAATACCTCACAGTTTTAATTACTTGAACAAAAGGGTTTCAAGTCCGTCAGAGTGCCTTTCAAGGCCTGCAAAGATATTAACCGATTCTATAACCAATTACCTACATTTTCCTTTACTTATTGCAAATGTGACCTTTTGTTAGAATTTGATTGCAAGTTTCCTGCTGTGAGTATATAACTATCTGTGTGTCTGAGAACGGCTACCCTCCACTCATGTGATGACTGCTGTTAATTTTAATACACTTTGATGGCTGGAGAACAAATAAGTGTCTGTGACACAGAGCAGAGACATTTGAAGGTGGATAAACTACCACTTTAATGAGTAGAAATCAGCAAGTAAAGGGGCCTTCCAGTGACAAACCAGAAGACCTTCAACCTAAGCAAAGTGTTTTTCAGTCTGGGAAGGATTTAAAAAAATCTTACTTTCCATATTGAGGTTGAATAACAAAACACCCCATAAAAATTATGCAAATTAAAGAAAAGAAGAATACATAAATAAATGCACTTCAGAGATAATCTATTTCTCGTATAAATGAAACTAAGTGGGAGAAAATATTTCAGAGAAACTATTGTAGTTGTATGCTTTATTACCTGTTGATAGCAATTCTCTGAGATACAAAAAAAATGGTTTGTAGACATGTTTTCTCCGTACTGGCACTGTATTATTGTTGCTTGGGTTTTGTGGTTGTTGTGTTGGATTTTTTTCCTTTCCTCCAAAGACAATCCTCAGGCTAGAATCCTACCTCTGAAGAAAAATATAGATTTGTTGGAGTTCAGAGGAGAGCAAGAATGAAAATTAGGAAGCTGAAATGATTTGTTTGCAAGATGAGATTAAAAAAGAGTAGTTTAACATGACTAAGTAATGATCAAGGTGAGACATATTAATTCTTTATAAATATTTAAATAGTATGAATCCTTAAGAGTGCAAGGAATTAATTAACAATAGGCAGAGGAGTACTGGGATATTGGAAATGTTGTAAATTGTCTTAAAAGTATGTAGATTTGGTTATTTATTGTACAGAAAAAATATACAAAATCTTCAAAGAAACTATGGGGAAAATATTGCCTGTTTGCATAAAAAGTTATTGGAGTAAAGCATGGCTCTTGAAGCCGCATTATTTTCTTTACTGTAACTTCCACTAAAAATGCATAATTTCAAAGAGAGGTTCCATTATGCAAAACAAAGAGAAGACAGACAAAGAGCCTTGCACCCAAGCTCTTTTTTTATCTTCCTTTTCTAGTTTTTCTCCAGTTTGTGGGTGTGTTCTGAAACTTCAATACTAATTTGTTATCACTAGTGGAAGAGTTTGCAGAGCACAGCAACACCTCTAATGTAAAAGAGGAGCAAACTGAAAAGATTCCCTGAATATATCCTTTCCTACTCAGTCACTATTGAATGATTCCCCAAACTCATGAAATGATCAGTTGTTAGCCTACAAAATTATCTTTCCTTATGTTCACAATCACTGATTAGAGAGTCTTATTTATATGCAGAACAAAACCAGTCTTTATCTTGTTAATCTCCTCACACTGGCTCCAGAATCTACCACATGCCTGGACCCTTACTCCCTTGCTAAACGCTCCACACAATAAGAAAACTTTCAGATTTGTACAGGGACTTAGGGCCCTCTACAGCATTTTAGTTTCACAGTCTATAGCTGACTTTTGTTTTCTGTTATCACTCTCAATTAAATGAGCAAAGGAGGGGCATAGCTTTTAAGATGCAAAATACTTCCCATTATGAAAGCCCCTTTCAGTAACAATTTTTGCCAGTATCTTAACAGCTTGGCCTGATATTGCCCATGCAGAGCCAGATCATTTCATCCTAGTTGCTGGACAAGAGAATTTCAGCAGATAACACAGTTGATTTCAAGAGTCAGATGAGTAAAATCACTGCACTACTTATTCCAGCTCCTCCCTGAAGTGCCAGTGTCAGAGGACACCCTGCTGCAGCTGACATTCTTCTCAGAAGGCAGGAAAAAGCTCTTGGTATGGTCCCCATCATCACTCGTTCGCCCATGCTAAGGTAAATTTTAATGATCACTTGATAGTCACTACCATGAAGTGGTCTCACAGTTTACTGTGATTTGCACTGTTGGCACATGCCATCCACACAGTCGTCCAAAACTCAGAGTGCTGCTCTCCTTTTTTTCCTTCTGTTTCTATTGAGGTCTCTGTGAGAAGGCTGCCTTTGTCCCGTTACCTGAGTAGCTCCATGGCTGGTAGTTAGCTGGCTTCCACCAAAATTGCCCTTGTACTCTTCTAATGTCAAAAACCTGCTATGATGCAGCTAGGCAGTTACCAGCTAAACTCTTTTATTCTGCTTCCCCAGGAGTGGTCAGCGGCCATCCATAACCCTCCAGTATTGCCTTGTCAACTAGTCAATGAGCTTTCTAAGTCTCCTGCCTTGTGCCTAGGTTCCCTGCTAGCAGCAAACTTCTGTATTGGAAAATGGCTTTTTTCAAGTCATTAATAAATATTCTCTTTCTTTTAGTGCACCGGACTGGAGTCCTCTTGATAGCTGATGCACACATGGCTGTTTTATAAAGTTTCCAAAAGCAAGGTTTGATCTGCCAGAGCTATGCTCATCGTTAAGACAACACATGAGTGGAAGCTCATTGCCAGTTTGTCCCCAGACTTGGCTGCCTTCTACATTGCAAGAAGCTAATGCACTATATAGCATTTTGGAATACAAATTGACACAGAGGCATTGAAAACAATCTAGAGGAGGAGGAGCAAGGTTTGTGCTCAGCAACAAACTCAAACTGGAACTAGCTCATCAGTCAACAGACACGGCCAAAAGAGATCTGGCACGCAATCGAAAGTCCTGGATGGCATTTCCAAGAGGAATGATTGGTAACAAGTAGTTCCACACGACTTCTTAAAAATCAATGTTGAATCTATGTTCACACTGAATAGAAACTATCCGTAAAATAGAGCACTTTGTAGAACATTGTTCACAAAAAGGTTGAGTCAGTCTTGCTTTTTTGCATCAGAGTGAACTGTGAATATTTTTTCTGGTTCTCAGTATTACTAAAGCAAGCAGGAGGGAGGAAGTGTTTACATTACAAAGCATTTTTTTTAATAAAATATAATTAATAGCCAGGTGTATGTCACTCATGTCATGAACTGTAGTCAGCAAAAACCAGTGAAATAGCAAATCTTACTAAATCTGCTTATAACAAGGGCAAAGAGCATTTCAAATTAAGACAATGAAGATGAATTAGAAACCAGAATGACAAAAGTTGTAAAGATGCATGTCTTTGAGAACTGCAACTGTTTGCCATTGGCACAATTGTATTACACAACATCTTGCATAATGTCCCCAGTCTGTATCTTTCCCCATTATCATCTTCCTTGTCTTGCTCTTGTCATCTTATTTTCCAGTGAGAAGTTTTTTGTACATTTCAGCCTTCTTTGATCTCTCAGAACTGAATTTTTCAATATTTTTTCTCTTTTTTTAACTACATCATAACCTTCTAAAATTAATTACAAAAATATCAAGAAAATCCGTAAGGCAAACACAACAGCAAAGAAAAATATGTATATGCAATATACACTTATTAAATTAAAATGCCGCCAGCCTTTACAAACCACATCTTAGATGTTGTACAGTAGACTGTGAACTTTCTTTATGAGCAGTAAAAAGGAAAGCCTGATACTTTGTATCAGTGAAAAAGTGTTACTGGAGCAGCTACAAGATGACAAGGGTTTTCAAACTGATTTATTTTTTGCTCCTTCCTCTGCAACAGCAGAAAATTTTAACCACTGTGTAGATTGAGATAGATTGTCACGTTAGTAGCCACTGGTCTTGCTGGTGAAGGATGACAAGAGGAATTGCACTGCTTTCAGAAGAAGCTAGAGGTATCTATCCTATGTGCAAGATGGACAGGATGGGTTGGATTCAGTTGCCTAGACATTGCCTAGACTTGCTATTTGAGATGCCCCAGGGCAGCCACAACGTCTGCATGGGGCTGGCAGGTCTGAGGTACCACTGCCCTGCAAAACAGCAACGGGAGGCCAGGCAGGCTTAAACGTCAGGGCCAATACCAACAGCGACACTTGACACTCCTGTTTAGGCAACTGAATCTTCCCCTCCTCCTTGAGTATTCATTAGCTTGACCTCCTTGGAGTGCCTGGGGGCTTTAACTCACCTTTCACTCCATTCTAGTAAGAAAACAGAATTTCTCCAGAGATATCATTGAAACTAAACATTGCAACCCCAAGATTTTTATTCCCTATTATTCAGCTGTGAAAAAAATGGAAAAAAAAATATAAAATTTCCGTTTCCTTTCTTCCTTTTTAGGAGTTCACAGAAACTGTGGGATGCACTAGCTGGGTCCTAACACACCTCACTGCTGGTATCATGGAGGAACACCTTCTAGAGCTCTTAGAGTATGCTAACGTTTTTATGTTTCTTTTTGAATTAAATGCCTAAGACACATGACCTCTTACCAAAAAAAAGCTACTGAATTTTTTGCCATCTTATAGCACTGTTCAGGGGCGAGTGGTCTCAGATAGTAGATGAGAGATCTGCTCTGAGATACCCACTATTTTGGAAGCAAGGAGTTCAACCCAGTTCTACCAGTCAGGAGACCGCCTGCAGCCGAAAACCATTGAAGAACTGCAGGTGCAGCCTTCCCAGGCTTGACAGAGCTGTTCCATCTCATGTTAATAATTAAATATTCATTGGAGCATGGACCAGAACCTGACTCTCCCACTTCCCAGGTGATAGCCCTAATTACATGCCCATGTCATCAATCTCTGTCTCTGCTGTAATGAATTGTCATTATTTGTATATACTGGAAGAGTTTTAACAGGAGACAGCTCCCTTCCCTCTTCCCCTCCCCTCTGAATATCCGACAACCAAGAGGTTGCAGCACTCTTTCTGGCACGATGAAGAACTGGGTTCAAGTCTTTCCTCTAAATTACATGGAGTAATGAATCTGGGAAGAGGTGTGCAGAGAATAGCCATAGTCACTGCAAGGTGACCCTTGGCCCTTTGGCTAAGCAGAGGGAGACTGAATCTGGCAGGAATTTGACTGAGGTCATTATGAAGAAGGTTCCTGACCATGCTGGCTGTGGATATGCATTTGTGCATGTCCATTGGCAGCTGAACTAAGGCTTTAACAATCTTGCTAGTTTCTTAACACTAGAGTTATGCACCAAAAGGATGCTTAAGTTTCTTTGTACATCTAACCTTTTTTTTATCTACAGGTATACCTACAGAGTTATACATTGTTTCAAATAGTTTTCTAATGAAAGACAGTATCAATAATCAATATACTGTCTCTATGCTCCTGTCATTTCAGGTGTCATTACATAGCCCTTGCCACTGATTCAAACAACATAAAGATTTCACATTTAGACTCACACAAAAGATCTTTCAGACTCTATAATCACATATCGCCTCTCCAGGGCATTTTCTACAATGCAATAACATATTTTCATATCCATTACTCACATTCTCTGTAATACTTTCAGCACTAAAACTGTTGAAATTACTTGTGCAGGCTTTAAATAGGTTGGTTTTACTACACTAAGTAGGTGTTTCCCCAGAGTTTTCCATAGCTAGATGCCTTCTGAAATGCAACAAAAGAGAATTCATTTATCAAAAGTTAAGAGTCTATTAATGCTTACCTTTCCTTTAGGAAAACGAATGAGATTCAAACCGATACACTTAGCACTATTTATAATAGACCTACTAGTTCTGTACACCCTCTGTACGTGCAGCATTACTAACTCTGCAGTGTAGAAAAGCTTTTTGTATTACACTCCAGTCAAAAGAGAATGTGGATTTTTTTTTTACATGACATCTTTACATACTAAACTCTTCAATACTGTAGCTTTTCTATTTAGTGTTTGACTACTTCAGGCTGCAGCAGATGTCAATGCAGTCCCCCCATGACTGCAAGAGGTGAGGGACAGATGAGCTTTACCCCTTGCACACCTCATAACATACTGTGAGACAGTCCTTCTTGCCCCACCATACACTAGCCAGGACAAGGCTTCCACATAACAGCTGCATAGTGTCACAAATGCCCTTCAGTGATATGCATCTGCCTCCTGTGACCAACATGCCAAGAGGAACCCGCTGTGCTATGCTGTGGATACTCAGGCTCCCAGTGCAGCTGCAAGGAGCTGGAGATAGGGACTACCGTGCCCTTAACCCTGGGTGTAAATCTGCACCAGCAGATACAGGCTGAACTCTGTAACAGATAACATCCCCATAATCAATTTTACTGTCTATCTTTGGTATTCAAAACTCTAATTTCTGAAAATGGTCCCATGTAATTCTTTTGCACTCCAGTTGTGCTTTTGCTAACACCAGTTACAACAGTGTCAACACGGTGAGTTATTTGGTTTCACCCTAACAGAAGTGACGGGAGAACCAGGCTTTCTGAATCAGGATTAACATGCTCAGAGAAAAGCACTAAAGACAAAAGTGAATTTTTGTTTTGTTAGTGTTAGCACTCAAACATTATGCACTCATTCCAGCCTGTTGTTTGTGAGACCAGAGCAATGTGCAGAAGGGGAGTGTACATTGATTCACAAGGTCTTATAGGACCAAGGAGAAAGTTTCAGCTGCAGGTCGGTATGAGGGAGGGAATGGTACACTGCTGGAGCTTGGATCATAGCGTTTCTACAGCAGGAGAGGTGGGAAAAGCAGTGAGAACGTCTATTAGGAATTAAGCGTGCTTTCTAAAATACAGCTACAAGCTCTGACGATTTCAGCCCTTTTTATCCATTTAAGAGAAAGACGAACCTTACTTCGGCTTATCATTCCTTCAATAATTAAGAAATTAAAAGCTTAGCCACGCTCTCCCACATATAAGCAAGAAAACATTATGAAAAACATAGTGAAAAGAGGAAAAGAATAATGTTGGCTGAGCAGTTGACTTCACTACTGTGCAGAACTTACTAGCATACCTGCCTTATCACATTATTACTATTGTGGTGGCTTGCCATGCCATCTAGCAGGGATTTAGGGAACTACTAGTTCTGGGGAAGAAGAGAAAACACAATACAAAAGCAAGACAAGGAAAAAAGCTCTGGAATTTATATTTACTAAGAGTATATATAATCATTTGAACTTTTTAAATAAAACAATTTCTGACTGAAGGGTAGCTTATATGAGAAATATATTTTAGCTTTAATTCTGTAATACAGATTGAGCACTTTCACAAGTTCACTATACTTTATGTATGAAAATATTTTTCTTCTACTTTTAAATGTCTCGTGCTTGCTCATTTTTCTAATAACAACAAAGAAAATCTGCAGCTGGCTTTCCCTATGTGATGCATCATTACTATTTTTACCTCTGTTGTGTTCATGTTCTTAATCACTTCTCTGAATTTTCTTCTCTGATGCTTCGAGTTGAATCCCTCATGCTTCTAGACCGATGTTAAGACTGCACTCACAGTGCTTTGTGACAATGATGATCAGATAAACTACACACCAACTTCTGTCTAATGTAGTTGCACTTTACTCCTTACTAGCATGAAGAAAAATGCCTTCTTAGACTTTTCTTTTTTTAAAGGGGTAACATGTCATATTTAATTTCCCATCCACGGAATTACTAATCCCCACCAGACATACAAAATCAAAACAGTACATTAAGGTAAACTTCATCACTTCAGCTTCCTACTTGAAGACTGTGTTTCATATTGTGTGGATAAAATCATATTTCGGTTCTCTTTGTCAGCATTCTCATTTCCTTTGTCAGCAGGAAAGTTGAATAACAAAGATTTTATTTGTTCTTAATATAAAGCTATAATTGTTCTCTCACTTAGCCACACAGGCAAAGCCTTTGCCAGCCTGTATGTATAGCAATACTACGTTTGCTCCACGCAAGTCTTACAAGGACATGATAATACCCCTACTGCTGCCCCTCCACCTCTCACTGGGATTCCAAACCTCTGGCATTCTGTAGACATTGATAACTTTGACATTTCTTTTCCATTTCCTCTCCCTCTTCCTCAATTTCGGTTGTATCTACCTTCCCTCTCTAGCATGTGCACCTTACGCTCTACACCTTTATCCCTTAGGCCTTTTCTCCTCACTTTAGCAGTTTTGCTTTCTCTCCTGCAATACTTAGCAGATCCTACCAAAATGTGGCTATGACCTCTCCTGCAAACAGAAGTACTTTGGCTGCATTTTTGCCATTGCAGATCACCACCACTACCACAGGCAGTTCAGAGAGGAATGGGCAGTAACAATAATGGCTGGCAGTACTCCTGAGACAAGTGCATTATATTTTATATGGGGTCATGCTCATTTTTCAGTTTTCTTTCCTATTCCTTCATTAGTCATTCTTGTATTTACCTGCTTAGCATCACTAAGCACATAAACAAATTCTTAACAGAATTATCCACAAGTTCAATGTTCCTCCTTGCACAGATTCCTCCTTTGTCTGCATTATTTTATATTCACCAATGTTGAATTCCTAAACTATATTACAATTCAGTTAATCTGCACCTGAAAATTCTTCAGTGACTCTTAATTGTTACTGCCTCAATAATTTTCTATCATAATTTTTTCACAATAGTATTTATCGTCTTTTCCAGATGATGCATGCATACACTGAATGCTATCACATATTCCTGACGTATCTTGTCACAAAAATTGACCTTTTATTAACATAACTTTTCGTTTGTCTTCTGGACAAGTAAACAAGTGGACCACACAAAAAATTCATTACTCCAGAGGCCTGTACTGATAGAACCACTTGAACGTCCCTGGAGCACCTTTAAAAGATGCTTACTGTATTACTTATCTTCCATCACTCTGCCACCAAGGACAGGTGACACAGGGGGACTACAAAAATGCTGTTTGCCACAGTAGGGAGAAAATTCATGCAGCCTAGGCACAATTAGAGTTCAAGCTAGCCTCTATGGTAAAGAACAACAGTAAGGGCTTTTCAAAACATGTTAACAGCAAAAGGAGGCTCAGCGATAACATTGATCCATTGCTTGATGAGGTTGCTCAACTCAGAAATAGACAAAAGATAGAAACATTTAATATAGACAATATTTTCCTGCCTTGACCTGTAAGTACTGTGTTTATTTCAACACATGAGTTTTCTGACTTTTACCCTTCCAGTTTGCTCCTCCATCCCACTCAGGGGAGTGCGAGCAAGTGTCTGCGCGGTAGCTAGCTGCCACCTGGGCTTATACCATGAAAATTTTGTGACTCGGTTTATATGCTGGAGGGAAAGGATGCAACCCAGAGGGATCTAGACAGGCTTGAGAAGTAGGCCAATGTGAACGTCGCAAGGTTCAACAAGCCCACGTGCAAAGTCCTGCAGCTGGGTTGAAGCAATCACTAGTATCAGTACAGGCTGGGTGATGAATGGATAAAGAGCAGCTCTTCAGAGAAGGACTTGGATGAAAAATTAGATATGAGCCAGTGATGTGTGCTTGCAGCCCAGATAACCAACTGTGTCCTAGGCTGCCTAAAAAAAAGTGTGGCCAGCATTTTGAGAGGGGTGATTCTCCCCTTCTGCTCTATTCTTGTGGGAGCCCACCTGGAGTACAGCATCCAGTTCTGGGGTCCCCAGTACAAGACATGGTCCTGTTAGAGCAGGTCCATAAGTGGGTCACAAAAAAAATCAAAAGGCTGTAATACCTCTCCTGTGAAGAAAGAATGAGAGGGGTGGGTTTGTTCAGCCTGGTGAAGAGAAGGCTCTCAAGGGCTTGTAAGGGGGCTTGTAAGAAAGATGGAGAGAGACTTTTTACCAGGGCCTGTAATGAAAGACAAGGGCTATTTCAAATTGAAAGAGTGCAGGTTTAGATTAGATACAAGGAAGAAATCGTTTATTATTAGGTTGATGAGACAGGTTGCGCAGAGAAGTTGTGGATTCCTCGAACGTGGAAGTGTTCAAGGGCAGGTTGGATGGGGCTTTGAGCAACCTAATCTAGTGGAAGATGTCCCTACCCTTGGCAGGAGGATTGGAACTAGATGATCTGTAAAGGTCCATTTCAACCCAAATCAAACAGAAGAATAAGAAGGGACACATAATAAACTATATCAAGTTACATGATAGGGACTACATCAGGAGGTCGTTACTGAAAAGTTAAATACTTAAAAAGCAATTCCACTGCTGCTCAACAACCAGTTTTCAGCCCATTGATGTTTCTACTCTGGATTCTAAATGAAGCATGATTAATAAGGGAAAAAAAATTGGATATTACCATGCAATTCAGCATCAGAATGCAGATGCAGAAAAGAGACACAGGAAGAATGGGCAGAGGATGATAAGCTCAGTTCTAGATGTTGAGTGCTGAAAATTGCAAAACAAATATTCTTCTAGTATAATTCTTTAAAAGAAATAAATTCTTAAGATTGATTCTCTGTTTACTTGAAACTTAAAGAAAACAACCACCAAAACTTGAGATTACTCTGTACAATTTTTACTGCAGAAGCCGCTACCTCAAAGCTCTGCTACTTTGACACATCAGCACTTTCAGTCTACAAGTAGCCACTGAGGTTGCAGTTTTGGCTGCTGCAGAAGCAGCTGTTCTTGCCTTGGCAGTACTGCAACCTAGATTCTTCAGAGGTTTATCAGCTTTTGACAGACTGGATATCCCTAAGAAAGGCAAATGAAAGGGGAATGCAATTTTTACCTTTGTATAAGAATGAAAATTTCCAGGACAATTAAAAAGGCATTTCTACAATCCAAGGCCTTCACACTTGAAAAGTATCAAAAGCTGTATTTCACACACACAACAGCACCACGCAGTTTTTTTCAGAGAAACACTTAAAAGCATCCTTCCTTTAAAATGTCAAAAATTACGTATCTTAAAATATTAGTTATTTATCAATTTTTCTCTACACTCTAAAGGATGTACAGAATATCTATCAGGACCTTCTATGCTACCTTTCACAACAAGGCAGTCAAGAAATGTAAAAACGGAAAATGCAATCTCCCTAAAAAGATATTTTCCCCATAAAATGTGCATGGACTGGGGAACCCAATGCTGCAATTCTTTGGACACTCTTAAGCTCTTAGCAAGATTCCAGGAAGCATATAGAAATAACAAGAGGATCTAGAGCTATAAATGTTAGTTAAAAATACATTGAATATAAGATAATAATAGTATTCTCTGTTTTTTAACATGGACTTAAGACATGATTAAGAAAATCTTGTGGGGTGAGGGGCAGTGATTATGCCTACACAGCACCTAAGTAGTTACACAGCTTCAGCCTCAACTTCTTGTTGGGATTACTTCTATGAAAAGGACACAATCACCGTGGATTTGGGGAGGGTTTAGGCTGTGCAAGACACTCAGTGACATCAGGTTCAACTGTTAATAGAATTCCTGAGTCTTCATACAGTGACAATAAAAAAACCCCAAAAAAAAATTTGGAAACAAAAGATAGATCCTGGCAACCTACCTGTTTCAGTAGTTTCAGTAACTATGGCAAAAGGAGCTGGGCTGACATCAAGAAGCGTGCACACTGCTGGAGAGGAATGAAGGGTCTTTGAACAGCTATGAATTTCCATACCTGACACTTAAATTATTTAGTAAGCTTGATACATCATCTAACCAAGATCAAGAGGCAGAGATCAGCTTTTCCGTGTGCCGTTATCAAGGGTGGTGAAAGTGGTACTAGAATAAGGTATATAACAAAATAAAACAAACAAACACACCCCAAAAAACAAACCAAATCTTAAAACAGTTTTCCCCCACCCGTCCCTTCTTCTTGGGCTCAGCTTCACTCATGAATTCTCTGCCTCGTCCACCAAGTGGCACAGACGGACAGGAAATGGGGTTGCAGTCAGTTCATCACATTATCCTTGCCTCTCCTTCCTCTTCACACTCTTCCTCAGCTCCAGCGTGGTGCCCTGCCTGCAGGAGACAGTCCTCCATAAACTTCTCCAACTTGCATCCTTCCTGTGGGCTGCAGTTCTTCACGAACTGCGCTGGCATGGGTCCCTTTGATGGGTTGCAGTCCTTCAGGAACAGACTACTCCAGCGTGCATCCCCCATGGGGTCACAAGATCTGCACACAAACCTGCCCTAGAATGGGTTTCCCGTGGGGTCTCAGGCTTCCACCTTCTCCATGGGCTGCAGGTGGGTATCTGCTCCACCATGGGGACCTCCATGGGCTGCCAGGGAACAGCCTGCCTCTCCATGGCCTCCCCCCTCCTTCTTCACTGACCTTGGTGTCTGCAGAGCTGTTACTCTCACACATTCTCACTGCTATCCCAATTGCTCATGCACAACAGTTTTTCCCCCTTCTTAAATATGTTATCACAGAGGTGCTACTACTATCACTGATTGACTTGACCTTGGGCAGTGGCAGGTCTGTCTCAGAGCCAGATGGCAGTGGCTCTATCAGACACAGGGGAGGCTTCTGGCATCTTCTCACAGAACAACCCCTGTAGTTGCCCTGCTACCAAAACCTTGCCACACAAACTCAATATGCTGTATCAAAAGTTCCAGAGACTCTTCCACGCACACATGTTTTTATTCAACTTCTCTTATATTTAGCATTTTAAGCTAAAAGAGAGAAGATTTAGACTAGACATAAGGAAGAAATTTTTTTACAATGAGAGTGGTGAAACACTGGAACAGGTTTCCCAGTGAGGTGGCAGATGCCTCATCTCTGGAAATACTAAGGGTCAGGCTGCATGATGCTCTGAGCAACCTGTTCTAGTTGAAGACACCCCTGGTCAATGCAAGGTGATTGGACTAGGTGACCTTTAAGGGTACCTTCCAACCCAAACTATTCTATGATTCCATGATGAAGGAACTAAGAGCTTTGTAAAAAGATGAACAGCCTGTTGACTATATGCAAGAAAAAGCAAATTAAAGTGCACCAGTGGAAAGTACTACAACATTTAAGAAAACAGTGGTTAATAGAATCAAAACCCAGGAACTGGACGTAACACTGAAAATAAGAGATATAATAATTTTAATCCCATTTCTTCTACTTGAACACCTAGACTGCATTGTGTATAGTTGCCTATGGTACATAGAGTTAGAACTTACAGGGTTTTTGCCTGGATTCACTTCCTTTTTTCAAATGTATTTAATCTGTTTTGGTCCACACACAGTTACACCAGGGTCTTACAGAGAGGGACTATTAACTCTGTTTTCCTTCATCACAGCCTAGGACAACAGTACCATTGAGCTTGCCACTTTTTCTATATCTGCTCATAACTGCAATTTACTTAAGACTTTTTCTGGGCAAATTCTATTTACATAAAATGTTCATTTTGACTGTTCATTTATCTTTTCTGATAATGTAATTTAAAAGATGTATGGAGAAAGCATACAATTATCCTTCTAGGCAGTTCTGAGGCATTTTTAAATTGAATTTCCAAGTTCTTCTATCTATACCTGGTATTGAATGTTTTCTAAAAATTCCTCTTGTAACATATATAGATATTTTCTGTATTAGGAAAAAAAAGTCAGACAAAAATGTAGACCTAAGTTTGCTGCCTCTGAAGTAATGTAAAACAAACAATCTAAAAGAGTAAATATGAATCTGTATAATTAAATATAAGGAAAAACTTCTTCACAGTGAGGGTGATGGAATACTGGAACAGGCCACCCAGAGAGGTTGTGGAGTCTCCTTCTCTGGAGGCATTCAAAACCCGCCTGGACGTGTTCCTGTGTGACCTGTTCTAGGTGTTCCTGCTCTGGCAGGGGGATTGGACTAGATGATCTTTCGAGGTCCCTTCCAATCCCTGATATTCTGTGATTCTGTGATACCTGGACTAGAAAAATTCCCTCCACCAAACCAGACTTAATCCAGAAAGCAGAATAATCTATGGATGATAAAAAGTAAAATGAAATAAAACTAGCATTTTCTGCAACTCATGTTATATTTTTTTCCTATCTCCACAAATCTGATACATGCAAAAGGTTATTTCTTCAGAGGCTGATGCATAAAACCTTAATCAGTCTATCAACACCAAAAAACATGAAAGTTTCAGACTAAAATACTTCTACGCAACCTGTTTTCCCACATATTTTCACATGACTGTGGACATAGGTTCCCACTTTATTTAGCATTAATTTGCTTATGGAGCTCTGTCTCAGGTGAATTATTAAGACAAGTCATCATTATGGCGTTACTTCAAAGGGCTTTATTACTGATAAAGAGATGATCAAATGGTAATTAATTGGTGACTGAATGAAAATCAAATGGCAATTAAATAGTGATTAAGCAATACCAGAATGTTAGTTAGTGATGTAGACAGCAGTCAAACACTTCTAATAATCAAACTATATCTGAATATAGATAAATGTTACTAGCATATATTTCTAGCCTAATGTAAAATTTTGCTTTCCTCGTTATAGATGTCAGGTGTCAGGTCAAGGCAAACTCAGCCTCAAGGAGTAACCTTGAGAAGCATCCCTGCTGAGGGGGGAGATTGCTGCCATGTACCCTGCCACCCTACAGGAGAGTTCTGTGGGTTCAGGGGACGCAATCAATTTTTATAGCGTGAAGTGGTTGAATCATAAAATGGTTTATGTTGGAAGGGACCTTAAATGTTATCTAGCAATCCCCCTGCAGTGGGCAGGGACAACTCCTGGTAGACCAGGAAGCTCAAAGCCAGTCTGGTCTTGAACACTTCCAGGGATGGGGCATCCACAATTTCTCTAGGCAACTGGTTCCACTGTCTCACCACCCTCAGATTAAATAATTTCTTCCTGATATCTCATCTAAATCTCCCTTCTTCCAGTTTGAAGCCATTACCCCTCATGCTATCACTATATGCCCTTGTAACAAGGCCCTCTCCAACTTTCTTGTAGGCCCCCTTTAGGTACTCCTGGAAGGCAGCTATAAGGTCTTCCTGAAACCTTTTCTTCTCCAGGCTGAACGACTGTGACTCTCTCAGCCTGTCTTCATGGCAGAGGTGATCCACGCTGGCACTGTTAGCTCCTGAAAAGAGATGGCTCAGGCTCTTCAGCTCTTGGGTTCAGCAGGGCTGGGTTCAGCCAGTGAGGCTTGAGCCAACAACCTGCCACTTGCTTACCCATCACAAGCTCCCAGACACCAGCCAAGCTCCAGGTAATTAAAAAATAAACTTGAGAAGTGAACGTTAGATCATGACATATTACCTGTGTACATGTAATTGTATGAAGCGGCCCAAGTGGAGGTAAGTCAGCAGATGGAGTCTGTGAAATACTTTTCTACAGAGGTGTAGAAAAATGTAGTATTGAGATCATAGTAGATTTAAAATATCAGATTTTTTTTCAGCTTCCAAAGGCATTGATTTTTATCAAGCTGTGTGAAAAAATAAAAAGGGGGTATTATACAAAATTAATAAATAGAGAATAAAATGGAAACTCTCGAAAACACCAGTAAGCTACCTGTCAAGAAATGCTGGCTAATAAGATAATTTGTTTTAGCAAGACAAGAATTTAAGCATTCAGTATGAAGGTTTGCTTCCTTTTTAAAAAAAGAAAACATTTCATAGATTCTCACCACATAGGTTATCTACAGCACAGTAGACCAGGTTTCTTGCTTCACACCTTTTATTTCCAAGTATTATTTTATTTTCCAAGTTACAAAGTTCATAGCAACAACTTCAAATGTGCAAGGGATTAACTTCACTAAATAAAGTGAATAACTGTAGCAACCCCAAGAAACCAACTAATTTTTATTCATTAAATAATAAACAGAAGTGTTACTAGGATTGTTGAAAAATCCTTCTTAAAATATACAGGAGAGGTTGAAAAAAATTCTTAGTGGAACGGGACTTGTTTTTCTCAAAATAGTTCCCTGATTTGCAATATAATTTTCCAGTATTAAGATAGAACTCAAGAACTGCAAAATCAATCACAAGCTGGAACATTAAGGGTTTCACTTGTAATGAATTAAAAAAAAAAAATAAACCCTGGTTTGGGTGTTCCTCCCACCACCACAAACACACACATCCCAATATTTACAAAGAAAATAATCACAGAAAAAAATATTATTCTGAAATTTTCAGCACATTTTAGTCAGCTGAGATAAGAGCTTGCTTTAAGAGGGAGTAGCAGATTATAGAAATAACCACATAACCTATTGATGTGTATGATCATAACAAAATGACTGAAATTTAAAACAGTAAGAAGTGGAGAATACAGAAAATGTTCTACATAAATTAGTCGAAACTTAAAGAACAGAGGGCACAAGGAAAAATCCCTAGTGTAAAAGATGTGAGGCCAGGAAATGTGTTGAGTACATTAGGGAAAGTTTTACGCTGTTGTTATATTTCTATCGTTAGATGAAATTAGAAATTAGCTAGGTGGCAGATTTCAAAAAGTTGTTCCAAATGAGGGGATCCTTGTCAAACAAGGATATTTCTCATTAAGCAAGCCTGACAGCAAGCAAAACAGCTATCCAGAATTAGAAAGAAACACAAAACCATGTCTGATTATGCAAATACTTGCAGAGTTAAAAAAANATAGAACTTCTTACAAAGTGATTTGAACCACTCAGCTGAGCATATCTAAGCTCAATGAAATTTCATACAATCAAGTGCAAGGGCACACAGTCAGGAACAGAACTAGTATACAGAACATATCTGTAGCATAGGAACTGCAGTGAGTGAAGATCTGGAGGGCACAGCGGACAACTAAGTCTGCGTAAGCTTCCAGCACTATGCTATCCAAGAGGGCGAATGTGTTCCCTTGTACACAAAGAAGATTCCCTCCCTGCTATTTTATTTCTGCACGCAGCAGCAATGTGCTTAATGCTAAGTTACTGTATTCACTGTAGCTAATCGCATTTTTAAGATGTTGAAAAATTGCTGAGTGTTGAGTCACAAAAACCGCTCATTCTGTGCATCTTAGCAAAAGAAAACAAAGGTTATAGGATACATTATATAAAAGTCTTCATGGAGGTGAAATACCAGATGGTAATGACTCTTTCTTCTAAGGAAATAGAAAACAGCAAGAACAGGCAGTGACATGCTGTCATCAACAACTGTTCCATTTAGTATCTTTAAATATTACCAAATTTATTAGCATGCTTGCAGTTTTCTGAAGGTTTATCTGTGTTTCAAGAGGTTAGATCTGTCCATATCAGTGAGTAAAAGGTTTTCAGACAATTGTGTTCAATGCTATCCACTCCTGCAAGTCTAAAAGTCTTCATCAGGAGTATATACCTAACATTCTTTCTGTTTACTGTTGGAATAGAATACATTTCACCAACATTTAATATAAATGTATCAGATGTTTTCTAATCACAGGACATTAGTTATTAAATATTTTCTCTCTTTTGAATATTTCTGGTATTTTTATCTCTTTAATATAGACGCCTGGTTGAGGTTTTGTGTTGAATATACTTTGAAAATTCTTCCAGACACTCTCAGCATTAATAAGGCTAAGTATTTCACTGATATGTCCAGGCTCTCCTAATATTGTATTAGGGTCCCCCACAATGTCTCAATATGGTGACTTCTAATTTGTACTAATTGACATAAATGTCAGGCATTTCATGAATAAATAGCAAACACTGTGATCCATGACTGTTCTTGAAGAAGATGCTACTATGCAACCCATAGGAGATGGTGATTGCTAGCTCCTTCATCAAAACCATGGAAAGCCTGAGTAGCCACTGTAATCCAGAGTGCCATTTAAGAGGGAAAGCAAAGCTTAGAAAAGTATAAGTCTCTTCATTCCTGAATAAGGTCTAGCATCAAAAATGCCACAAAAGAAACACTGATGAAAAACAATCTTTGGAAGCTGGGACCTAATTTTAAATGGGAATAATCCTTTTTAATTTTCATCCTAAAAAGTAATGCAGATTTCACATGTTTTGTTAAGTGAGAAAGTGAGAACAGATATGAAGTCCTATAACTGTCCATGTCCTACAGCTATGAATTTTTTATTTTAGTTTGTCTGGCTTTGTTAGGCACCAACCAGATGATGACAATTCCTCATCATGAAAAACATCAGGATTTGAGGTTTGGTCTTTTTCCACATTGCTACAAAGCCAGAGATTCTTTTGCAACAGAAAATTCAAGTCCCCATCCCTCAAACTACTAGAATATCTCTGTGGTAAAACAAAGTTCAAGCCTTTTCTGTGCCTTATTTTAGCAGTACCACTGTTCAGCGGAACCAGTGTCTCTGGCCTAATATGTATTCAATTTCTACAGATTAAGAATAGACCACTGCAATGATCTAATTACCTTTATAACACAGTCCACGTTGGTTTCCAGATTCCAGGGTTGTTTCAGTCAATACACATTTTAGAAAATATCAACCTTAAAAACAGACTCAGTAACGCTGTAGAATCTACTGCAATCCTTGGTAAATCACTCACTGTGATGGCTCTTTTCCCCTGGTCTGAATCTGCTTGTCTATAGCTTCCAGCCACCAGATCTTATCTTATTTTGGCCAGACTAGAGGCCATTATCAAGGTTTTGCTCCCCGCACTTGTACAGGTAGATCCTAATCAAAGTCATCTGTTAACCTTATTTATAAGGAAATTCAAAGATGAAGCTTTTTAGATTTTTCACCACACAACACATTCTCTACTCTTGTAATTAGTGCCATGGCTTTCTCTGAACTTTCTCTAATTTATCCATATTAATTAATGAACCATACACCTCAAAGTGGACAGAGTTTTCAAGTAACAAATGCACTTGTGTCATATTCACAAAGACATATCTTCTCAATACATCTCTATTTATTCCTCCAAAGTTCATAAAAGCTATTTAAGACACAGAATGGAACCGGAAAGTCATAGTGATGTGATGATCAACAAATTGCCCATATCAAATGCAACAGTGAGAGTTACCTGAAGTCATTAAAGCCACTATTCACACAGGATAAATCACAACTAAGGCTGTTACAGTTATCACTTCACAGAAATACGTTTGTTCAGTAAATAGAGAACAGCATTTTTTTTTCTGTGCAGTTCATTCCACTGAAACACATTCAGTTTTGTGCCAGATTTGGCTGGGTAAGTGCCAGCAAAAGCTATCACTGCTGAATCCTCTTCCTTTACTTCAACTTTACGCTTCAACTTTTCAATCCTCAGCAAACAATCAGCAGCCGTAACATGGGTTTTTAGGACACTGATAAGAAGCTAAGTGCCATAGTGTTGAGAAAGGATGACGTAAAGAGTCCAAGAGGAAAGCATCCTTTCAACGGTGAGTCTCATTTTACACTGACATTTTCACACCTAAGAATTAGCTACTCTTCAATGCATGTAAAACATGTGAAGTACTGCTGGCTGATTACACAAGACTTTCATTTCTGAATCAAGATATAGACTACTCTCAAGTCTAATCTTCACAGAAATCAGAGGGTATTACATTAACACTTTTAGCTTTATCAACCACTACTTCTAATTTCATCAAAAATACATCAAGCTAGGTTGACATGGTCTGGTTTTCCTATAACTCATGTTGATTGGCACTAATTATACAACACTTCTTTAATTCATTATTAATTAGCCCCCTTATTATTTTGCCCAGAAGTGATGTCAAGCTGACAGACATGTAATTATCCAGGTCATGCCTTTTACCCTCTTTGAATGTTGGCACATTAGCCATTTTTGTCCTCTTTCCCCAGTATTTCAAATCTTATCAAAAATCAACATTAACGATCCAGGAAGCTCATTGGACAGCCCTGTTGAAACTAATTATCTGGGCACACCAATTTAAAAAATGTCTAAATTTAGCAGCTACTAAAGAGAAACCCCTTGAGTACCTGTTACTGGAAATTATTTTCAGTTACTTCCTACCATACAGTTATGTAACAGATACATCTTTTAATTTTCATATCTTTTTACATCACTTAACAATTTCACCACATCCCTCTCACATTAGACCAATACATCTGTTAAGAATTTTTCTGATCATAAAGTAATTGAGTGCTTCTTATCAGCCTTAATTATGCTCGCTATCAGTCTTGTTTCCCTTTTACTTTCTTCATTTTCCTTCAGACTTTTAAAATATACACATTACTTAATTTTAAAACTGCACTAGCTGTCTTCTGAACACAAGAATAAGCTTTTTATCCCTGTGGCCTCCGTGCCTTCATTACACAAAGGGATAATGGCATTATCTTAAAATTTAAAATTGAAAGAAACTTTATATTAACCAAAATGCCCGTGCTTAGCAGCTACCCAATGTGCTTTCCATATTCACTCATATGCTGCTAAAGAAGTTATTTTTTATGCAATCTCACTACCCACATGAAGCACTCAAAAAAACCAACCCAACCAAGCAACACCCCACAGTTGTTTATCAAAATAAAGTCCCTGTCCTTACCATTTTAAGTCAGAGTTCAGGACACAATTTAATAGGTTAAGTTAAGATTTAGGACTGTTAAACTGAAATCAGCAGTACATACTGATCACATCAGAATTCTCCAATGCAACATTACCTTTTTCACTACAGATAACGAACAGATGCTTAGGGCTAATAATCTTGTTTCATATCACCATTTGAGGTTTTCTGCTGCAGTCACTGTTACCCCAATTTGTTTATAAATCCATTTTTTAGTATCTAAAACACATATCAGATTTCCCTTCAGCAGCTGATGCAAAAGAACCTGGGTTTACATTTTGTAAGGGGTAAAAGCTTCCACAGAGCACTGCACAGTCCAAAGTACTTCCATAAGGCTAATTAGGTAGTAAATCATAGGTCTGCTACCAGTTGCAGCATATTTAGAGAGGGGGGAGATGTGTCTTGTGCTCTTTTCTCCTTTCCTTAATCATCAGTTCCTTCCTGGAAACAAAGATCCAGCTTACTTGAAATTTTCTCTAAACTGACTCTTTCCTACAACAAATCAAAATTTAGTAGAATAACACATATGGCCAGAAAAATCTGGGAGGGAGAGACAGAGAGTTCTCCTAACTACATCTTTTGGGAGGAAAGAAAACAAAACACCACCAAAATCCACCCCCAAAACCAAAACAAACTAAAACATTATGTCCCAATATACTTCACCAGGTTCCTACGCTAGTTTTCCCCTCTTCTTTGTATCTCCAACAGACAAAACAGATTTCAATCTTAGAAAGTTATTCATGCCAATGAAAATCAGTGCCTTCAATACTTTAAAAAGTTAACACAAACGGAAATTACTTGCTGTTACCACAAATCATAAGTGAAGACCAGCATTGTTTATGCAATATTCTACCAGCTTGCTATACTATAAAGTCTCAAATTTCCCTTAGATCGTTCTCCTAAATTTGTAATTAGTCCAAAATAAAGAGATCTCTTTTTAATCATTAATGACTGTAGTGAAAGCATTCTAGAGTTCTTGAAACACACAACATTAAGAGAAAATCTAGCCAAATGACTGCCTACTTAGATCACTTTAATTTATGCTTTAGATCAGTTACAGTTTCAGAAAGAAAAGGCTTTCGAGTTAGGCACTGTTTTATTGAAGTAGGAAATAAGCATTAGAGTTAAAAAAAAAATGTAAAAGAGAAAATACATCACAAGCCAAACCTTAAAAACAGGTAAGAAAATACCTACAAGCTGCAGCTAGTTTTACAATTCTGTAACATTTAAGTATCTTTTCATTTCATGACTGGATTCACACTGCTTAGGGAGGAGAACTTTTTGCTTGAATTCTAGTGCCCACTAAAATGATATCTCCAGTATCAAAGTGTTGTTGATAGCCTTTGTCCTGCCATACAGTTACCAGGGCAGCAATAAAAATGCATGCACAGCAGGCCAATGGAGAGGACTTTCTAAAGCAGGACATTGTATCAGCAGAAGGTGTATGGATAAGTACAGTTATGTATACTCACAGAGCATTTGTATCACCCTAAGGGAAACTAACAGCCTTTTTTTTTTCCTCAAAAAAAAGAGAGGGGCTTTAGGGCAACGTTCCCAGTGCTCCATCCCATCATTTCCATATTGCACAGATTACATTCCTGGTTCCTCTGTTGCACTTTCATAACCTGCTCTTCTATGTGGCAATTTTTACTTTGTCAGCTTGACTTCTGACTCCTGAATATGGAGGATTTTGGATGGTGATGGATGGCAATGCAAACCTGGAATAATCAATAGTGACTGCGAGTCTTTCAGGTACAGCAAAATTATTTCCTGTAACTGTCAGTTAAATCCACTATATCTCAAACACCGGAGCTCCATGAGCTGCTTTGCACATTGAAAAATTGACAATCCTGTTGCTCGTGCAATCCCCCACTGCAATCAGTCAGTAGAAAATGGTTTGGAACCTGGAAAGCCCGGAGTGAAAGCTGTCACTTGCTGGACATGCAAGGTTTTCAAGGCATGTCTTGTTGCACATGCTGCTACCACTGGACAATGCTTGACAAAAATAAAAGCCTGTGAACGGACGACCATCCAAATCAGAGTGACATTTACAGCAATGATACATATCCTTTCTTTTAATCCTGCTCTTCTTGCTCTACTATATTCCTTCCGATTATGAAAACCGAAACTGCTGTTCTTCTCTGGTTACACAAGTCCTGATGGACCTCTGGGAAGGGAGACGCATTATAATTTGCACCATGAACTTTATGATAAACTCAGTGTAGGGTCATTTTTAACTGATCCATCTACTCCACTGGCAAGATTGAATAGCCAGGTGGGCTCCTCAAGAGTCTTTAGCTTTAAATTTAGACTACATACCTGAGACCACCGCAGAAACATTTAAGTGCCTCTCAAACCAACGTAGACCGACAGCAGAGAACACACCAAAGAACACCAACAACTTGGATATTACAGGACCAAACATTTCTACTGCTATTACAATATGCTACATTTTATCTGAACCTTCCAACAGCATTAAACAAAAAGTGCAAGTATTACTAGTGGGTCAGAGAGTAAGAAGCACTGGGGTATTATTTGTTGATTTGGACAAGCCTGTTGCAAAAGCAACTTCTAAGAGCACAATCAGATGCCATACACCTGAAATATGTTTTTAAAGAGCTGCACTTGCATGCTATGCCACATAGTCGTGCTTTGTGCTCTTGTGAACTAACAGGACTTTGCCTTCTAAATTAATTTCAGTTACTTTTAATTAGAGGACAGATAGCTACCAAGTAACACGGGGAAAAGGATGGATAGTCTTTATTTGTTTTGGAAGTTTAAACACATAGTGATTTTCACCAAGAAAAGCTTAATATATGTGGCAGTAATTTGAAAAGAGCCTATCCGTATTTATTAGGTAAAGGCAAGATAGAGTTGTTAAGACAAGATACACTTCAATGCAGAATACTTCACATATCCATAGTGATAGTGTATAAACTATGGTTTGTACTTTGGTAATCAGAGCAAGAGAATGTAATTCCAGCCTGGGATGAACTATGATGAACAGAACAGTGATTGATAGAATTTAAATCTGAAAGTTTTATTCCACATTGCTTTCTAATCTGAATTTGTTACCCAAGAACTATAACGCTATATAACTATAATGTGTTTTAGCCTATCCTCACTTTGATACTGATGTGCTTTAGCCTATCCTCATAGGTCCATTTTCACATGTATCTGCTTGTGACCATCACAGTTAAAAGTTCCTGCTTTTCCTCACTTCTTTTTCCTGAAGTTCAAGGCTGGCCTTTCCATAGGTATGCAGAGTGTGCAGCTCAAAGTGCAAGGCTTCGTAAAAACAGCCATTTCCACCTAGATATACAAACATTGCTTCTTATCATTTCCTGTATGCTAAGTCTGAAGTTTTCCTATTAAGATCACCAGAGCAAAGTAGAGACCTTCTTTGTTTCACCAGTGCCAACAGCTTCACATATCACAAGTACTTTAGGAAGAATATCCAAGAACAGCATTCCATAGTTGAGACCAGTGGGATGGGATTTGTCTGGGTCCTCAGCACAAGCCATGCCAATTTAAACATTGTTAATTTATTATGAGCAGCAGTGATCCAAACAGATATATTATTCATAAGAAAATCAAAGGCCCAAGGAAGAGGACAACATATGATTACTTGTTTTAGGTCTCCTTGCAGAGATGATTGCACCATGAGAGGCCTGTGCCAGCCAAGATGCTCTACAAACTGGTAGAGAGCCAGACTGAAAAGCAACCAGATTTATGCTTAAATAGACAGTCACTGCAAGTTCAAGTAGTTATTTTATATTTAGGGCACGAGATAGAATTCCCAGAAGACCATTTATAATGTCACATTTACGCTCAGTTGATAGAATATTTGCATAAGGTCATATAGGCTGCATGTGAGTTACTGGGTTATATGAATGGATCCTTTGCCATATTTACACATGCTCAGGTGCTACTCAAAATGCAACATACACTAAGTCTCCCTGAGCTTGGCCACTCCACTAACATTACAGAACTACAACCACCACAACAGCCATCTGGCGTCAGTCAGACTCTGCATTTATACAGTCAGTGCTCAGTAACCTACACTGAACTTACAATGCAATGGTCATTAAAAAAAAATTAATTGAAGGCCAGTCAGATGATCACTGAAACCAGCAGCAATGGAAAGGAGAAAAAGAGGGAAAGAAGAGGAAGGGATAAAGTGAGGTTAAGCTCTTACAGGTGAAATGAATGTGGGTATACATACCACTACTTGCAGTCCAGCCTCCAATCACAGAACTTATAGACAGAACAGTTCAGACCTTGCTTTAAGCCTGATTGTGTTGGTTCAATCTCATCTATAAATTGACACAAGCAGGTTAAGGAGCTGTAGGCCCATATCATTGAGTTCAATTTGATACCACCACATCATTTTAACTATAAACAACAATTTAACAATACAAACAGCAGGTTTAGAATCACATCCTGTTAAAATTTTGGTCAAGAAGCAATTATTACCCGGGACCATGTTCCATCACCAGCATTTTAAAAAAAAAGAAAAAAAACCACAAAAAATGTAATTTACTGACAGATTAAAATGCTCTCTGGAGCAAAGATCAAAGCTTGGATCCTCCTTCTTCAGGCTCACACTCTATTTGAGTCACCGCTAGATGATGGAATGCTACATTAGTGAAATTAAGCAGACCAAGTCCTACAACCAGCCTCCTACAGCCTCGGTTAGTGTTACACATCGGTGGATGCTCTCATTGTCAGATTGTCTGTACTAAAGGAGCAGAAGCTGCTACCGGTAATTGAACAATGCCTACTTTGAGTCAGACAAGACCCAGCTCCTAAAGAGCATTTGAGAGTGTGAACCTCAAGCAGAATCAAATATTTACATTTTGATCCTCTCAAGAGGAAGACAATGCTGATGTCCTCACCTTTCACATGTGCCAGTTTAGGCAGCTCTCCAGCTTACACCGATTACCATTCTAAAGCATTGGCTGTTTCTTTTGAGCAAGCGTAGCTACTTAATTCAGGGATGACAATATTGCTTCCAGGTGTAAATGTTGTAATGCTGAATATCATAATATCTTTGTACTTCTACTTGTGAATCTAGTTATAGATACCAGGTCATGAACAAATTAAGAGTGTCAAACAATGTCAAAAGACAAACAACTAGGATAATTAATCCCCCAGTAAACATTCCCATGCAATTCAGTGTTGAAAAGAATACAGATCTACCAAGTATAAGCCAACCCTATGCTGTGGCCAATCCTGCAAGAAGTCTGCCAAACTGGGCAGGACATTTTTTTTCCATGAAAACCAAAACAAGTACAAAGCAGGTATTGTAATAGTGTTCAGATCTCAAATACTTGACAGGTTACATTTTAAAAAGGTACAGGCTGAACTTTCCATAGCTAAGATAAACACGGACACTAAGCTTGGGTTTCTAAATATAGTGTTTATTTATTGTTAAATGTTAACATCTGAACAGAAAGCTGCAGCCACGCAAGAATAATCTTTCAGTGATGTTTCTGTTTAAACTGAAGTCCACAGTAGCCACAAGTTCCAGTCTTTGTATCTTTGTCCTGCAAAAATATAAAAATACAACAGATGCTAGCTTCACTTTAGAAAACTTCTAGAAATTACAATTTTTCTCTTATTTATATGCACCATCTTAAAATGGATCAATATAGCTGAAGTATAGAATTTAATCTTACTTGAAACACTGGAAGTAAGAACAATGGTACAAGGTTCATGCTCGATTTCTGTATCCTACACAGCTTCCCTTCTGCCAGCTTTTTAACTACCAGCCCTACTCTCAACAATACAAAGTCAAGTCAAATGATATCTCTTCAGCAATAAAAGATCCTCTTACTGAACGGGACAGTTTGGATATATTTGTTCCAATGTTCTGAAAAGATTTCAGCATTATTTTAATACAGAATAGGATTTGGTCTTTCCCCCAGCATTCTTTTGGGTATTAAGAAAATGTCAAAAGTTTAGGTGAGCAAGCAAAAATTTTAAGAACCCAAGCAAGAGGTCATCGCTGATTCCACTGAGGACACATGACACTAACCTCAATATTTTTACTCTCTAGAATAAGAATACACTGGAAACCATCACTAATGTCAATAGGATAATAACAGGTGTATTCTTCACTGATTCTCTGACTGTGATTGAAACATTAAATCTTCAGAACTATCAAGATTCCCAAAGACTGAAAGAGGGATGTGTTTGGTTTGTTCTCTCCCCCCGACCCCCCTGCCTTCAAAATAAATTGCATATTCCTAAGAATATTGCGAATGTATCCTCAATCTACGTGGTGGCATTTAAATAATTAGTATCTCAAAACACAGCAAGCATGTCATTTTTTCCTCTTAAGTACACATTCCTTCAGTTAATGTCCTTATTTAAAAAAATTACTGTTCTATTAAACAAATCAAAATTTCAAAAAGAAACTTGTGTAACTTCAGATGAAAGCCCTCAAACTCTTCTGAGCAGAAATCTTAGTTTCGTATTAGGCACCAAATAAAACCAGCATCTCCAGCGCTTATTCCTTTTAATTTGTTAAACTAACATGCCAAAAAGTAGCTAATCTTACAAACAAGAATTTACAGACAAAACATGCTGTATGCAGAATGAAGATGTTACCAAGTTTATGTATACTTTAGGATGTCCCAAAGCTCCACCACCACCATCGCATGATATCACTCTGTTTTCAACTTCACTCACAGGCTGCTCTGCTATCAAATCAATTGCAAAATTCTTGTTTATCTGCAAGAGAAAAATGAAACTTTCAGACACCTTCCCCACTCCGACAGAAAGCAATTGCTATTCACCACCTTTCCAAGCAGTTCCACTAGAGCCATCTCGAGAAGTTCCTGCATGGATTTCCTCCCACCTCTTTCACAAACTCATCAGGTGTGATCAGTGAACTAAGCATGTTAAACTCCACAAAAGCAATCCCTTTCCCATGATACATCAGTGCTCAGGTTTACAACATGACCTAAGCAGATTCAGCAAAGCAGTCAGCAGGAATAAGCAGCCAAGAACAGAACCAAGCCCAACAAAAAGGGTAGAGCCAAAGTGGGAATGGTGGTGTCGAAAAGGATCCTGTGGTATCTTAGTGTTTGTACAAGGGCAGGATGATCCTAGTCTGACTGCAGCAGATGCAGTTTAACAGCTGTCGTGCTCAGTCTTCTCACACCTACTTGCTTTAGGCCCTTGCCTAAAGAGAGCTCCAATCCCCCAGTTCTGCACATCCAGCACACAGATCAGTAATTTTAGATAAAACGCACAGATTTCATTAACGATTGGGCTGGCAGAACTGAAGGGACAATGCCCAGGTGCTCTGGGCCTGTGCCCAGCCACTGCCTGGAAAGGCCACATGCAGCACCTACATGTGGGCCCAGACGTCCTCACCAAGAGCACTTGTGTCTACAGGCTGTGTCCCCAGACAAGAGGCTGGTCTGGGCTGATCACAAGCCAGACTCGACCACCCAGAGCGTACCAAAGGCCAAGAGAAGAACCAGTCGAGAAAAGTACAGTCACCAACTTTGTAGGCTAGCTTTAGTTTCAGAACCAAGACAGCTGTGAAACCCTAATACCCGCTGCTGGAATGTACTGGGGGACCTTCAGCATTTAAAATGACATTTTCATTTAATTATTTCCCATGTAGAATCCCTATTTTTGCCACACAGCCTGAGTTAAATTGTATCCATGACACAATGAGGTAAACTCAATAGGAAACCTCAGAAGTCAGCATAATGAGTTCATGTTAATGTAGGAAGGGAATAATTACATGCAATTACATTAAAAATGTACCACCCCTTATATGCAATGCCTCTACTATAAATACACACATATAGCATTAACAGTAAGGCACTAATCAGATGCTTGGGCACCGAGGAAAACAATTTAGCTGAAACAATCTCTGCTTCTCTCCCAAAGGCCCCCAGGGATCTGTGCTGCTCCATCATTAGAGAGAACTCGGTGCTAAGGGACATGCAATTTAACACACACACACTCTATTGAGAGGTATCACCAACAGATCCACAAGACAACTTCACAGTAGCACATCTGGCTGATACTGGTGTTACTGGACTTTACCTTTGAGGCACTGCTATTTCACAATACCCAAAATTTTAGTCTTATTTGTTACATCACTGTTTCAGCAAATGCTTCCCAGGCTCTAGAAATGCAATGGCCTCATTAAAATCTCAATTTGAGTAAAGGTCAAGATTTTAACTATGTGGAAGCAAATTAAGCTTCAAAACACACATTTAAATAAGGATACAGGTGCACAATTCAGCACAGCATTTAATCATGTGATTTTTCTGAACATAAATGACACTAAAACATCCTTTAAATCTTCTTAAAACACATGCTTAAAACAAAAACGGGTCCAAATTTAAAATGTTCAAATACCTGCAACTTTCATGGCCTAAATGGAGGCACTTAAAACGTACCAGCAAGTCTTGAATTTTCCAAATTTGCCGAACGTAGGGAGGTACACTGAAACCACTATAAGCTGTGGTTTCAAAGAATTTTCACCATAGTGAAAAAAATGCTGAAATCTGAAACTGTTTGGGTTTGGGTATGGGTTTTGGGTTTGGTTGGCTTTGTTTTTAATTTTTGTTATTATAAAAAAACCACAAGCACACAATCAATTGAAGGCATCAGTATCAGATATAAAAAACCCACAAGCCACCCCCTCTCCCACAAGGAAAAGTAGGATGAAATACCTCCTTTTGTCGTCCAACAAATCTAACTCTTCGATAATCCTTTTCCTCATAGACCTAAAGCATAAGATAAATTTGATCTTATTGAAAAATAACCATAAGCAAAGAATGCATGAGCTTACAGCACTATCAAGACTAAATAATTAATTCTATAGTTTCAAGTATTACCATAATTTTACCAGTGTGTACGTCACAGAAGACGTAGTTTCCATTCCTCTCAAACAGGAAAATAAATTTTAGGTTGGAAAGCAGAAAAGAAAGGGGGCAGAGGGAGGTTTAAAGCAAATAAACTTAAGTCTTAGCTCTAGCCATGAAGGTGAACGTAAGATTTATTATTTATAATACTGTTGCTTGATCCCACATTGCCATCTGGAAGGTGAACCAAATTAGGAAATTCAAGTTTTGTACTTATTTACGTTCGAGTAAAGTGACCCCAGGGAGAGCCTTCCCACCAGCCCTACACCCCTCCCACCTCCACACCAGCCTCCCAGCTGGCAGGCCCAGGTCTGACATTAAAGAACAACAGAGTCACAAGGCCCTGACACAGGAGCACCACCCGGTAACGGTTAACGACCCTAGCCCTAATTAACAGTCTTTTTTAATGAAACCGCGCCTACCTTTTCCCTATACATCACCCAGAAGCGTTCATCCCCACAGCGGGCACCACACCAGGCTGCCGCTCGTAGTCCCGGCAGACGTTTTAACGCGGACGCGGCCCGGAAACGGCCGCTCTCCTCGGTCAGCGGAGCGGCAGCACCGACCCCGGGCTGCCGCCATCACCATCATCCTCCTCCCGCCGCTGTCCCACCCACTCACCTGCCCCGTGTGCGTCACGAGCTCGCCGGTACCAGAGGCTCGCACGCCGTAGGCCCGGGTGGCGGCGGCTGGCACCTGGCGGGAGGGCAACCAGCGGCTCAGCGGCAGCAGCCGGCAGAAGGTCGCTCCGGGCGCCGCCATCTTGCGCTGGCCACCTGACTGCCGCCGGGGCGGGCGCGCGCAGGCGCAAGCCTTGCCCCGCCCCTCGCTGCCTCCCGTGCGCTTCCGCCGGATGTGCGCATGCGCGCGGCTGAGGGTGCGAGGTTGTGTCCGTCACCCGAAGAGGGGAGCGTCGGCGGAGCTGGTCGGTGCATGGGGGCTTTTCTTAGGGTGGCGGGTGGTGCGGGGGTGGTAGTGGGGGGAAAGGAGGGGAGGGAGCGGAGCGGGCTGGGCGTCCGTCCGTCCGTCCGTCCGTCCGTCCTTATCGCTGCGCGCTGTCCCCACAGGTCGCAGAGCATGCTGTCTCTCCTGGCAAGGGCCGCCGCCGGGCCGCTGCGCTCGCTAGGCCACTTGTCCTTCTCTTCCTTGGCCCCGTGGTGGCGGGCAACAGCGCTGCCCACCGCGGTGAGTCGAGCCCTACCGCCGCCTTGGAGCGGGGCGGCTGCCCCCTGCGGCCTGCTGGCTCTCCCGCCGCTGGCCGGGCTGCCGCCGTTTCCTGCGGGGCTAAAGACGAAAACGTCGTTGAGGAGACGCTGCAAGGACTGCTACATTGTTCGGCGGCGGGGCCGGCTGTATGTCTGCTGCAAGACCAACCCCCGGCACAAGCAGAGGAAGCTGTAGCCCGGTGGGCCGGAGCCGTACCCGGTTGGGAGAGCAGACGCTGGCCTTCTGTCCCCTGGAGGGGGGGGCGAAGATGATGTTCGCTGGTCGGGCCTCGGCGTCCGGCCTTCTGGGACTGCTCCTTCCCTTTTCTTTGGCTGCTCCTTGGCCGCCGAGAGCTGACTGCTGGGGACACAAACCTCAAAATGGTGTCGGTGACAAAGTTTCGTCTGAACGCTGAGGTAGAGCAAGTTAAGTTCTCGACGGGCCTTGCCAATAACTTCAAGCCATGGATGCAGAGAACTGAAGTGGGAAGCTGCAACTTTTGGGGCCTCTTACCATCTTAACTGTGAAGCCTTACTTAAAATCACCTTACTGTTAAGTTAGGTGTAAAGCTGAACCATTGGACTCTGAGATCCATTTTTGTTTAATTAAAGCGAAATGAAAATAAACGCTACTGATCGTGAATTACTACAATGCACAATCTTTTTTTTTCTAAAAAAAACCCAACTAGATGTTGAAAGCTGTGATAACAGAAACAACAGTTGCAAACTTAGGTGGGCTTCTAAGTGGCAAAAATATTAAATGTTACATTGAAAGATGATGTTCTGGCTTTTGGCTTGGCTCGTAGGTGAGGTAAAATTTCTTTAACTGTTGAGCTGCTGCAGACAAAATCCCATGTAGCTTCAGTAATGCCAAGGTAAATAACCCTTTTTGCTTATCACTGGGTTTTGAGGGAAGGTGGTGGTATTTTAATTAGTATAAAGTAATCAACAGTTTCTTAAGCTTTAGCATTTACGTTCAGCGATAGCATAATGATATGTTGACCATTCACAGTGTTGTTGGAAGTGTTCTTAGCCTCCTCTTCCTTTGGAGAAGCACTCTCTGATTTTTCTGGTATATCTATTATTCTGCAGTTAACTGGGGATTGTTGCATTTTGGGTGGTGTTTATAAACCATTTTGTGTAGTGTATGCAGCAAAGAAGATAAAAATAATAATTTCAGATTCCAGCTACTTTCCCTAAGTTTCTGCAAAGGTTAAAGCTTGAAACAACTCTCAAATAGAGATGTGGGGAGAATGACTGGGAACAGTAATGCCTCAGAGGCATTAGCTTGTGCATGTAAATAAAATGCAAGCCAAGAAAATTCTTGGAAAAGTTTCACACCTTTAACCTGCTTTGCCAGTTAAAGAGTCTAAGCAACTGTAGATTTTAAAAGCTTTGATTCTCAGATTAGAGGTAATGGCACGCATTTGTAGGTGTGTGCTCTGTGTTTTGTGCAGGCAGAAGGAAAGGCCTGAATACTGTGTATCCCTGTGATACCTTGTGAGTGTAGTTACTAGTACACCTTTAAGGTAAACAGTGTATGTGTGTGTCCAGAAGTCCTAGGCCCAGCTACTTTCCTGGAGGATGATGAGGACTGTGCAAGGACTGAACTATGGATTGACGAGTTGGCCATCTGATGAAGGGTCTGCAGGGTTGTTTTTTTTTTTTTTTTTTTTAAGGAAAGGTTATTAGCAGATTGTCTTACTGCCCCCTGAACAGTTCCTCCAGCCCCTTGGTTCTGTCAGAAAAAAGGACAGCCCTCTGGTACAAGACAAATCATGCTGGTGGGTCTCTGGGGAGGTGTTCAAACCAGGGCTTGCTTGTCAAGAGCAAAGTCAGAAAGTGAAGAGAGAGACCTACAAGTACAAGTTGCCAGAGCTAGGAGCAGCAGTCAGTCCCTGACACCTCTTTGAATGCAGTAGATTTACTCATGCCAGGCTGGTGTCTGTTAAATACAGTGTACACTCAGCACCAGGGAGTCAAATTTAGGGACAGGGTTTGTACAGCAGAGGCGGGTGCAAAGTGCTATGTTTTCTTCTCCCACTTCAGCCTAAGACTAAAATTTTTATACAGTGCTGACTCAGCAGCCTATTTCAGCAACTTATCATTAGGAACAATTGTTCAGCAATTAAAGCCATTGAATTTAGTGCTGCTAGTCACAAACTTGAGATGTGAAGTAATTTAAATTCAGATGTTTAACATGGTTGTAAATTATTCATGTGTCACCATCTGAACAGTGATACCTGGGGTGGAACGTTCAAAAGAATGGAGCATTCATGGCCATCACTGAAACAGCATATTTGGTCGTGCTAATAGATTTTGGAAAGAGGATTATAGGATTAGAAACTAGAAGGCTCTGAATTGTAATTGTGCTCTGCCATTGACTTGCTGTATAATCTTGAAAAAGTAATTTTGCTTTTGTCTCAGTTTCTCCATCTGTTAGGCAGGAGCACTGAATCTCACACTTCCAAGTACCATTTTTTAGTTGATGTCCACAAACCATTGCAGAGGTGTTCTAAAAAAAGTCAGATTCTATAACTTTCTGTAGTTTGGATAACACGAGAAAGGTGACATGAGCTGGTGGTGAAACTTGTTTATTTTGAGTTTGTTTACAACAGCTACAGTAATAATGTCACCCAGTACCCTATTGGTTGATATCTAAGGAGTCACATCCTTCTTCACAGCCTTTCTGAATGTTTGCTACTTAAGCAGCTGTTTTCAAAGAATGGGGTACACAGCTGCAACTTAAGCTACCCAGGCCAAAAGTTCAGTCCTGGAATACTAAATACCAATCTATATTAGTTTCATAGTTGTATGTGTTTTCTTTTTTGTTTCCCTCCCCTCCACAAGTGTGTGGGCAGAAGATGAAAGGGAAGGGAGTGATAAGGAGGGCCCAGCTAGAATGTAAAATGGTTTGGTGGGGGAAATAGGTTTCAATAACCTGGGCAGAAAAATCCTTAAGACTCAATCCTTACACTAAAAATTGAAAAACGACTCAGGCTTAAGTTATATTTTCAGCTTCTGCTTTCCTGCTGGTTTTGTGCCTAGGTTATCCCTTCCAGAAATTCTTCATTAAATCCCCCCAATGGAGTAGGAGCGTGACAACTGATGTCTCCTGTGACTGTCTCCGCCGTACAGTTATGAAAATCATTTGCAGTTGTGAGTGACTGAATTTGCTTAACTCTCCGGAACTGTTCCAGGGAATGCAACTGTCAGATTCCTGATACGCAACAGGTAGAGATGTATTTAGGTCAACCAGAGGATAAATCTTGAGCTCATGTATATTAATGACTGTCAGACTTGGTCTGTGGTTGTGTGTGCCTGGGAATTAACAGTATTGGTTGCTGAATTCAGGGCGATAGCTCTTCAGTACTGACAGGTGAGGGAGAAGTCTCTGGGAACTGCAGTGCTGGGGGAGCTGTGTCTGCTTGGAACGAGGAGGTACACGCTGGGGTTAGCTGACTGATAGGTGACACTTCCAGATTCTGACACCACCGAAGTAAGTTGCCCAGGATCAGTTAAAATAATAGCTATTTTTCAGTTCTGTAGACACCACGTTGCTTTGCTAATTATTTTATCATACCATGTACAAAAGAGCAAACCTTGAGAGCACCTGCCTACGCATTTGCAAAGTATTAACAAGTAGAAACTTTCCTGTATTTGTAGAGGTGAAGTAGATGACTCTTCGATTCTAATATCCATGAATCTATGGCTAGGCAAAGGAAAATTAAAAGTTGGAAGCATTATTTTAAAAGAAGAATAAAACATACTCTTAAACAAGTAAAAAGAAAGTGAGAAGCAGGCTGCTTTCTCTTATTTAACAGCACAAATGGACAAACCATGCTGTTACATTATTGCTTAGGGTATCTTCTCTGAAACGCCAAGGTCTTTTTGTGGTTTCAGTGAGCTCCCTGCACCTGATACTGGAGAGGTTTCATTACCAAAGCTAGTTGGCATATATCTACAGTGTCACCATATTGTAAAGTTCTGAGTCAGCACGGGTGGGCATACCTTCATGCACACTGCTGAGAACTTATATCAAATGACTTGTAAGATGCAAATTAAAGATACAGTAGTCCCATTCGGTGTAATAAGGCGGGTTATACATCTAAATACTTGCCTTTGTTCCATTGCAGCTCATCAGATTATTGACTTGGAGCTTGAAATCTATACCAGTATCTTAAGTTGGGGTGTGCATGAACATGTTAGAGGCTCAAAGGGGCCAGGCTCTTTCTGACTCGCTGGGAGAGTTTAACCCACCATGGCTATTGAGGGGTCACCTGATGCATCTTCTCTGCTCTCCAGGACTGAATTTGTCTTCCTGCAGGAATAGCTGCACTGCCCACGGAGCTGTTATTGAACTGTCACACTTTACAGCCCAGTTTATTTAGGTAAGTGGTGGTGTTTTACTTCTATACCTCTGGGAGACAAACTGCAGCAGTTTCGTTATTGCTCCGTATCCCACTCGTAGAGGAGGCAGCAGTTTTTTATAAGAGCTTCATCACAGTGAAGACATTGAACCTGATCTAAAAGTGATGAAAGTGGGTACAGGGAGAATATTGGCACCCAAGATGAAGCTGTCGCTTGCTAGAGTTATCCATCTGCCTGCAGGAACGGAAAATTCACCATTTCACCTGGAAGCTTGTGCATCAGACTTTGAAGTCCATTGTCTGTAAATGTGAATACAGTGTTGAAAGAGAGCAGTACTTGTCAAGAAGCCACCCCATTTTATGTGCCATGTTGTGCAAAAAAGGGGAAAAAAGTGAACTTTGTGAAGCTGATCTAAAAATACATCGATTGCATTTCGTGGTTCAAAGTAAGCAAAGGAACAGGCAGAAAATAACATAAGGCTTCTCTGTTGTATGTGAGTGAAGATTGGTAACGGACAGTGCCACAATGAGGAAAAGGCTGGGAACAAGCAGTCTCAGAGTCCATCCAGTTTAAAAAGGGACTCATCACTATGAGGGGAAATAACTGAAGAAGTTGCTCTTTATAAAATCTGTGACTGAAATGTCTTAAATAGGTCACTTTCTTAGGAAGATTAGGCTTTGTGCCAAATGCCTTGATTTTGCTTTGAATGCTCACCCTGCTATTAAACAACAGGTTGGTTTTCAGAAAGTTGTTTGGTCCTTCATCCTGATCGCCGATGGCATAGTCACAAAAAGGGAACTTATTTGATGTATTTAAGTGAACGACAATGGAGTGAATATGAAATGGTAGCCTGAGGCTGGATCTGAAGGCCAGGTTGGATGGGACTTTGAGTAACCTGGTACATCTGGGAGGTGTACCTACTCATGGCAGGTGGGATAAAACTCCGTGATCTTTGAGGTCCCTTCCAATCTAAAACCATTTTATGATTCTATGATTCTGTGAAACTTGTTTTGAGCAGGTTCAGTTTGTTGAGCAACACAAAATTTTCCTCATGACTTCATTATCATTTGCTGGTTTTTATTACCCTGAATTTATCAGTGTTCGATCTATATCACTCCCACATCTCTAGTGAAAACACAGGGTGTCTATCATTTGTCCTAATACCCCTGAAACCACAGTGAGAGACACTGAAATGTCATGATGGTTCCCATTTGTGGTTGTTTTGACATCTGTTATTCAAGCAGTTTTTAATATCATATACCTATATTAGTATTCTTTCCAGAATTTTGAAACATAAGACATCTCATGAGTCAGTTTGAATCACTCTGGGTTTGCTCCTACGTGTTGTTCACTTGATCATCTGCCCTGCACGCATGATGGACAACTTTCAGGATGCCATCTTTCCTCACACAAAACCCAGAAACACTACAGTATTAGGCTCATCTGGCTTTTTCTAATATACAGTATAGCTGGTTCCTCCAGCCCATCCCAGGTCTCTGGTACTGCTCCAGCTGGTCTTGATGTCTCACATTACTTCATACCATGGCCTCTGCACACAGTCTGCATCCTCAGCATCAACCAATGGAAGCACAAACATGGGAGGCTGTAAATCACCCATCTTGTCATCTTGGGCATATAGTAAGGAAACGCTATTTTTTTAAGGAACTTAAGATCTATAATGTGTGGTGTTCAAACAGGGCTCAGAGGGGGAAAAGAGCAAGGAAAGACAAGGAGATTGTAATGGAAGATCCTTTTTGGGTGAATCCCTTGATGCTGCTTGAAAAAGTGAAGAGCAAAACGTTAAGCATCCCATGTTAAGGCTCACAGCAAGAGGCGATGTAGTCGGGTGCTGAGTGGGAATCAGACAATGTGTATGGCCTGAGCAGCAGGTCAGAGAGCTGTGGTGGTAGGGGCCAAGGTAGAGGTTGCCGGTGTTAAGGCCTGTGAAGCGTTGAGCATTTGGAGTCTCCTTAAGCGTTACATAGTTGTAGAGTCTCTAGGTACTTAAAATGATTCTGCCTATGAGTAGTATGGTCACAATCAGCTACAGGCCAGTTCATCAGGAGAATGGCCATCACTGGAAAAAGTCATAAATGCAATATGTATACATAAACTCCAATTCCCTGCTGTTCTGCTGTTCTGGCAACTACTTAGTATAATTATTTAAATGCATTCATTAAGTTCAGCATTGAAAACCAAGTCTCTTTTGCTCCCACCAGTCTTTGAAAGATAATCTAGAACTTCCCCCCTCTTCCTGATCTTCTTTTAACTCCAGCTCTACATTTATTCAGGACTTGTTAATACTTATGCCAACATTATCCTTTGTGTTAAATTCCCCACTTCTGTTCCTGGAGAATTTACCCACTTGATATTTATTTCTAGGCAGCTATCTTGTCCTTTCTCAGGCTTTGTTTTCTTAAGCTAAACAAGTCGTTTTTGTCTTTTCTCATGAAGCAGACTTTATGCTGCTCTCATCATCCTAATAGGCCTTTTGTGTAACTTTTGGATTTGTGAGATAAGGTTTGTAAGGAGAGGTAATATATTTTATTAGATCACTGATATAGTTAGAAAAAAATAGGAAAGCTTTTGGGTATACACGTCGTTCTCATGTATGCCCAAAGCTTACCAGCTCTTTTTCCAACTGCTTCAATTGTCTAATAAAAGGTATTGCCTGTGCGTACAAGTATTTCCTCTCATACATTCTTAGACATTATTGTAACTTTTGAGTTAATCTTTCCTGAAATATTTTATATAATTCTGCCCTTCCAAATATTTATGGTTTTGCCAATAAGATAGATGAATATCTTCCTCTGTGTTTCTTGGAAACGCTCTTCATCCTAGATATTTTAGGATTGCCTTTGAACAACTTACAAGCCAGCTTACACTGGTGCCACAGCATCCTTCTATGACATACCAGTATGCACAGGTTTTTGTCCTACAAGTAGGCAGCAGCCTACTTTCCTTCAGTTCATGGGTGATTTTATTCTTCCTATACAATATTTCCATTTCCCCCATATGGGTTTCTTGTTGCTACCTTATCTGCACATTTGACTGAACATCCCGCTTTCTGTGCCATGTCAGAAGGGACAGGCAACCACCTTCTCTTCTCAATAAATGTTTGGGTGTTTGGTACACCCATCTAACACCTCACTTTTAGTCACTTCCTTACCCACCTTAAAATTCATTAGGTAATCCTCCTTTTCTCTGTATTAATTAACTGCATAAATGAACTGTCACGAGTTTTCCTGAAGTCCTGATAGATTAGATGTACTGTATTTTCCTCTTTTAGAAAAAGTCAAAGAAAGATACTTTTGTTTGACATGGTGCGCACATGCTACATCGTGATTCATTTAATCTTGTTTTCTGATTATTTCCATGTCACTATTTTGTTCCATATCAAAACCCTTTTACAACGCAGAATTTAGCTTACAAGCTTGTGATACTTACTTTCAACTGCTGGTATTTCAGTATTTAAAAAAAAAAATATTAAATCAATAGGCAAAAAATATCCTGAGCCAGCTCTTTAAAGTCTCCTGGTCATAAGTTACCTGGACCAGCTGCTGTAATGTGTTTGTGCCTAGATATACACTAACTGTTTGTCATCAAGTGCTTTGATTGCATAAGGCTACTGGAAGACTGAACAACAGGTTCTGTTTTGGGTTGGATTTGTTGGGGTTTTTTTTTGAAACAGCAAGTAGGAGCAAAGGCTATTTTGCTGTCTTTTTCCACCCCCCTAGGTATAGACATATATAAGGTGTCAGGTTGTCAGAAGGGAAAACAATGTGCCTTTAAAATGCTAGCCAATGTGTACTCAGGTCTTCATGAGGATGAGAAAAGTTTAGTTTCAAAACATATAGTACCAGGGGTGTCAAAAACTCCAGGTGTTTCTTAGCCACCCGAGGCACACCACAGAAGTCTGTGCTTACACAAGGGTTTTTATATCCTTCAAGTAGTAGGTATGACACAGTAAAAGGAACCCTTTGTTAGCTTTCACAAGGTTAATGTACATGAATTTGGATACTGAAAAACATTAATAATTGGAAATAAGTATTGTACACTTTTTTTTTTTTTTAAAGATTGTAAAATTTTGGTGAACTGATTTTCATCCCAGTGAAATAAATGGGAAGAAGCTGAGTGACTTTGCGGAGTAAGATGCCATACAGAAGTTCTTTATAGAGCAGATCCTGTCAGAGGTCTCCTCAAAAGAGGGGATAATGTAGGAGCTGGGATATGTGAAGCCTCTCCAGTGAGTCATGCCTGTGCAAAACAGCTGATCTAAAGGCTTGGAGAATCCTTCAAGGACACACAAGCTGCATTTCTAATACAATTTGGAGTGAAGAGGGTTTCCTTTCCAAAAATTGTCTTATTCTCAGCTCTAAGTAATAGATGATCCTGCCAAAGCTGTATAAAAATTAAGTGTCTTATAAAGATGAATGGTATGCCTTGTAGGATATCAAGCGTACTCTTCTTAAACAGTCTATTTTTAGTGATTTCTTAAGAAATTTTACGCATGTTTATATATGTGATGGTTTGACTGGACTCACCAATCTTCCTTTTTTTTAAAATAAACCAGCATAAAGTAGAATTTATTTACATAATGCAATGATCCATGAAGGTTACCATAACATCAAGGGACCATATTAACCGCTTGAATGGAATTCATTAGAAATTAACTACCACTTAAATTAATTTTCCCACATTCACAAGGCTGTAATGGTGGAAAAAGGAACCGTCCATCAGCATGTACTGACAGGAGAGCTGTCACTGCTTTTATTTATAGGTGAATACATTAACCCATGAAGCAGCCTTTTCAGACCAAATCTTGAGCTTATTTACAAATAAGCTCCTTCAGAAGACTTTTCTTTTAATAAGTAATCCAGCCTCAGTTAAACAGGAACACGTACTGCCTAATGCTTTTGCCACTGGCTATATATATTGTAGCCTTTTCCTTAAAACAGTAGAAAAATTTGCTCCTCAAAATCTGAACTTCATACTGTATGTAGTGTATTTTCAATGGATAATATTATTGATTAGATCTAGTTATAGTGATATTGCGTTATCAGCATTGGTAAAACCATACAAACAAAAGATTGTCCCTTGATTCTTCTTTTCTAGTTTGTTACATCATGTGAATTTTTTAACTCTCTTACAAATTAACATATGTGCAAGTCTCTACACTATAGGATGCAGGTATACAAGATGTACCTGTGATCTAAGTATACTTTGGGCAAATTTATTGTAGTACATTGTAGTAATCAGTTTGAATAAGCTACAGTGGGAAGAAGCATTGTGGTACCTGTTAGATGACCACGGTTGTCACAAACCCAATACAGCATTAGAAGAGGGGGGGTGTCTTTTTCCAAAGTAAACCTCATAGCTGAAGTGATCCTAGGACAATTTCCTGTACAGTTAATCCAAACAGGCTTTTTCATGAATAATTATAGGTCAGAGCTAAAAGATGAGCCTAACCAATGAATAACATTTTAAATTTTCTTTTTAAGATAGTTCAGTAAGAAAATGATAGGATTGTTAGCTTTTAAGAAACACCCCCTATCTATGACCATAAATTTTGAAATAACTACATAATATCAACTTTACATATTTTTCTGTTGCTTGCTGCCATATGTAATAAATACTGATGGCACAGTTACAACAAATGAGCCTGTGTGCCAGCATTATCACTCACTGAAGTGTTTCACTCTCATTGCTGTCCAGAAAGAGAAAATACAGAAGTTACAGTGAATCTGATATTGCTGTGAAGACTTTCTCTCATGCTTCTCCATGGTTTCCATACCAGTGTCAAAGGAAGCTTCACCACACCGTTTCTCATAAGAGAAATTTGGAGGGAGAGTGGCCTTCTCAGGTATTTCTGTGAGTTTATTACTGTGTTCAGGCACTTGGCAGGGATAGGAAATACTTCAGCTTTTCCTGGGCTACCTGCAGGTCACTACATTCAAAGGGAACTAAAGACTGTCCAGTTACTCCATTGATAACATTGCATGCTGTTATCTTTTTTGTTGTCCCCTCTGAACAGATTCTTTCAAACAGCATCTCAGAGGAATAGAGATGTTACATGCTCAGGGCTAAAAATATAAACCCAGTCAGTGAAGAGAAAATCTTTTACAAGCATTTCTCCACAATAATATATATAGTTTTCCATTTCAATGTTTAAAATATGGCTATACAATGCTATTCAACTCTGAGGGCAAATTAAAAACTCGCTGTCAGTATTACCTAAAAAGACTATTGTTGCAGTTACTTTAGTCTCAGCCTGATGTCAGACACCTTAACAATGAATTTGTTCGTGTTCGCTCTTCTTATTTTTTTATAGTTATACTTCAACTAGTTAAACTGAAAATCCATAAGTACTTCTACCAATGGCTTGGGATGCTATTTGTTTAGAATGCAGGCAAGTGATTCTCTGATATTCTTATGCAGCCCGGGGAAAGCTTGTAGCTGGGAGCAGACTAGCCACTCTCCTCCAAAAGTAGCAACTGTCACCAGTACAACATATGTTTTATTTACTATTTAATGGATTTAGAGCATTTAAAATCCTTCCAAACACTATTTTGTTTAATTCTTCCACATTTTACGTGGCACTTCCTTTTAGTTTGTCTGATTTGTATACAGTGATGTACACACATAAACTATAATGTGAACGAGTCAGACAAACTAGAAAATTATGCCATTCTGCTTAGTTTTCATCAGGGACTATGGTTAATTTGGTTAATTGATACAATATTGACGAAGTAATGACTCTCACTTCTGTCAACATTTTTATATTTGTTAAATTCCCCTGCCTGATTCTGCTTTTCTGCTTTATTTCTTTTTAAAATTTAAACATGTTAAAAAAGGCTCTTCTCAATTAATGCATTTCATGATTGAGGAACACTGAAATTAACTTTTAGCCAATTAAATTTTTACGAGTATTTGCTATTGTCGACAGTAGTAAAAACTTCTGTTTCAGCCACATCAATAATTAATTTAGAAGCACATGCCTGAAATACTTCCCCACATGCAAAGGAGTTGTTATTCTCCCACAGCTTCCCTCCCAGTCATCCTGGTGACTCCCTGGGCACTAGTACGCCATTATTTTGTTGGCAGCATTTTGATTTCTGCATGGTTATGATTAACCTGTACAATGTGTTCCTCTTAATGCAAAGCTGTTTTCTTATCCCTTCAATTCTACAAACTGGAAAAAGCATATAGCCGGAGGCCACACAGAATAATACCAGTGTCAAGCTTTAAAAAACATATTTGTTTTGTGTCCTCTAAGGACAAATGATAGACATGTAAAAATGTTTTCTCTGTTTCTCTTTCAGGGAATACTTACTTTAGAATTAACTTCTGTCACAGCAAACATAATTTGGAGCATCTACCATATATTATTTCTGAGCATTTCTGCTATAAAGAGGGAAAATAGTACATTGTGTATGACGTGTGATTACAAGGTTATAGAAACTCTTTATGTTTCTCTTGTTGTTATGGTTTCTCCTTAAGAAACCTTGTCACTGGAAACATAAGAGCATTGTTCCTTCAAAAGAGGCAAGTGTATAATACTATCAAACAGTGCAGTGTAATGAATGTAATTTTTAATTGCTTTATAATACTTTATGTTCCTACACCTTTGAAGCAGTTAGTGTTCTTCAAGCAACCCGGTCATGTATAACTTTTTAAATACTTCAGAGAAGAGAGATTTTTATGATACATCCTTAAGTGTTCTGATGATTACGCATGTTGTAACCTATTTCTTCATAAACATATTCCATCTTTAAATTTGTCCTCTTCAAGATACAATCATCTTAGTGTCCTTCTATTCATAAAGATTGTTCTTTTACATACTTTCTCTGTCTTACCTATTTGTTAATTCTGTTTCTCTGTGATACCAAGCATACTTCATTTCATGCTTCATTGTCCAGGTTTTAGTTTCAGCTCCAATATATTAAATGCTCCCACCTTTTTGCTCCATATTTTATTATTGATGGTACAGAAGCATTAAAAGCCTTTCTTGAGAAAGAGAAAGATGAATGTTCTTAATGCAGAATTCTCTTCCTTTGGAAACTTGATTGACCCCAAATCTTATGACTCCACAGTCAAGAAAAATAAAACTCATTCAAGGCATAAAGTATCTCAGCAATGTTTCTCTGAAGTTAAAATATCAAATATTTTCCATTTTCTCCCTATTTCCCACATCTTTCCCTGGAGATAAAGAGAAAACCTGTACATTAAAATGGGGGGAAAAAAGTAAGCTGTATAATTTTTGCTTAATTCTACATTTTATTAGAAATTTTGTGTACTTTTGTTTCTGATGCTAAAATGTTCTACTTCATTACATTGAAGACTTGACTTTTTCTCTGAAATCCTTAATTTCCTAGCTAAATTGTCATAGTCTACCTGATCACAGAAAGGGATCCCAGGATCTGAGGAAATGCTGATAAAATGGGGGCAGCTTGGAAAGGTCTCTTAGAAACCCCTGTGGTGGATGTAAGAGATGCTAATTATAGCAGAGCCCTTGGAGACTGAGGAGGTGTTAATGAAATAGTCATGATTCAGCATGTTCATCACTTAATTTTGGTCAAAGGCTAGACAGCCAAATGGCAAACAATCCCAAAAAGTCAATTAGAGATCCTGGAAGCAGCACAGATCATCAAAATAGTTATGGTCTGAGACAGGTTTGGCCTGATGGATCACACCCTCGTGTCAGTAGGGTGGGCATCCCCGGGCTCTCCTGCATGTTTTGGCAGCCAAGCACTCCTCTATGCTGGCCTTAGCTGAGAAGCTGCTGGGAGGGAGAGTACATCTGAGAGTACTGGTGGTGTCTGCATGGACCTGCCAGCAGTGGGGAAGCTCCCTGTGGCTGAAGGGGGAGCTTGTGAGAAAGGCAGTGCTAGGGAGAAGTTGTGGTGCAGAGGTGCAAATTCTTTTGCCATTTGCACAACAGAATGATTTCTGGAGCTGTAGATCCCTATTCCCTCTCAAACGTCCGTTGTATGGTGTGCCAGCACTTCTCCAGGGCAGAGGATAAAATACACACAGGATGCTTTTGACTGTTTTGTCCCTTTTGACTGTTCCGTAACACCTTTTTCCCCTACAACAATTGAATTATCCACTACTTTCCCTCTTCAGTTGCAAACCATCCTGCAGATTTTCTCCCAAGAGTGGAATTGCAAGAAATTACATATATATATATAAAATTTATAGTATATAATCTCATATATATTAAATAAACATAAAATTCCAGCAGTTATTATTGAAATATTGTCTAAATCTTGGGTTCAACTGAGTTTTGGAGAACATACTGGAGAACAACGACAAAGAGCAGTTAAAGAAAGAAAGAAACAGCAATAATCCCAATAAGTATCAACTTAAAATAGAGAAAAGGTGATCATATCAGAAGTGAAGCTAAAAATAGCAACAGCACTGAAAACCTAGAATAAAATATTTTAATACAGCAGAATAAAAAAAGCAAACCTTAGCAAATCTTCAAAAAAGCAAATCTTAGTTGCCTGTTAAAATGCTTCGAACAAGACTTTAGAAATTGTAGATTTTATCTTTATTTTGCCTTGTTAACTAATTGCTTCAGAATTAAAAGAAGATATTGCACTGATGGTACCATGATAGAACAGAAAGAAGCACATGTATTCTCCCTCATCATGATCCCATAGTAGTAATTAAAAAGGAAGAGGAAAGGAAAGATTTTTCTGTCTATAATAGTTGGCCTCATTACCATATCAGCTACTTCTTCTTTGATTTAATGGAATATCAAACAGGTTGTGCTCCCACTTGCAGTCATTAGGCTTGAAGTGCTGATTATTGCATGTTCAAGGCCCCTACCTTCTCTGTGGCACCTTCACAAGGAAAACCTACAGGTGTGTGTTCACACATTATTACTGTTCAAAAATCACATTTGAATGTGCATTAAAAATCTGATTAATTTTCAATGAACAAAGGTGATTTAAAAAAAAACTTTATTTATACACATTTATGCATACACATAGGTATACATTTTGAAAATTTCCTGGGTCATAACTTCCCCATATATGAATGATTTAAAGTCATACTTACGTTTTTTTAGCACACTTTTTTTTCCTGTACATGTGCTTCAAAATTGTTATAAATAAAAACAATTTATTTAGGTTGACAGTGTTTTTCCATTATATTGTGATAGCGCTAAGAAATAGCGGTAAATTGCTACTTATAACTACAACTGCTCTTAGAAACATAGAATTTATCAATGGAATTTCTCCACAGATCAACTGTTTTATGTAAGGTACACAACTGTCTGCTGTCCAGACATTTTAGTTCACTTTGACAGGTAGTGACGTGGCCCATTTTGGTGACAACATAAGAGTTACTTCCCCTTAATAAAAGGCCTGTGAGCCTTAATGTGAGTCTTGCTTCTGTTGTTCATAAAATGAACTAAATTGTAGGCTTTACTGTTTCTGCTTGGGCCACCGCGCTAAGGTGTGGCACAAAGTTTATAGCAATGAGTGTCACAGATAAATGCCAGTAGAATAGAACAGAATAATTGGGGTTGGAAAGGACATTCAAAGGTTATTAGGCTGCTTCCTCTGCAATGAACAGGGACGTCTTCAACTAGATCAGGTTCCTCAGTCCCTCATCCAAGCTCACTTTGAATGTTTCCAAGGATGGAACACCTACCACTTCTCTGGGCAACCACTGCCAGTGCTTCACCACCCTCACTGTAAAAAATTTCTTCCTTACATCTAGTCTAAATCTTCCCTCTTTTAGTTTAAAAACATTACCTCTTGTCCTATCACAACAGGCCCTGCTAAAAAATTTGTCTCTGTCTTTCCTGTAGGCTTTTTTAAGTAGTGAAAGGTCGCAGTTGGGTCTCCCTAGAGCCTTTTCTTCTCCAGGCTGAACAACCCCAACTCTCTCAGCCTGCCCTCATAGGAGAGGTGCTCCAGCCCTCTGATCATTTATGTGACCCTTATCTGGACTGGGTCCAACAGGCCCCTGTCTTTCCTGTGCTGAGGGCTCTGGAGCTGGATGCAGAAATCCGCATGGGGTCTCACCAGAGTGGAGTAGAGGGGCATCTTGACCTGCTGGCCACACTTCTTTTGATGCCGCCCAGGACCTGGTTGGCCTTCTGGGCCACATTGCTGACTCACATCTGGCTTTTCATCCACCAGTCCCCGCCAAGTCCTTCTCCTCAGGATTGTTCTCAATCCCTTCATCCCCACCCTGTATTACTAATGGGGGTTGCCCCAACCCAGGTGCAGGACCCAGCACTTAGCCTTGTTGAACCTCATAAGGTTCGCACAGGCCCGCTTCTCGAGCCTGTCCCAAGTCCCTCTGGATGGCGTCCTGTCCCTCGGATGTGTCAACCTCACCACTCAGCTTGGTGTCATCCACAGACTTGCTGAGGAGGGACTCAGTCCTACAGTCTCTGTCATTGATGAAGATTTTAAACAGTACTGGTCTCAATATGAACCCCTAAAGGACACCACTTGTCACTGATCGCCATCTGGACATTGCACTGTTGACCACTACCCTCTGGATGCATCCATCCAACCACCATCCCTACTGACAAGCATCGTCTGCTGGTGGCTCTAAAATTACTCCATTCCTTGGAAGCACAGTAGATTCTGTTGGGGACCCATGGAATTCAGAACCCTAAAATACCTTGAGCTCTAATTCAAGCATCTGTTGAATATGCCAGCAAAAGAAAATTGTCAAAGTGCTTGGGTGGTGTTTTTGTTTGGCTTTTACGTGATTGCAGTGTGGCAATTAGTAATTTTAGAGAATAAACAAGATGACAACTGCTTAGAAGCAGAAAGAAAGAACTCATCAGTGCTGCCACACTCCCACTCCCGTCGTCCCATTCACATTACCTCAGTCACACACCGTAATTGGAAGTTAGGGCAGAAGCTCTTTTTTACACAGCATAAAGATATACAAATAACAAGCATTAAATAAGAAACATCGCACCACATCAAGATTAACGAAAGTAATAGTGCTGACTTTGCTAACACTCAAGTCTTTTCAACCGCGAATAATCTTCCATCCTGATGGGGAAGAGCATGACACCTAATCCTCTAGCATGTTCATGACAGAAGAATTGCCACTCCTTCCCAATTAATCATTATCTGAGACAGTTCACATATACTTGAAAAGATTATTCCTTAGCCCTTTGCCATCTAAGGTTCCTCTTCTACAGAGAAGAGCCAGCTAGAGGTCTCTTAACTTTACTCAGCAATAACCCTTGCATTTCAGATCTATCTAGCATGTTGTATTTGCCCTGGCCCAATTGCCCCTTAAATGGCTCTCAGATGCCCTTGCCCCAATATCTTAAAGAAAAGCATATCTCAGTATTCTTGAGGTTCTCTGCAGATCAAAACTAATGTCTATTGGCGGTTTTTGGAAGCACACTTTGGGTAGAGTTTTAGCATGGTATGAAGATTAATGACCCTTAAGAGGAGTCCTGCAGGTTTCATTTGTATTCTCTGCTCTGTGTTTTCACACTTTCAGAGAGCAGTGCTGAACTTCTGAACCACTTTGTCAACGTTGTTAATTTGACAGCGATTTACATCTCTCTTAATTCATACTGGAATATCTTCAGCTGTAGCTATTTGTTAGTTATTCCCCTCAGGATGGGAAACCGTGGACTCATTGCCACAGCACAAGGCCTCAGCACACCCAACTGCATAAATGATCTTGAATAAAAGCACCCTTTTTTTTTCATCCCATATTAGTATCCAAGCGTGTGCATAGTAGAAGTCAGGTACATTGTGCATTCAGTTTTGATTTCTCACTCAGGACCTAGGTCTTTAAAGTCTTTCTCTTCCTCCCTCAAAGGATATGAAACAGGATGCCCCTTCCCAGAGAAGTAAATATGTACAGGCAGATGAGGCAGTCAACAGTGCTTCTATCTATATTCATGTGATTTTTGTAGAATCACTAGAAGAAAAGTTGGGAGTTCAAGGTTATGCCTAATGAAATTCTTGCAAAGGCTGACGCAATTACACCTCTGCTTAAAACTATTCAGTGTACTCTGACAATGTACACAAACAATGTTCAGCACCTCAATTCTGCAAAGGTGTGCTTGCCTGTAGCTGGACATACAGACAGTCTCTGGAAGGGCTGGCTTCTGACCCAGCAAGCTGCAGAAACACATGCAACTGCTGCAAACTTTGCTGAACTGTGTTTTATATTAGAGAAAAGGCTAAAGCAGGGGCTGATTGCCTCATAGGGCACCATTGACGTTACAGAAGTGATGCCTGAGGCAATTTGTGTTAAGAGGCTTATCAACGTACCTTTCAGGACCATGGGGCACTAGGGTGCAGATGCTGTCAGCTGGGGGGTAGTCTCAGTATTGCACCTCCTTAACTTACTGAGTATCTCTTCCTTTTTTACATATATTGAAAAAATAGAAGTCTTCCTCGAAGATCAGATTAGCTGTCTGTAAGGTATCATTACATTCTATGTTTTTTTTAGGCAAGGAAGAGCAAGCTCAGCTCCACCTTCCAATGCATTTTGCAGCCACATGGCTCTAGTTAGTACTTTGTTAAGAACAGACAAAAAGCCTTGAGCAAGACAAAAATGTATTGACTTTGTTTCAGCAATGCTTTAACGCTGCTAAAGATTTTTGCTTGGTTTGGAACATGAGCTAAGTGATATGGATAATATCTGTTGTTGAAGGACTACAAAAATATACTCAGCTTACATGTATATTATACTTCTCTGAATCCAAACATATAATGATAATTTGCACCAAAATTTGTAAGAAATGCAGTTGTGCCATGTAGGCACCTTAGTATTTACAGTTCTATCAAAATTGAGGTAACCTGTATTATGGACAATATATCCATTATGTGTTGTCATTTACAATTACCGTTTGAGATCGATAGATTATAATCAATTCTTTTACTTCCATTTTACAGATTTAGTTTGATATTAACATTTTTTTTACCAGAAATTGTGTCTAGCTGTTGCTACAAACAGCTAACTCATTTTCAAAAGTTTTGGAATGCAGCACAACCCCCTCACACCTCACCTGCAGAAATTTATCATATGCTGCTTTAGGAGGAAGTAGCCAAACGCTGTCATATCTTTAATATGCTTTAATTGTAAGCAATCTGAAGGTTTTTAGATTATGTGATCTACTACAATATTGAAAACTTTGAAAAAATTCTACTATTACTTCAGATGTGAAAGGTCTTAATCATATTTTTATCCTTAATCCAGTGTATGTAAATGCATGGTTTATTTTACTTTAAGGGACTGTTGAAGTATACACTTTCTCTGTCTGCATACTTTGACAGGTGGTAGGAGAACACCTAAAGAGGCCCAAGCTATGGACTATAAGGATTTAGACATTTCAGTAGGCACCTAGAGACCTGTAGATTTCCATGGAGGTTTTCCTTCGGAATTACTGTGTCCTACCAAATGCTTACAAGGACAAGAACTGAGGTGTATCTTGGTGAAATAATTTTAGGAACTTCGTTATTATATGTATATCTAAGGTAAACTACATGTATATCTAGGGTTTGGGGTTTTTTGTTATCTGAGTTGCTGGTATAGATCTACCACCAAGACCAGTAAAGAAAGGTGATACCTCTAGCCAGGTCTGATGAGAAGTAACAAAGTCCTAACAAACTCCACGTGAGACACAACTGCTGTTCTGCTGTGGTTTCTCTACTGGAGGTGTCCAGCAGTGGTACTGGCTTTGGGATCTTCCCCTCTTCTCTCCTTTGCCATATGCTGTCCTGCCATCTCATTTGTGCCACATGAGCCCAGCTGGTTCTGCTTATGGTTTGTGACCTCCCTTTGAGAAGAAAAGATCAACAACAAGCTTTATAAGAGACAACAATAGCCTATATTTCTAAGACTATATTTTGAGACTGAGAATGATAAATGCAGTCATTTCACAGTTTCCCTGCAAAGAAAATAAAATAACTTCTGCATTTTAAATTTTTTCCACTTGAATATTGCACAACAGTGAAATTCTGGTAGTTCTACTACTGAGAATATCAGTTAAAAAGTCATAGTTGACTGTTACCAAGGGCATGTAGTTTCTGCACGTTGCACGTGCTTGTGACCTCTTGGTTTCACCAGCTGGTGTAGAAGAAAGTGAGCAATAGACAGAACGGGCCTCCAAAGCTGGAGCCAGTATTCACACATACATGCTCACTTTTTTTTTCTGAGAAGTTCAGTTTTCAGGTTCTTCCCTGCAAATGCACTGACCTCAATTAACTTTAGTAAGACTGTGCTGAGGTAACTGTACCTAATAAACACTGTTGGGCTCTGGGTATGCAGCAGCATGTGCTGTACTGTTTGCATGTATAACATGATCTATAAGCAACTCTCTCTGCAAAATACTATGCTATATTCTTAGTAACCTTAGTTCACAGAAATGCTATGTGAACTGAGAATTTGGCAAGGATTTCTGGTTTGGATAAAGGCATCCACAATGAATTGAAAAGTTACAATTTTTATTCTTTGAAGGAAGTTGCTCTAACGTTCTGTAAAAGTGCTGACTCGCATAATGAGAATGTAGTATTTGTTTAAAGGAAACTGCTTTCCATACACTCTATCTGTTATATTTCTGTGGAATAATTGTATTTACTATGCAACTATTTAAGTTTCTGTGATAGTTAGGGTTATCAGTATTACAAATAATTACATTAATTGTATCAGAAAAGTATTTTTTCATTAAATACACATTGTTTTCCTGTATTGTATTTAATTCAATTAATTGTATAAGTGGAACTATAACTATATTTATTTATTCCTGCAGAAGACTTGCATGTAAAAGGCTTACATACAGTATTTTAAAAATTATTATACTTTAAAAAATTATCTCATAAAAGCTTCTCCCTTTAAAAGAACAAAATCAACAAAAGCATTAGTTGTTTCATGTGTTATATGTATTTCAAAACCGTAAGTGTACATGAAGTTGCATACACTTATTTACAGTTTATGCTTTAGCAAGCTTTGCAGGAAATTGAGAACAGACAAGATTCTGCAAGTTTGCTTTTATTGTAACCATTATGCTCTTTTGTATTAATCTTAATCAACCATTACACAACATCAATGACAAGTTGAATGAAGAAATTGCATATCAGAAGAAACAAAAGTTATCTTCTCTGCAAACTTCCAGGGAGAGGTGAAAGACACATCCACAAGCAAAAATAGAGTGAGATTTCCAATACAGCAAATTGTTGTTACTATTTTTTTTCCATGCATTGTGTCAACACAAGCCAATGATAGATTTACAGTGCTAAAAATGGTAATAACACCACAGAAAACACAGAATTGTTCAGCAAATACTTCTTACCTGATCTAACAGGTAGGGCATCCCAGCCTGCCTACAGCTACTGTGGAAGTCCCTCCATGTCCTTCTTCAAGCTCTGTCCTATTTCTCTTTTCTCTCATTACCCCTATGAATTATTTTTTTTTTCCCCAAGTGTATGTTTACATCCCACTAAAACAGGAAGAGTGAAATTGAGCAAAATGTTGGTTTAAACTGAATCCAACTTCCATGCACTGGGTGAGTGCTCCTCCTGCCAGATTAAGAAATTGGCTGTAAACAGGTGATAATTTTCCTATTTAAAGTGGCTTCTTTTTGCCTGACTGTGCTTTAAATTGATGCAGCTGTATTTTTGGCTACCAAATCCTGTCTGTAGAGAGGCCCCAGGCTGCAGCTGATCAGCCTCCTGGGTGACATGGGTAGAGAAGCGAATAGTTTCACAGTCCAGATAAAGTACAAACATAAACAAGCAAAGCTGGAGCAGAATAGTCCCTCCTGCTTGGAGAATCAGCAGAAGTAAGACTCTTCGCTCCTCAAAATTTTCAAGGTCAAAGGCAGGGGCATGTAGGAAGTTTAATTACTTTGGGAATGAAAGACAGGTGAGCAGAAGTTTACAGGATCACAGCTTGGCTTGTCATTGGTCTGACACCTCTTCCAATCTTTCATCCTCCTTGTGTGCGTGACCCAGACCAGCTCAGCCACCATCATTTGACTAATCTTGTTACACCAACTAGTTTGCAGCATGATGGCTGTAGCCAACAGAAAGCACTGCCCCTGTATAAAATGAGAATAACGATCTTCTTTTTCCTTCTAAATGTTTTGAAACACACAGATTAAAGCCTTACACAGGAAATAAATTCCTATTTTAAAACAAGCCTGCAATATTGTTTGCCTGCAAAGAAACAAAGGTTACATGTTTCAAAAGTTTGCACAGTAAGTACTTACAAGCTGCACATTGTTTTTCATTACCAATGATTTGTTTTCTTGCAGAACAACTTCTCCTGAAATATTAAACATAGTCAAAGTGACTAATGCATTTTTTTAATCTAAGAATTGCTTCATTAAAAATTTACAAGGCACGCAATTTTGATTTCTGCCAACAATAGTCAAAACTTGTGTATAAAGATTAATTACTTATAAAGTAAAACACATCTTTTAAAAACTGACATTAAATTTGCATCTGTAATGTATGTTGGATTTTATGCTACTCTCTTTAAGCACAGGACTTCTGGTGGACTTTTGGTAGAGCTTTAAACTGCTGGTGGAAGTGTGTTGTGTGAATTGACTAGTGCTTGAATCAGGTAAAACCAAGAAGCAAACCATATATTTTACTTTTGGTTGCGATGAATTCATTACATCCTATGGATATCCTGCCTAACAATATCAAAGATATACTGGATTTTAAATGACATTAGATTATTGGGAATTATTATCTTATCTCAAAAGGTATTCGTATTTCATATAGAATTAAACAACTTTGTTAAAATCTTCCTTAAAAATAGTTGCACTTTTTAAGCTACGATATAACATCTTGTACTCAATCTACATGATTGAGGCTTCTAATGACAGAAAAATGTATACTCCTTTACTATACCAAGACTGCCCTCTAGAGTCCCGTTGGGCCAAATTAATCTCTGGTGTAACTCCTCTCCAGATTAGTTTTGAAATGTACACATCTTTACAGGCCCCGTTACGCAGTGTTCCAATCTGAATGATACAACGCTTGCCCGAAAAAAAGTAGGCAATACAATTTCAAGACAAAGGTGGGATTTTTTTTTCACTTACTATGAGCTCTGCTAACTCATTACAAAAAAAATTACTTGTAGCCCCTTTACAACACATTATTTCACATTCTGAGTCATAAAATATTAGGAAAGTTATGAAAAAGAGAATAGTTTTAATCTCTTCCTAACACCACATGAGAGATGAGTATGTCTATAAAAGATGACAGAGGGAATGCATGCAGGATAACCAAATTAGGCCAGTACTTGTTCTTTCTTCACAAGTGTTAAAAAGCAGCACTTCTCCCCTCTGAGGGTTGGATTAAGCTTCCACTGAAGCCAACGGCAAACTTTAAGTAATCAAGGAAACAGAATTATTGCACTTATTGCCAGAAGCGTTTGTATTCAGTTGTTAAATTAATAATGGGTATCTGGTTCAATAAACAGTTGTGTTTCCCATTAAATTGCAGCTGCCGTACTGCTTCTTATTACTTACCAATATATTATGCAAAAAAAGGCAGGGGAAAGAGGACAAATGTGAAGTAAACAGACTCACACAATATGGTTTTAAAATGTACAATGCAATGAAACAAACTCTTAGTGCACCCTTTAAACCGTGCCCCACTTCATATCACTGAAGAGAAATTCATTTTCAGATTAAAATAATGTAATTCTTAATTACAACTCTGTAATTTAAATCAATTTAAAAAGTAAAATTTCTTTTTCTTCCCTCAAAGAACTTAATTTTCACTGTTTTCCTGTTTCGTAGCTCCCAGTAGGAATGGCTCATTAAAATCAGATTACACTTTGCATTTATTATATATTCTATATATTCTGAGGCAAATCTGGGATAAATAGCTCCAGCAAGATAGCTGAAATTGGCTTCACTTACATAAAATCAAAAAGATTTGGCCCTACATTGGTATTTACAGCAGATGTGCACAAGACTGAAAAATAGCTGAATGAGTTATTTCCTGGAATCTGCATTTATTCAATAAATTCTTTGTTCTGATCTTCCTGTAAGAAGCAACATAAAAATCAGTTTGGATCACAACGAATGGTGCAGAACTAGAAACTGATTTTTTTTTCACTATAATTTTGTTGAGAATAAGCCCCAGTTACTTCATCATTCTGTATCATATGGTCCCAAATTCTAGTAATGTAACTGCACTAGTATCTGTCTTATCAGGGAGTTATTCTTGGTCCCTGTGACTGCCACATGAAGAGTTACAGGCAGTCATTTTGGACATCTAAGGCCAATTTCACATACTGAGGACAGGGCATGCGGGAGAAACACTGGTAATCAGAAACAGATAATCTAATATAACCTATCTATATTTAATCTATAATCTTATTAATCTGCAGAATCAATAGCTGTAGTTTCTATGAGAAGAGGTCTAGTTCCTACTCTTCTTCTTCTTCTTCATGTTTTCCCATAGATAGTTTTCTAATCTATTATTTCAATACTGAAATAAATAGCTTGCCTTTAAAAGTACTGATGACTCAGATGTCCTCAAAGAAATGCTTGGACTACATTAACAATTTTGCCAGAGACTCCAGCTAGAAAGTAGACTACAAAAGTGGTGTCTGTGGAGAAACAACGCCAAAACTTTTTTCAAATGGGAAAATCACACGTTCCCACGTGTTATAATTGCTTCCCCATATTCTTTTCAATACTATTCTCTTCAGATTAACTATTTCTTCATGAAGGGGATATATGAAGAGGAAAAATAACCTGAACACAATCAACAGAACCTCAGTTATTTATTCTGTCAAAACAAACTTTCTTCAAATTGTTCTCTCCTTCCACGGTACCTTTAATTTAACAAAACATACTTCTTTCTGCATCTTGCCACTACCAAATTCATCCTCTCCCTCTAACATCTATTGCACATACAGGAACTGTAATATCTCCAATATTCCCTTCCAAAATTATTTTGGAAGGAAACTGCCAATCAGTGTCATGTGATTGATAAATTCCATTCCATCTCTGATTATTGTTTTAACTTGAAAAGAAAATATCTTATTTCCAATCCTAAATCCCAACAGTGTGAGAGAGGAAGTAGCACGGCATACGAGATGTCTAAACATGCCATTGTAAAGGTATCGTGTTTAAGCTGGTAAACACGAACACTAGATTTGTGTATGTCCACATGTAGGTGTATTAATTTCAAAAGAAGTCCATATAGCTAAATTAAGAAACAAAAGGGTGTATGCATTTTTTTCCCTGGATTCTCAATTTCTTGTTCTTGCTAAAAAACATTGGTGTCAGGTATGGATTTTTCAAGTGTTTCTTCTATAACACAGAACAACAATGCTGTAGTTAATCTAAAACGAATTCTGAATTTGGGGTGAATTCTTCACACCTAACTGCTAAGGGCACAGCACCATCCTGACTGCTGCCCCAAAGAGAAAACGAAAAATACAAACTGGAATTTTGACCCTGTGTTGTAGATAACCCTTTCTGGTTCCCCGGCACAGGAGGTGCACATAGACGCCTTATCTCTGGAGATAATGACATGTGCTGCATTGCTCTGACTTCCCTGGGAGTCTGCATTAGTGCTATTGGAATTATGCCAGATCTTGGAGCAATTAAATCTTATACATTTGGAATTAATTTTGCAAAAGCAGATTAAAATAGCCACTTAGAAACTCTCCAGATTCTGGTATATTCTGTTGAGTTGTCATGGTCTTATGCTGAGTTTATACGATATCCCTAGCAAATTTTGAAATTTCTTCAGAACTTCCTTCAAGCTATCTTTAAGGATGTTTGTGAATTCTTCCCTATAATAACGGTCATCCAGAAAACAGATTTAATTTACCCCTTGCATTTCTTGTTCCATTAGTCTTTGGATCCCAGAGGATGCACTGTTACCCTTCTCAAAAGTACTTCACAGCTGATACTGACTTTATAGTCTTCACAACTTCTCACAATACCTTCACTGCATGAAAGGTAAAGAGAGTCCTACAAATAATCCTGAGTCTGTAGTTCATGTCACAGGTCTAGCTATAAAAGATACTGGAACTGCATCGTCAGCCACAACTGACCCCAAAGTTCCTACTTTATACCAAATGTATGTCTGTACTAAATGTCTCTGTCTGACATTACAATGGCACTCTCCAGTCCAGTCTTAATTTTGTAGCCAAGTTTTTCTTCAAATGGAATAAACTTCTTCTACTACAAATGATTCCAAAAGTCGAGAAATATATTTATAAGCTGCAGATGCAGAAAGCATGGCAGAGACTGCTTGCTTTTGGTAAAAAAATGCACATTTTTTTTATTATTTTTTATTCTCATCATTTTGTCCCTCAAAAGTCATAGGTGCTTCTACTCCTAGAAACACAGAGGAAGGTGTATATGCATGCTGTCCTGTAGCCGTAACTCTGTTTCTGTAACTGAAATTGGTCTTAACTATGCTTCACTGGAACATAGGACTAGGAACTTCCTGAAGTCTTGGCCCTTGATGCCAGATACAACTCTGTCCTAAAACTGATTTAATAAATGTATTTAGTTTCATTTGTTAGGTCTTTTTAACTTCAATGACTTCTCTGGAACAACTAGGATAATACTTAGGAACCTTCTTCTAATTTTAGGTCTAAATGCATTTATAATCTTTTTATGTCTATTTCTTCTTACGCCAACATTGCCTATTAATTTAAATAGTTATTTCCCCTCACTGTTGATCGCAATTGTCACCTCCTCTGCACTACAATCCACTTAGACAAACAAGTCAGCCTTCTTCAATGTCCTTTCCATAAAGATGGGTTCTCCATTTTTCTAGTCTTAGTAGCCTTTCTGTGCACCTGAGTCAATTGCAGTTCATTGTTTCTGGATGCGGGTGAGAAGAATCACCTGCAGAATGCTTGGTAAAACCTGGCAATGTCAATATGCAATGTCCACATGCAATAATGCTACTGGCCCTTCTCCACCTCTACTGCTCGGTCCTGTAGTACTCCAGAAGTTTTCAGTATTGATGGAGCTTTCGACTTTGAGCCAGCGGCATCAGAATAACTCTGACACAATCATGCTGTTCCGTCATGAAAATATTAAACACACTTGGCTCCAAAGTTGATGAGCCTAATTAGTAACATTTCACCTTTAATTTCAGCCTGTCCTTTCTACACTATCCAATCCAGTCTTTGCTCATCTATTTTCCTTGCTTCCAACCTCCTTTACACGTTCTCCAATAACTCTCATTTTCTCAATTTTGCCTGAGTTTTCCCACATGGCACTTCTTCAGGTCCACTATTGCAAATTAAACTGACAAAATATATTCCCTCTGTTTGTTTGTGTATCAATCTCAAAAGGTCAGTCCCAGAAAACTTTGTTTTGATTCATTCTTATTGCACTTGGTATCATTTTCTCTTTTGTTTCTGTATTTTTTCATTTGTTCTTTCAGAAATTCTTATGATATACCCTTGAGATGAGGTTTCCAGGCCTGCAATTGGTTTAGGTCACATTTTTTTCATTCTATAAAACGGACACTACATGTACTATTTTTTAATCATATTCTGAGTCATCCCAACACCAGGTCATACCCCAATATCCTTCTCCTCATCTGATTGCAAGACTGTTGAAAAAAACCTGTCTCACGATGTGACACTTTAACTGGAAATTTCTCTGCCAGTTCTTTGAGATTATTTGATCTCCCCCACCTTGAATGCAATAATGTTTCTTGACTGTTGAAGCTATTTATGTTTCAATAATCTTATTAACGTCTTCTGTTTTCCTTTTGCTCCCACTAAAACATCACATTATTTGAAACCGAATCAAAGTATACACTTAGGTTTGAGGCTAAAGTGAAAATGCCTTCCATCTAGAGGTTAAATAGTCACCGTGTAGCAGCTTTACTTCTTCCTTTAGTCCTTTGCGACTTCTTTTATGGTTCTTGCAAAGAACTTTGCAAGTTCTTTACTTCATGTTGAGTCTCTGCTTGTTCTTAACTTCTTTCTTGACTATTCATCCAGTTAGCTCTGGAGTTCTTTCCCATTATTTTTTTCCCATTTGTTTAAGACAAATTTTAATAACATTGACACCTTGGGTTTGATATTAAAGGTCCCGACACTGCATTCTGCCTGGATTCACTATCCAGTTCCTTTCTTTTATTCAGGTTTATGTTCTTACTTAGGTACAGGTTTGTTCATATTTAGCCTTACATGTAGCTAAAACTTAATTGACTTGTGATCACCAAACTAATGTTTTTTCCTGTTTTTATTTCACTGAAATATCCTTATCGCTAGCCTAAATGAAGTCTAAATTGGTATCATTTCCTGTTTTCGTGGGGAGACTTTGGTGGAAGAGATTGTTTGCTTCCATGTAACATGGAACATCCGTATCATACCACACTTACTGCTGTTTATTTTGCTATCTTTACATTTTTGTTGTTTGTCTTCTGCAAAACTGTTCAAACCTCTGTTTCGTCTCACGTGTGTAACACATATTCTTGTTCCTGACAGAAATCACCACTGTTGTGTGTTGCACTAGGATTTACACTGTAGCAGATGCCCATACATACTGGGGTTCAGTAAGAAAAGCTTATTAAAACGTAATCGCATTTTAATTTACTCTTATTAAAATGTAAGCACATGTTTAATTTACAAATGTAACAGTAATGTTTTTTAAAAGATTACCACTTCAATTGCGTAGGAGCAACTCAGCTCCTCTACAACTTTCTCAACTCTACCAACCTCAGAACTATGTTCAGACTATGGGGGACTATGTGATGGTCACGTGGTTCCCCCTCCACCTATGACATCAGATGCTGAAATTTGATCCATTTAACTCTTTTCCAAGAGGTTTCCTGTGTAACAGCAGAATATTTTTAAAGAATCCATAGATTTTGGATGTGAAAATGGAGAGTCCATTGCTTCCATGGTAATTTGGTTAAGTGGTAATTGCCATGGTAATTTGAATTTGCCTTTTTTAACTCCCATTATTTATTATATGTTTATGCATTGGATATTACAAAATCCTTTATAATTGGATATTTTCTCCCTTTAATCATACTGGCTTTATATTATTTCTCAGTTTTCTTTTTTATAAGCTAATTGATACCTTCAAATTTCATATTTTACACTATTTTTTCCTGCTTTTGAATTTGATTGTTTCCTCTAGTTTCCCCACATCCTTTCAAAAATATGCACAGCATGAGTTGAGATAATAATTTGGTATGAGTCTTACTGCTACTTCCATTTCTAGTGCAATTTGCTCCTCTCCTATGCATTTATACTGAATATCTTTATTAAGTGATTTTTTTTTGCCTGGAAGATTCATAGAAGATTAGCAAGTCATTGTTACAAGTGACATGCATGTGGGAGGGGAGCACTAGAGTTGTCAGCATGCCCAGATAAAAAGAGAGAGAATATTGTGGCCTTGTTGCCCTTCCAAAAGCAAAATATCAGTCACAAATGGTGCTGACGTGCTGTGCCTCCATACTGATCCAGATTGTCTGTTATTTTGAAAGTGGTGTGTGCATACACACACATGTGCAATTTCACATGCACACACATGCACAGACATTACCACTGCCCTGGGGGAAGAAGCAGCAATGTTGGAGTTGAGGGTAAATTGGGAGGGATCGTCTCTCTCTGTCCTGGAGTCTGAGAAAGTTAGGAATTAGATTTAGGAATTAGACACTGTGCCACCCTGCTGCTTGGCTGCACTACTGACTATTATGTTCTTGGAAGAGAAACATTAATGTGGTCCCTGATAGGTGACTCACCTGAATGAAGGAAAAATACTGTGACAGTAACAGCTAGTGAGTGTGAGTCAAAATTAATATTGCAGGATGAGATACCTACTTTCTTGAATTTATAATTGCTTAACAATGAAAATATGATATTATAATTGTCAGGTACTCTGCTTTTCCTGACTTGATCTTACTATAATTTCAGCACTCACAATTTGTTTGAAATTGTAATTCAAGAATTGCAAAACTCAAATGTCAATGGAGTTTTAAACTGTCCTATTACTAAAGCTATACAAACTGTGATTTTAAGAAATTACAATAAAAAGAAAACCGGAATAATCCTGAAACAGAAAACCATTTGTCTGATGATTCTGTCAAATAGAACATTACTTCTGGATGCACCAATTTCTATCAAACAGATTTAAGAAAAAAATAACAAATAGAAGTACCATTTTATGAGAAGGGAGCACTCTGGGCCTTTCTAGTAGGTTTAACAGGGTAAAATTAGCAATATACATAATAGTGTTTAAACCCTTCTGCAAGAAATCTTTGTTTGCCACGTGATATTTTTTTTTAATTGACCTGTGGATTTTGTTTCAAAGACCACAAGCTCTATTGACTACTTTTTAGTTCTTAAAACATTGTATTTGCATATTCTGGACACTACAGAAAGCTGTCCCCACACTGAAAATGCTTAATCACAAGCAAAACTTTAACTCTGTTTAACCCCTTCTAGTGGAAATGCTGCCTGGCCAAGGGGTCATCACAAGGGCTGTGGGTCACTTCCTTACCAACACACATATCCGTGCCAGTACTCAAAATAGGGCAAGATGATTTTGGCAGGCCCTTTCTAAGGGCTTTGTTTCAGTCTCTGCATGTACCCACGCAGCCTCAAGTTTTTCAGGGCGAAGTTCTGTGAAAAGTCTTTTGAATTTTGGGTAGGATATCACTGTTTTAGGAGTTAAGCAATGTACAGCACTTTCTTCATTCTGCAGCTGTTGGAAAATCTCAGAAACAATAATGTTTTTGTCCACTGCACTTTTATATGTTTTCAAAGAAGGAACATGACTTACCTTATGTTTAACTGCAAAGTATAAGTGCAGTCTGTAACAAATAAATGTAAGCGGTGTAGGCTGGAGCCCTGGGACACATATTACTTATACATATCTTGTTGGTAACAGAACATAAATACTTCACTAAAGTCTCCATTTGTAATTTGTGCTGAACATTTCTGAACATATGAAATATGAATTACACTTTGTAATGGCCCTTTGTGTTGAGGTCTAGCGGGAAAATATTGTTCTCCATGAGACAAAGTAAATTGCAATGATTCCTGAAGGGACTTGACTTTTGTACAAGAAAATACATTTAATCTGACATAGTTACTCTAATGATCTCTCATGTTATCTTTTATTGAACACAAAATGAGGTACAGCCATCAAAGTTTAGCATGCTACCGAGTGCACCATCATTAGATTACCAATATGGGGCTAAAGGGAATTTACTTAGCTCTACACACTTTTAGGGACTCGCAAGTTTAGTGGAATGGTCTGTACCACCTGGTATTTAAAGGAAGAAGGCTTGAAAAGTGTAGTTTTAGAAGGACATACACTTGAAAGAAGTTAGAAACAAGCAGTCTGTCTTCACATGTAAAAGGCATCAAGGAATCTCTTAAAAAGATAGCTTAGAGGGGAACTATCACTGTGTTCAACTACCTACTGGGACGTTACAGAGAAGGCAGAGTCAGAATCTTCTCAGAGGTGGACATTAAAGGACAACGGGTGACAGGCTTAAGTCAAAAGAGTAAAAAATCCAATTTGATATTAGGAAAGCAATTTCACAGTGAGGTGATCAGACATCAGAAGAGGTTGCCCAGGGAGGCCGTGGAATTTTCTTCTTAGTTGGATGCTCCTGATCAAACTTCAGAGTTAGATCTCACTTTAAAGTCAACCCTGCTCTGAGCAGGGATTTGGGCCAGATGACACCAGAGGTCATTTCTAACCTGTGTTATTGCATGATTTGATGATCTTATTCTAGGTTTTATCATAATTATAACATATCTATTATGTGAAACCTTATTTATTCTGTAAAATGCAGTATATTAATCTGTGACATGTTTTGAATAATACAAGTATAGTTCAGTTCCATATGAAGAATGCAAAATTACTATTGTCTATTATATTATTATTATTATTGTCTATTATATATATACAATATTACTATTGTATAAATGCTTCTTTATGGTTAAAATTTGCTTCCATTTAGTTATATAAGAATGGATCAGCTTCAACAGAGGGTTTTATTAGCTTTTAACAGAATATCAGACAGCATAATCAAGCATTTTATTATTTTTATATTCTTAATATTATACATGAACTTCATAACTATTTTGCTATGTCCATGATATCCCTTTCTTGATCTGATTACTGTTCCTAACCTCAGCACAGGATGAGACAGCACTGTGGAGAAATGGCAGGGTTGGGGGATAATTGTAATGTATGTAAATGAAGCCTGCTGAAGTTATACTTTAGAGTCTTTTGTTAATTTTCTTCAGTTACGTTTGGTCTACCTTTCTCTTTAAAGAGGGATCAGACATTTTTCTTTTTTAATATTGTCATCCGCAAAGATTTGCAAACAACTTTTTTTTTCCAAACCCAGAAATAACAGCTCCAACATCAAAGAAAGCTCAAAGGAAACAGCTGCACCCTGTAGATTAATTTTAGTTAAACTAGCACAGAGAAAAAGTGTTCAAGATACTTGCAAAGACCTATTGCAAAATCTTGCATCGCATGTGTGGTAGTATGCAGTTTCTTTCTTGGTTTTTGAAGCTCTGAAAAAGAATTTGTGAAACTATATAGCCTGTACTGATGGTCACCATAACTTTAATCTCAGTTCCATCATAATACCATAATACACAGCCCAGTGAAGGTTTTTGGCATTCATGTACATTTCCATGTCTTCACACACCTGACTATTTCATGAATGATAGTGACAATTAAGTATTTTAAGCTTATAATGCTTATTTCCATCATGATATCCTTTTAATGTATTAACTGTACTCTCAAGATTTTTTTCATGAATGGGGTTTTGAGGTGGAGTAAAGTAGTTTTCAGGCATAGAAAAGCTGTTACTCATGCAAGACTTTTTCTTAGTCTAGAATGTTTGAGAAGTTGGGAGTAGTTAAAACCTGTTCTTCGTAGCTTGATGTACCTTTTTCAAGTAATTCCTTTTTCTTCGTTGCATTTTAAAACACTTAGGGATGTCAAGGGTTAGGATAAACATTGGAAGAAAATAGAGAAAAGCAGGAAGCGGGTGTATCAGTTAAAAAGACATAATTAATTGAGGATACACACAACTGTTACTTAATTCTGGTTTGAAATATAAACATAATGCTCTCTGGAGAAGATTAAGGAAAGACAGTAACCTTTCTATTTACCTTGCAGTCAGTTTCAGTTGTAAAGTTGTATGTATTCTCCATTGCAATATTTTCTTTGACTGTTTATTTCAGTTGAATGTTGTTATTTCTTAATCTGAAGGCAAAAGTAAGGAGTTTATTTAAAAAAAAAATGTTAAAGACATTTAAAAAGGGAAATTTAGACATGGTATCCCAGTCATTTTTAAATTAAGCTCATTTAAAAGCTTGACCTATCTATACATTCCTTGAAGGAATTTTATTCATAAAATTGCTCATTAATACTTTTCTAAACTTTTAATATAAATTGCAATATAAACTACTTCAGTATTTCCTCCAAATTTCACATGCCCATGGTGTGCAGATGAGGTTCTAGTTAAACAGAAAGTGTAGTGTTATTTAGTTATAGACAATTTCAAACCCCACTGTGCTGCTACTAAATTGTTACTTGGAATTTTGTGTCTGTGTTCCAGAAATAAAAGAAAAAAAATAATAAATTGATATTTTAATCAGTATTTTATGTTATTTGACATCCAAGAATCCTATTTGAACATAAATGATACTTTTCCATAAGACTAAGAACACAGGCAGGAAGAGGTTTGCAGAAGTAATATATTTTAAGAAGCCAACTCATCGAGACCCACTATTTTAATAAATGACATTACTTCCAAATCTTATCCTGCCAACTGAACTAAATATAATTTAAAATTTTACAGCTTAAGACACTTCTAGAGATATGTTTGTAGCATAGTGTTTGTCTCATTTTAAAACCTGTCAGACTTTCTGTCAATAAAATGTAATGGAGAAGGCAATATATAAAAGTGTTATTATTTTTTTTTAAACTAAGAGTAAAACAAAGCTTAACTACTTTCCAAGCACACAAAAGAGAACCCACAAGGGTTCGTGCCTTTTTCACTGCGCATTTCAGAGATGGAGTTAACAAGAAATAGGAAGTTTGCGATTCATCATATACCATGCAGCAAAATTATCACAGATCATGAAGCACTGTCTTGCCAATATGGAAGAATCATCCAGAGGATTCACAAGCCTAACTCATATTTCGCAGCCTGGCCAAATTCTGCAACCCTTCTTCTTGTCTACAAAGCACGTATACACTCAACTTCACTTACATGTCATATTATGTAACTCAGATTAAGGACATCTAAATCATATGGAGCTTTTATTAGGAAACTAGTAAAAAGGGCTAGCATCCTAAAGCTAGCAATAGTTTTGGACAAAAAGGCTTGGAAGCAAGAATTCCAGCAAGAAAACATTAATGAAAATTGGTATCATTCAGTCCAAAATGCCATCAAAAAGCCATAAGTCACCAGCAATAAAATTGTTCTGTTGTTTTAAATTAATAAATCAGCAATACAATATAAAAACCTAATAAATACTATAAAAAGAGCTATTTAATTAATAATGTAGATGTTATATTAAGTAATGTATATTCCAAGGAATACAGAAATAGTAAGAATGATCAGTGAAGGTTTTATTACAACCAGGTTTCAGGACAAAACCTTGTAATTTTGACTATCAGGCAGTAGCAAAAGAAATCCCAGTAACTGATATAAATTAATTTCTGTCAAGAGACAGACTTTGGAAATGTCGATGAATAGTCAGAAGTGTAATATCTGGGGTCTTTGTTTTAAAAGCAGAAGAGAAATACTTAGCAAATTTTTGAGTTTGTGTCCTTATTTTTAACATTATCTAAAGAAAACATTAAATAGTACCTACTGAACTTAAACATGAAAGCAAAGGGAAAGTGTAATCATCTGAATAACTACAGGCTAACAAGCCTGATGTTGATATCAAGCACAATAACATAGCTATTGGTGTGAAAGCATTACCAATAAGGAACGAAAGAGCAGACATAAAGTGGGCACACATCTTTGATACAAAATCAATCTATGTCCCTTTGGCCAGCTGCACTGCACAGTTATGCCAACATGAACTCAAACTTCTTCTCTTTGTAAAGGTGTTCTGTTGCAGAATGACAGCCAAAGCCCATCAGTGATCAAACAAAATAACCCTGGAACAAAGCAACCTGGGAGGAGCCAGTGGCTTTACTACGGTTTAGGAAAAGAAATCTGAGCTGGTGAGGGTCTCAGTGATGTTGCACAGGTGCGTGTTGTGCACTGTGTGCTGCTGAAACACTGCATACTCATGGCTGGTGGTCAGTCCATGGAGTAGTAGCAACAACATAAAGCAAACTAAGTACTGGAATAAGCAAAAAAGATTTCATTTGCAAGTTATTTTTTTTTTAAAACCTATATTAAACTGCTTGAAACCAAATCTTCTGATCTAAAATATCACAGGCATAGAGAACTTTGTTACATAATACAGTTGGGTCCCTGGCTATTTGATAATACATTTCTACACAGGCTCTAGATTTTTTCCCCCTCCAAATGCTAATAACTAGCTTCATGGTTAGGCTGAGAGAGCTGGGGTTCTTGGATAGGACAAAGGGCAATGTTTTCAAACTGGAAGAGGGTGGATTTAGGTTAAATACTAGGAAAAAAGTTGTCACTATGATGGTGGTGAGACACTAGACCAGGTTGTCTGGAAAAGTTGTGGATGTCCCATCCCTAAAAATGTTCAAGACCAGGCTGGATGGGGCTTTGAGCAACCTGGTCTTGTGGGAGGCATCCCTGCCCATAGCAGGAGCCTTGGAAACAGATGATCTTTAAGGTCCCTTCCAATCTTAACCATTCTATGTTTCTGTGATAGCTGTTCTTACAAAGGGAAGAATTTGGGCTGTAAAAAACTCCAAAGATGCTCTTCCTTCAAACAGGCAAAAGACAATGCAAAGTGATGCACTGTGGTGCCATATCTTCTTCGTTTCTGCAGGGGTGATGCTTATGCATAAAATGTGCTTTCAAAAATAGTGAGATGAATACTGTTCCATTGCAACACTTGTTTTTGTTATTTTTTTTTTATTTGAGTGAAAAGTTAAGCTGGCTTAAAAATGTAATCAAATTATTTGGAGGTAATGGTGGAAATATTTTACAGAATTATTAGATTACAGAAATGACAAAAAGAAGGACAGCAACTGTAAGAACTTCATCCTACTGCTGCCACTGGTACCAGGGTTATTCTAGGCAGCAGAGTGAGTTAAGCTTTTGAATTCAAAAGTTTTGAACACCACTTCTCCTTGGTGCTAACAGAAACTTACAAATATTTTCAGAAACAGAATTTGTCTGAAGAAAACAGTCTGATTTGTACAGCATGATATTCACAGTGTCTACCCACATTACAATCAAATCAGGCATGTGGCTTATGGGGTTCAGTTCAGCTACAGGAGTGCTCAACAGAGAAAGAATTTGCTTATCCTGAGTGATAAATATGTATTCTGACCCTCTGTTGTCTAGCAAATCACACAGAGGATGGATAACATTGCATGTAAATGCCTAATGACAAGTGCCAGGATTAATGTGACTAAGCCTGGCAGTGAGATAGACCTCCTTGTTGCATATTCTGCTAATGGATCAAAAGAAGAATTGTACTTGCACAACGAGTTGCAGCAGAGGTTAATGCATCTTGTAGAGAAAGGGAAGATTCCAATCTCCTAACAACAGCTCATAGGAAAAACTCCTTCTTGACTCTTCCTAGGACAATTGTATCTACAATCTAATTGTTGGGTTTTGTTCTAGTTCAAAATATAACATGGATGTTTACATTGTGTGCAAGCAGTTCATTGTTCAACAGAAATATCACTTGTTTTATTAATTGTATCAATGACAACTGTACTTGTGCATATAAAGGTACAAGCAAGTTTTGGTGTACAATTTGACTTGTTTATAGACAGCCTTCAAATGCTCTGTGTGAAAGAGATGGGAGTTGTTTGCTTTGGTTTTTTTCTCATATTTATTTCCTAAAGAATAGTACCTCAATCTTTTGTTGTAAATGAATATTACATTTTTTTTAGCCTAACTTATTATTAGAATATGATCCATCTCAGTGGGAGAGAATATTTGTTATGTTTAAAATTTATTGCTATATTCTTCGTGGGAAACACAGCCCTGCTAAACACAAACCATTTTGGACACCATGCAAGATCTTTCTGCCTTTTCCTATCCCCCTCCATGTAGAGGAGGGGTGTGAAAGCATGGCATCCTGCCACAGCAATGTGCAGTGGTCTCAGGAAGGACAGATAGACAATATCACCTTGCTGAAAGGAGAAAGATCCCAAAGGTCTGTAAGGATGAGGATGCCAGTGTGGGTTTGGGGACATTTACTGATCCTGAGCGTGTCCATGCTTTCTCATTGCTGTGCTCAGTACCCCACACCTCTGCCTCACAGCCTGCATTGTACATATAGAATCACAGAATCTTAGAATAGTTTGGGTCAGAAGGGACCTTTAAAGGTCATCTAGTCTGACCCCCCTGCAATGAGCAGGGACATCTTCAACTAGATCACATGCCCTGCCCCAGGCTGAGAGGCTCAGAAAGGTACTGATACTCCATCCTTTGTCTTCACCCTTTATGGGGGCAGCCTTTCATAAAAGCAGTTTTGAAGATGGACCCCTGTGAGTTCTTCATGTCACTTGACACCAGCCAGAGGGAGGACTCATCCAAAAAGCTGGCAGCCTCCTGACAGGGAAGCTCTGGCTGCCTGAAGAGAGAGGACCTTGCAGGGTGTAGTGCTGAAAATACACTGTATTTTCAAACATGGGACTGTCCCATATAGACAGTAGCCTGGCTTCATGAATGAGCTAAGAGAGCAAGACAGAGATGGGTAGGTTGAGATACTGTGCCTCTGAGTCAGCACTACACAACCTTTTTGTTATGGCAACTCAACTTGCCCTCTTTGTCCCGTAGCATATGACATCTTTCTGGCCTCATATCTCTGGCTTTCCCAGACTAAAACTTCTCAGTCAATGCTGTTTATTTGATCACTTCTAGCTTGTTCCTTTCAATTTCAAGACTACCCATGGCTCATGGATCCCTAGCCAGACTTTCTCTGTCATGGTATCTGGCAGCCATTCAAGTTCACTGCTGGCATTCACTGGCACAAGCATACTTCAGCATTTTCCCATGACAAACACCGCTGTTTCAGGGCCGCACGGGAGCTCATCTGGCTAAAGAAAGATTTGCATTGTGTTGTGATTTCATAATGCTTTCATATTGCTGGAAACTCTAACAAGCAGCATCTGCCTTCTCCACAGCTGACTAATGGCAGCCCTGCTCTCCAGAGGAGTGCCAGCTATTACATTCAGTTTCTTTGCTCTCTTTTGGTCTCTTACCTAAAGCCCAGCTAGCAAGGGGGTGGGAGAAAGAGACCCATCTTAGGTAACTGAGGTTGCAAGTCACAATGTAAATAGTTCTACCAGCCTCAGTGCTAGCAGTTTGGTATACTGCTTCCCTATATGGAACAGGACGCAAAGATAAATTATGGGAATTAATTCTAGGAGGCTCAGTGTCCCTGCCACAGTATCCACAACAGCTACCAAATCCTTGGCATTTGCAGAAAGAGTCTCCAGTTATTACCACTGAGGCTTCCCCTTTCACAGCATCCACACTTTGATCTGGTGTCTTACATTACATGAGCACTGACATTTCTCCCCACAGGTGAGGAAGCCTGTTCAAGGAGCCTTTCTACTCAGAAGAACATCGGCAGAGTTTCAGACCAAAGGGCCATTTCAACCTGTGTTATGCCTCTAACTGTGGCCATTACTGGCTGCTTAGAGAGAAAGCATCAAAAGAAAGTGCAGGGTAGTATCTCCCTGCAGTATCTCATCCAGCTTCCAACAGTTTGCAGAACAAGGCTATTTAATTTCTTCTTGCATAGAAATCATTCCTTACTTTATCTAATCTAATTTCTTCTTGTATAGAAATTATTCCTCACTTCAGATCCTGGTCCTGTCACACTCCTCTGCATATTTTCTAGTTTTATAACTTTTTTGTGTGTGTGTGATAGAACCATAGCCACACACAGTATCCCTAGGCAAAACAGTGTTTTATATAATGACATGATAATGCTTTCTATTTTGTTCTCTGTTTCTGTCCGGATTGCTCCGACTGTTCTACTTGCCTTTTGACAACAGCTAAGTGCTGAGCACATTTCCAGAAATCGTCCACAAAATCCTTTTCTCACTAATACAGATTTTAAAAAAAAGCAACAACCCCCCCCCCCCAAAAAAAAAAAAAAAACCAAAACCCCACTAACAAGCCCACCACAAAACCAGAAGTTATTTGATTCTAATTATAAAGGTGTTAATTTTGTTTTTGCACGAAAGCCTTGCACAGTACGGTCCGTAAGATACAAATTGCTTATATTCTTTCTGAAATGTTTTTTCGTCACTCACTGAGGCTGGATGAATTCATTATATTCATCTACCAACCATCAAGTCTTGAGTATTCAAGCTGTCATTCTAGATGTTTCATGTGCACTGTCCTCTGTGTGCTTCCTGCTCACACTATGAGCTTACTGAAGTGAAACAGTCCAATTAAGCAAGAAAGCCTCTTAGGTTCCCTGCACATGTNCTTGTTACTCAAAGCAGCATGACAGAGAAGAAGCTAGCAGAGGTTCATACTTATAACTCTGGGTAACTTCAGAGCATCCCCTGCCTCCTCCTTAATTTCCTTTTTTTTTTTTTTTT
>VXBJ01006029.1:521504-538608 GCA_013400055.1 Nycticryphes semicollaris
CTCCCTCTTAATTTTCTTTTTTTTTTTTTTTGAAAGCCACTGTTTCCATTTATTTGACTGCAAAATTTTCCTGTCAGAATTGGACTACTTTTTCCAAGCTTTTCACTTTAAATACAATTTTTGACCAAAATAATACTGAAAGATTTCAGCCAGCTCTTATAATTTATTTTTATGTTTGTGGAGATGCTTATTTGCTCTAATTACATTCCTCTAGACATTGTACACACTCATAAATAACAGTCCTTTCCCCATGTCTGCTCTCCAGGTTCTCTGCCCACCTCTGTGATGAACACAGCAAGGCAACCTACCAAGACTATCTAGCACTGTCAACCAGTGATACTGGATGACGAGAGAAGCAAAATATCCGAAATTCTCATTAGCATTCAGCTTACAACAAACAAAGACAGTTCTTAGAAACCTTAAAGGAAAGGATGAAAAACAATAGCAAGGGAAAACTTTGTAGCAAGGATCTCTAGATTTTTTTTCCAAAATAAAGAATGACTTTCACAAAACATAAAAGACATGAAGCAAACTGAGCTCTTTGGATGATAAAAATTAAAATCTTGGTCAGGCTTGAACCGGACTAGCAGAGACAAAGAATTGAAAATCACACCATGATAATCTCAGTTATCATACAGAGGAAACCAGAACACCTAAGAAGTAAAGCTGAAATTAAGGTTTCAAGACTCCCTGGTCCTTGTGGAGGCCATACGCCAACCTGTATCAAAATAAGGTGGTCTTTTGTTAATTTTTTTGAGGTATGGCTAGGTTTTATGATGATGTTGGAACAATGTCTGCTACTGGAGAGGCCAGCAAGGCCCAGAGCCGTTATTAATGTGATTTCCATCTTGATCTTCCCATGTAAGAAGAGGACATGGTTTTACTGGTAATGTGTAGGTCAAGAAAACAAACAAAACTGCTGAACAAGGAAACCAAGAGGATTTACCTGCAAAGAGGTGTTACCTCAAAGGAGACAGGAGCCCTCAGCAAACTGATAGATTACATTTGCACTGTGAACAAGATGGTCCGTATTTGGAGAAAAAATAGTAAGAAAAGTTGGGGGAAAGTTACTTACTCATACTATTCTGTATATACTTTTATTCAGAGCCTTTAGACAAAGCAGTATGTTCTAGCCTGCAGGATTATGAATAAACAAATGGTTTATGATGAACTGAGCAATATTTTTGTAAGGAGTACTGAAGGAAAATTGTCTCACCTGAAGGAAATGGCAGAATTAGGGAAATTTTATGTGAATATTGGAAGCTTTCTGAGTCCTGAGAGGCCTTTCAGAGATTAAAACAAATTACCTTGGTATACAATATCCACTTTATTAAATATAAATGACTGGAGGGAGAAAATCTAGGGTTTGATACCTACATTCACCCAAAGAAATGTCCTGGAAAAAGGACATCCGCCAGATTTAAAGGAAACAGAGTAAAAACAGCCATCCTATATATGTAAAATCTTCATGAGCCTACAAAAAAAAAAGAGGCACTTTCCCTTGCATTTGTTTACTCAGAAGCAAATTCCCTAGGCATATCTTGAAAATGTGAAATGGTTAAGAACTCCATTATCATTCATGCTTCAGCAACTTCATTATGTACACAGGCCCAGTCTTTTGCAGGCTAAAAGAGCAATCCTGATCCATGCTGTATGCCATCTATAACGTAGCCTTGCTGAAATACCCATACCACTAACATCTGTCTTGTGCAATGTTAAAAGAGAAAAAAAAAAAGGCAAAAGATTCCCGTAGATAAAATGCACCAGGATGACAAAAAAGAAAAAATACAGAAACCTATGACAGACAAATTTTATTAATGGTGCGACCATATGCATCCAGGGCATAATTAACTATTCACAGGTGAAATTAGCAGATAGGAGTGTCTGTCGTGAGCAAATTGAATAGACCCTGATTATATCAATACTTTTCAACCAGTGTCCCCTGGTTATCAAACTATCAAATAAATTTGTCCACTCTCTCCTTTTCTGGGAGGAGGGGGTTAGGAGGGAGGGAGAACTTTAATTATCCGGCCACGGTATATGGCAGGTCATTAATAAAACCTAGTTATCTGGCTGGAGGTTTTATAGTTTTACTGTTATCTATCTTTTATCTAAATAAACATTTGGAAAATGTCCTTAAAATTACTGGAGATACTTTGCCCCTTCACCAACAGATATTTGAAAATGAAACTTTGCTGGATTTTACTATACAATACATGGCGTCACCTCAAAGACTCCCACCTTCTTCCTCCTACCACTATAATGGAATTATAGAGTTTGGCCGTACATACATTGATGGATCTAACCAACCTGCAAATGCAGATAAGGGTAAAATCACTTGATGGGTTAGTTCTCCTTAATGTATATTTACTCAGCCTTTATGTTATGTATGCATTTTTTACTTTCATGCCACATATATCAATGACAAATGTAAGAATTGAAAAGCCAGTAATAACATAAAAGAACAGCATTTTTTTTTCTCTATGGTGCAATTGCCAGAGACAGTATCTTTTCATTTGAATAAAGAATAGTAGGAAATTAACATTTTGGGGGTCCCAGTCCTGATTCTGTTCCAAGTAATTCCATTTTCTAAACCGAAATCAACTTCTATGATACAACAGAGGTTTCCAATAATAAAAGCCTTACATTTAATTTACGCTGTATTTTTCGACAATGAGTATTATAATTATGTGTCTCGCAAAGGAATATGAATGTTTATTTTATATGCACTTATACAAACTCAGTACAGAAGTAGCCCATATAGAAAGGATTCTTTTGAGGACAACGAATTTATAGATACACTTACCCATCTGATAATTTTCAGTATTTTCTCTTCTGTCTATGGGATATGAGATTTTTTTTTTGCTTTTAATATTATTAATTTCCTCTTCCTATTGACCTTCAGAAATATGAAAATCAAAGTATTCTGTTAACTAAGAAAGATCTTGTTATCTAACGACTTAAGAGGGGATATATATTCCTGGGTAGGGTTTTTTCATATATGATCTTTCATAAGTCTGGGAATATTATCTTTTAAGTTCCAAAAATAAGTAAATACAGAAGAATATAAATCAAATGGCAGGTTGGTGCCATGGAAGAAGTTTTATTCCCAATTTCAAAAACGATAGGCCTCAAGCACTTATATTGCAGGTTTCATTAGTAGAATTATTAATTCTGTTGAGTACTCTCCATGTGACCAGAAGCAAACTGACACAGGGCACACTGCTGGAGTGGGAAATAAAAGGAAAGCTGATGTACTGAAGTCACGTTAGAAGTAAATTGGGATTAGAGAAAAACCTGATGTTAGTGTTCTATTAGACAGAAAAGGAAAAAAAGTAGCAAGACCCTTTTATGATTTTACTTAAAGCACTACAACTCTTTTCAATACAATAGGATTATACCTGATTTAAAAAGAAAATACGTTGACAAAAGAGCAAAAAATCTCTCTTCCTGATAAATCTCTGTAGTAGCAAGAGCTTGTGTTCAAAGGAAGCCCTAACAGCCCTGATAGGAGCAGAAGAGGGTGTCTGCTTGGAGGAATAATGTTCTTTTTATGTAGTGGAATTTGGAAGAGGGTTTATATACTTTTTCCAGCAGCATGTGATTGTTCATATTTAACATCTAAACACAAGCAAATGTAAGTAATAAATACATCAGTATTAATGTAGTTTCATTGAAGTCAAAGGAACTGTCAACTCCCTTTGGGAGTTTTTTATCTACATAGTACAGAAATGCAGAAATTTAAAAAAAGTACACAACTATCATAAAAGAAAAAGAAGAAAACACATCCACCAGCAAGGTAATAATGCTTTATTTACAATTTCTAAAGAATAAGTTTGTGGTCAGGTGTACTAATCTTGAAATTCTTTCTTGGATGAGGTAAATTAATCTCATCCCTTTACTTGTTGAAAGGTATCAATCTGAAACACATCTTTAAATAGTGATTACATCAGGAAATTCAACGTTCTGTCAAATTTACTAATGATATCTTTGCATTACTTTTATATTGGCTGTATTTTCTGTATAATATAAGGAAAGATTTTCTTCCTTTGCAATTACAGTTTCTCTATTTTCCATACATTGGGCTTTGGTAGTGATATAATTAAAAAGTGGTGGTTTGCACAGGCAGTACTGCACATGGTGAAAAATGGCAGCTATTTCCACACTTCACAGATCCAGCTGCTAGGAGCATTAAAAATTACTTAAAACACAAATTTATTGCATTGTGATTACAATGGATTGTGTTGTTATATATTAATTGAATTGTAAATTGCTGTTTTAAATTAAAACACAGCTTATTAGGAATGGCAAGAGAATAATAAGGGATGAAGTAATGTTTCATGTAATTGCTAAAATAAAATAAAAAAATCTGAAGAGAGAAAGGAAAAAAGTATGTTCCAGACAACTACCTCTCGTGAAAAATTGCCCTGAAGCTATTGATGGACTGTATGTTTTAGTTTCTTCAGTGAATATCAACCTTTAGTCTCAGATCTCAAGGAACTTTTTCTAGCAAAATAATAATATTAGCAATAATAATAAGCCTGGAGATGCACTATCTGCACACAAACCACCAATTTTACAAAAATGTTATTTTCCCATCTCTATAAGAAAACAGAACCACTGCCTGGCAGTTACATTAAGGTAGGCAGTCAGGAAAATTATAGGAAATTGGAGGAGAAATCCCACCAGATGCAAAAGAAAACACTTGCAGGATGACATATCCTTTACAAGGGATGTAATCCAGGAAGAGGATGGCAAAGAGTATCCAAAGAAGAGCAGTAAAGCTGGTGAAGTGTCTAGAGAACATGTCTTCTGAGGAGTGGCTGAGGGTATTGGGATTATTTAGTCTCAAGAAAAGGAGGCTGAGGGGAGACCTCTTTGTTCTCTACAACTACCTGATAGGAGGTTGTAGTGATGTGGGGATCAGTCTCTTCTCCAACATAACAAGTGTTAGGACAAGAGGAAGCAACCTCAAGTTGCACAAGGGGAGCTTTAGCTTAGATATTAGGCTGAAAGGGTTACCAAGCATTGGAACACCCTGCCCAGGGAAGTGGTTGAGTCACCAGCCCTAGAGGTATTTAAGAGAGGTGTAGATGCACCTCTAAGGGACACGGTTTAGTGGTGGACTTGGCAGTGCTAGGTTTATGGTTGGACTCGATGATCTTAAGGGTCTTTTCCAAACTAAATGTTTCTATGATTCTTTATACATTTCATAAACATGAATAAACATGGATGTAAGTTAGTAAAATGCAGGAACAACGCCAATAAATCAAGCTCCTCTTCATTAGGAAACATAAAAATGGGCAACTAGACAAAGACCAAATAATACATATTTCTAAACAACTCTAAGGAAAGTAAGGTAGATGAACCAGGATTGCCAGATTCTAAACAACCCCATAGAAGAAATACCAGTAGACTATTGTTAATTAGTTGGATGCGGATCAAGTTAGCTTGTGAAGGAGTGACTTTCTAGGATTAAAGTGTAGAGTTAATAAAACAAAATTTCATGAAATATATCATTGGATGCCATATACATAGGGATTTGAATTCCATGTCTGTCTAAAAACATATAATATTGGGGCTATATTACAGGCAATCTACCAGGTTATTCATTAAAGTTGAGGTATTATGGAAAATTAGAGAGATTTTAAAGAGATCAGTAGCAGCTCACGTTACTGCTCATCCCAGACATGCCAGGGAGGGACACTGAAAACAGCGAAAGGGCTTTGATCTATTCACTGCTCAAAATATGAAGTCTAACATGTCACATCCAGGTGACATGACCAAGTCTTTTCATCTCCCTTGTCCTATCTCCTTCAAGCAAAACTAATCTGTGAGTTGTTGCAGAGCTAAAGCCTTTCTGTCATTTGTAGCTAACTCTTTTATTTTAAGTCTTTTACTATCTTAATTTATGCATATAAGTGTGTATACGGATATAAAACCTTTCTCCATTGTCTTTTCTCAAGTTCTGTCCAAATAGTCCTTCTATAAGACATTCTGCTAAAGAATGGCTCTTGCTTGGACATTCTCATGTACAATCACAAGGTTGGTGGCCCAGCTAGCTTTAGCTTTTTCTTAATGGTTTTTATTTTGTGTGTATGTAATAAACTGTAGTGGAATTAATGCATTATACAATATAGGGGGTGATTATGTTCATATTTGTTTTTTTAACATTTGCCTCCTAATCTTTTAGATTTAGTCACCTTTGTTTAGCCCACCTTTCCCCAATCATTTAGTATAAACAGCAAGTCAACTCATTCTTCTTCATTCCTTTTATTCTTGTTCTCTAGTACCATGCGCTTTTGCAAACAGAGTCGTGGGATATATTTAAAAGATGCTATCACAGACATTCTAAATAGATTAATGTTTTAAGTTACCAAATATTTTCATCTGGATAGATATGTAGCACTGTAGACACAGAAATGTACAGAATGATAGTCCAGTAGATTTTTAGAACAGAACTACTTTTAAGAATAGCACTAGTATTGTCAAAATATGGCTTCATCATTTTAGAGGACTTATATCTGGTTGTAGTGCTCAAAACCAGGATTCACAGCATTCTGAGATGACCAGGAAAACAAAAAAGTAAAATTTGCTAAACAAAATATTTTCAATACAGACTGAAATATGAATGCTTTATATAAGGCCCTGGGGAGATCTCTATAAATTATTACACATATTTCTGACCACTCATTGCTAAAAAGAGGAATAATTTAAATAGGAACAGGTGCAAAAAAGGTCAAGAAAGATGGCTAAGTGAGCAGACAGCCTAGAGTATAAAAGGAAATATAAAAGAAGCTGCCTTGTTTAGCCTAGAAAAATTAAAGGTAAGAGGACTTAAAACTGTACTGTATAAATTCAGCAGGTGGCTATATGTCTCAGAAAGAAACGAGCTATTTAAGAAAAAGATAATGTTAGCGAAAGAACAAATTAATATAAACCAGTCATGAATAAAATTAAACTGGAAATTAGAAAAAGGTTTCTAAGTACCAGAGAAGCAAGGTTCTGGAACAGCCCTCTAATAGGAGTTGTAGAGGGCAAAACACCTATGCAATGTTAAAACAGGGTCTGGAATAAGTGCTAATAAGGCTATCTGCTGTATTTGTCTACAGCTTGGAGAACTCTTTCAGTGACCTGTCAGTTCTCTGCTACCTTTTCATTCTATGTGGCTAAATTATTTGCTGAAAGGTCAAAGAGGAAGTCTCTAGATCTTGATTCTCCTAGATCAAAGATCAGCATTGCAAACCTATGGTTTTCCTTTATATTCCATTATGGTTTGAATTTTAAAGATTCACCCTATGGAGGTTGCAAATATATAAAAAAATTCCCTTTCTAGGAGAGAATAAAAAACGGTGGTTGTTTCTAGCCTTCCTGGCTGCAGAGAATACTTGAAAACCTAAGTGAATCTTAAAAGCTTAATCAAACAGGGGCATGTGTTTTTAGCTAATCTAACAATTTGGGGCTATGAATAAATTCTTGTTCTCATTCAATTCCAGCTTCCTTCCCTGAGACATCACTCTCTTCAGTACTATACAGCACGCTATGAACTTGTTTGCCCCTCAACCCAAAAAACCTCTCTGTGCACCACTCAAACTATGGTCCCAAGCAAGCCTTTCTCATCCCCTCTGAATGAAAGATTTGCACTTTAGACTTATTTTAATATGTGTCACTTGTATCACCATGTGCATCCCCTCGTGTCATTCATTGATAGCTTAAACCAAAATAAAACAGGCTTTTGAGCCGGTTTGTGAAGAGGTTATGCCAATCTTCCTTTCCTACGTTGTCACTCAGTAAGGAAGGATATGATATCACTTCATCAGCATCCATCTAGCAGCACTGTCTCTTGTCTATAAGCACCGTACTGCAATGAGTCAAGTGTCAAGTGGCTGGAAGCCACCAACATTGTGACTGCACCAAACAAGTAAATGATGTTTCTGCCTGGTTTGCTGGCTTGACCAGCTTGACCAGTCTCCTGAGCTCCGGCTGTTAATGAAGTCAAAGCTAGTGGAGTCATCACCACCTTTGGTCACCTATCTTAGACATGCAGCTTCTTGACAGCATATCTGGCATCAGCTGGTTATTACAAAGAAGATTTTTTACCACAGTTCTTCGTCCATTCAAATTGTTTTTTGGTGCGACTGTCATGGTAGAAAGAGCTGATATTTTCATAAAGAAGGTGAGTGCCAATGTGATGTCTCTGGTTAGGACAGCATAGCACCTTGAGAAAATTTAGAACTTACAGGCTCTGCCAGACCTTTTTCTTGTACGTGTGCATTCCTGTTCACTGTGCAAGCACTCATAAGGCATATAATGTATGGTGTGGCCACATGTTCGTGTCGTTGTCCTGTGTCTTAGCTCGTAACTGTATGGTATTCACTATCTAGATGCTCAGCCTACAAAAAGATACGCTTGTTGAAAAAAGAGAAGCACTGGAAGAGGAAGAGAAGGGGCTGCAGAAGCAGCCTCTGTGAGGAGAGGTTCTTAAAGTTGAGCCTGGAAATGGGGAAGGAAAGTTGTTTCCCCCTGTGTGTGTGAATGTTTGTTTCTTTTTTTGCTTTTCTTTCCCACTACCTGAATCAGTAATTAAATATTTATTTTAATTGTCAGTAAATTAAGCTTGTTTTCCCAAGACAAATCTATTTTGCCTGTAACAGTAATTGGTAAGTGATGTCCTGTCTTTTGTCTGACCTACAAGCTTTCTTGTTCTCTCTATTTTCTTCCCCCATTCTTCTGGATGGGGGAGTAATTGAACATCTGAGTGTGCTCTTGGCTGTTACCTTGGGCTAACCCAGCACACAAAGAAAGTTAAAAATGTGGTGAGAGAACATAATTCCTGAGATAGTGGCACCGCAAAAAGCTCCAAATTTGTGTTGAGTTTTCTGATGGTTTGCTGATGGTTAATTTATAATTTCCAGTGAACAAATTTGATTTCACCTCATTCATCCCCTTGCAAGATCCATTACTTCACATGACTCACAGCTTTGCAATTATCATCTTTAAGTCTTTGATTATACAGATGTCTTCCCACATTGATGTCTTCATGCAGTGTTGCTTCTTGCCCAGGTTAACATTTTTTTCTTATCAACAGTGAGTTGGAATTTGAGGTAAGACACATCTTCATATCATCCACTACATGCCACATTCTTAGCAGCTTAGACACCTACAAGCATCTGTATGGTATATCTGCAATGAAAATTATCAGTGGTTTACACTATAGAAAATCTTCTACAGCTTTGTAGTTCTGCTGATATAATCTTGGGATATAGTATGTCAGGTGTTGCCTACATGAATAGCAGAACCCCACCATGTGTCTTGTCTAAACATATAATTGCTCTGAGTTATATTTTTGACACAGTACTCTCACGCCACAGACAATATTACCCTCTATTTTTTCAGCATGCCACTCACTGATGGACCTATGCTGTGGCCTGCAGTAAAACTGTGGGGTAACTTGCAGTTCCATGGTAAAACCTTCAACAGAGTCACTCTTGGCACTCTGACAAAATAATCTATATTTAATAAATAATGCTTCAGGAGATCAAGTATTTAGCAGATTTTTAGCCATTCCATTTTATGGTTTTGTTTCTTTAGCCACATGGTTTAAAGTACAATCTCATCCCTCAAAGACAGAAAAGTGTCAGTGTGTTCCTCTCCCAGTGTGCTCAAGTGGCAAGCCTGAAAAAAAAAAATCTCGGCTACTGCATACCTTTGCAGTTCAAACACGAATCTTTCCAGTTGTTCTCAAACCTTCATCATGCATGTGATTCCCATGCCATGCTCTCAACACTTAAAACTTATCCACCTCTGAGTCACAGGGAGAAGATGGTGAAAAAATTACTTTAATGGAAAAGGAAGAGGTAAAAACACAAATATGGCATTGTTAGCTACATGTGTTATTACAACAAATGTACAGTAAAGTTTTTCTCACTCCAGAGTAGGAAAAAGTCTTAGTTGTCCTAGATTTGTAATTAATACTGAAGAACCCACTAAAGATATAGCAGTACTTCCAGTGACCCAGGACAGCCTGTGCAGATTTTAGCTATTTTTCCCATCAAAATCAGGTTTCTGTGATCTGCATGTCCATCAGGTCATCCCTCCTGCCACAGAACACATGACTCCCTCATAACTTCCATTCAGACTCACCCTCAGCAGAGAGCGTATCAGAGAATCAACACTCAGTAAGAGCATTACAAAGAAGGATAACATTGGCAAGCAGACAGATAAATGTAGTGCAACATGAAAGACACAGCCTTTGCAAAGACAAACCACATTTGGAGCAGTTCTCTGAAGGTGGAAAAACAGTTTTGTTATGGCTATAGTGAGGGACAAGGGGTTAATATTTCCAAAAAATCTTGGTCAAAGTCTCTCAGAGAAAATATCTGACACAATTTGGTGAACAGGACAGTTAGGATAGGAAGCTCAAGGTCCTCTGCATCACAGCCAGCTTTGAATTTTGCAGGCCCATGTAACTTTCTGGTCAGTATGACATGTTGTTCCATGTACCAAGCAGAGCCCTCAGTTGTCCCCTGATCCCTGAACCAGGACTCTTTTCCCTCTCCTCTCCAGAGTACAGATCTTCCTCTTTCTCTAAATGGTGGGCTTGACGGACCTATGGACAACTGAGGAGAACATGAGTGCCACAAAGGTGAAAAAAGTTATCTTTCCACTTCCTCCAGTGCTGCAGCTGAAGCACAGCTCTGTTCCTGGTATATTTTTGGATTTTCTCCCAAACAGGTAAGGAATATCGGTGTCATGCACAAGAGCAGCATGCAGAGACTGGACAGGGGATAACTCTCAGCAGGGCTTTTTTACTGTCCTCACAAGTCTTCAGGCTGAGGATTAAAGCCAAAACTGATCCAAGAGGCTTTAATGATGGCAAGTCACATGGCAAACTGAGTGCAGTTAGTGTGCTTGCAGCTCCTGAGTTATTACTTCATGAGAGTGATTTTATAATGACAGAAGCACACATTAGATGATGAGATGTAACAAGATTTTTTGCAAGGAGCCAAATGAGTATATTTAGAACTGTAAAAGGTTTGTTAACAAGCTGCAGTTTTCTTCCAGAGGCATTTATTGCAACTAGTTCTTCAAGGCAGATGAACATTTCCCTTTTTTGCCACATTAAAGAATACATGTTTGAAAGTGTGAGGGGGGGGCGGAAATGCAGAAGAAAACACACAAAAATGAATGCATGCTAGCATCACATGCTTGTTTCCTCTCCAGTACTACTGGATTTGCAGGGGTGTGATGAGAGTCTGTACCAGCCATGGTGGGGAGGGAGAGGATGGAGGGTGGTCTGCATCCCTCAGCTCAGAGCTGCTGGTGGAGGCTCCTTCTCCAGAAGGTATGAGGTTCTGACAAAGGATCTGCCATTTCCAAGGAAGATTGGTCCTGATTACAAGTGTTTTGCCAAAACATTAAGGACTGTATAGAGGAACTGTAGGTAGGGAAAAATCTTTCTTTCTCATCCCTTTTTTTTTCTCATACTCATTTTGCATGTCACTTGCAATACTCTGTGGGCAAATGGAGTTTCAGCTGATGAGCTACATAGGAAGGCTGTGATGGGTCTTCATCACACATAGCATTGGCTAAAGCTAATGGATCCAAAGGCCATTAACTTCATATTAGTGCTCACATTTTTTCTACGAGTACTTTCAGTTTGGTGAGGGAATATCTATTCCACTGTAGTCATCTTTCCAATACTTGCTTTCACTGGCACTCTCTGACAGTTTTCTGAACTGATGCGTACCAGAACAGATAAAATGATTAAATGACATTAGATCACTTCAAGAGAAAGCATCCTGATTTCCTTGTGATGCAGATCAGTCTTTTTAGAGCTTAATGTGTTAGCTTGATAATGCTGCAAGAGAAACCATCCATATATTTATTAGGAGAGAGGTAAAGACCATCCAGTCTTTCTAATCAAGGCATCATGTTACTTAGTGCATTCCTGCTCTGTGCTCTGCATTCCTTCTTTATCAGGTGTTCACATTTCTGTTGCAAATTGGAAGATGCCATCTAAGGAAAAGAAAACAAAAAACCCAAATTGACCCAAATTGATGATTTGATACAAGAAAAGATGTCTATCTTGCACGAAGTGTAACAGTAACCTAAATACTTTTGGAGCAACACTTCTACCTGAACAGCCAACACTCTGTTTAAAATATTAAGATTCACAAATCAGTTCACTAATCTTTCTAGAACGTTTCTGAATCCAGGTTTTATCTTCTACAATCCCCTACAGCAATGCATTCTAAAATTCAATTATGTGTTATGAAAAATTCTTTCCTTTGCTTTAAACTCTTTCTGATAACTTCACTGAGTTGTCACTAGGTTCTCTGGATATGCTAAAACAATGTTTTTGTCCTGCTATGCTTTGTTATATCTTCTGTTGTCCAAGCTGATGTTTCCTAGTTTATTTTTTTCTCCCCTCATGTGAAAGCCACTCTAAACCACTGATTCCTCTTGTCATATTTCTCTGGAGTATTTCTGGATCTCCTGGATGAGCACATTTCTGTTGCCACCTTCTCACTCTTGGGAACCAGTGCTCTTAGGAACAAGAGGCAGATGATATCTCACATAACGATGGTGAAAAACTTTCTTCTCTATCCATGATCCTGCAGGATTTTAACAACAACCTTTAAAAATACCTGTCAGGTAAAAATATCAGGTAAGGATTGATAAAATATCTGTCAGGTTTTAAACAAATTCAGCAAGTCTGGAGCACATGGCTGCTGGGAGTTCTGCAAGATGAAACTAAGGAACCCCTGGGTCATCCTCAGCAAAAGATAGGAGGCATCTTCCTCCCAACCCTCCAACATTCCTAGTATTGTGCTGTTAGTACCTTAAAATTGGAATCCAGATAGATCAATTAACAGGCCTGTTAGTCTGATCTTATCCCAACAAAAATGATTTGGTTATGAAAATCAGCCTTTGATAATTTATTTTTTTTTAAATCTTGCTGCTCTGGATAAATTTGCTTCATCTACTGGTGCCCTTCTTCCTTGTCCTTGTTCAAAATGGGAGCTATAATTTTTAAATGTTAGTTGTTGCTATATGCCATCTTGGTGAGACCTGTTAAGTCACCTTGAATTAAATGCATCTTTTAAAACTGTGCTGCTTGATAAAACTGCATAGTGTCCCTGTCTGAGCATCTTTTCCTATTCGGAACTTGGCCAACTCAAGGATGAGGAAGTCTGTGAAATCTGTTTCAGCTGTGAAATCTGATCACAGACCCAAATACTCAAGGATGCTTGGGACCCAGCTTTGGTTTGGACTCCTCTCTCACATGAAGAATTGTCTGGGGAGTGCCAGTCTACAGAAAACCGTTTTCAGTAGGAGGATGGCGAGCAGCCTTCAGGCATCAGTGTTCCCAGAACGACATCACTCAGCAGTTTGAAACCCGCAGAGGTGACAGCAGCCTCCCAAGCTCCAGGCTCAGCATGTGCCAGGCGACTCTCAGTCACTGTGGCTTTAGCAATGGCAGTATTCACACAAGGTAACTCACTAACCAGTGGTTAAGCCCAGTGGCAGATACTAATAGCAGCAGCCTCTTTCCATTTCTCAAGTCCATTTTAAATTAATAAGAATGTTCCCCTTCTGTTTTTCATCCACAAAGAGACCCCCTTCGCATATTAATTTAATGTTAAATTGATGGATTAAATTATACCAAGCTCAAAATCAATTCTGCACATATTCATTAGAACGGACTAAATCCCTTAGTAAGGATAAAGCACAGAAAATGCATTTAGAGACACTGATAAGTCCAGGTCCATTATATGTCATTTTAAACAAAGAGCAAAAATAAGCCCCTTTGGAGACGCTCTATCAGCTATTAAACAGAGACATTGCATGCACAGAGAGATTGATGATTAGCATTTCCATTCTCAGAACAGCTCTCCCTGGGCTGATGATAACAAGTAAATGCCTCTTCATGTCTTTGTCACAGTTCACAGAGAAGCAGATGCCTAGACTAAGCTTTTCTCCTTTGTCTTTCCTCTCGTGCAATCAGTTAACAAGTGCAAAAGCACAACACTTTCCACTATTTGTTGGAATTCTTTGATCTCTGGTAGAATCAGGTGGCAATTTAACTTCTTTTTTCTTTTTCCCTGTATTGGCCATTTCTTTTCTGTAAGCCTTCTTGATTGTAAGCTCATTACGTTACCCACTAGCACAGGAGGTCTCTCATTTGATAACGTGGGACAGATCATCGTTCACACAGACGCTGTTCAGGAGAACCTTTTCAGTCTACAGAAACCCAAGCCCACATGCCCTTCTTCAGCTTTCAGCATTCCACCAGTCAGCCTTGAACCTGAAGCCAGATTTCGTAGATGGCTCCCGTTTCTAAAATTGAATTCTCTAAATCTGGGCATTGTAGAAACTTGTAAACATCTACCTTTGCACCTAACTACTGTTACGTACTTCAGTTTTACCATGGTTGGGGTTTTTTTTGAGATTTTGCCTCATCCTGCAATCAATGCCTACTATGAAAGAAATGCTAGCCTTTTGATGACTGTTAGGTCTGTTTCACTTTCCAGGTGCCTGTCTTCTGGACAGAAGCAGTTATCCAGGCTGCTTAGGAAGCAAACAAGGCCATCCTGCCTTTCTTCTCCTTGACAACTAGAAATGCTCTCAAAGAGTCAATGAAAGGTGGAGGAGGAGGAGCACCCCAATGTTCATTGGTGTCTTGAGTTGTGCATTTTCTGGATATGGTCCCTCCAGGCTGCCCTGCCGCTGACTGAGCTATGGAAGTGGAGAACAGAGTCATGTTAGAGCAGACCCATTAAGCACAACTAAGTCTCAAATGCAGGACTGTCTCATGCAGAGAAAAGGGCAGGGAAAAAAAGTAAAATAATACCAAGAAATTACCTAAGATGATTCTCCGGGTTTTACTACGTGCTGCTGTTTTGGGAGCAATGGCTTTTTTATTTGTTCTTTTTCTTCTTCTTCTTTTTTTTTCTTCTTTTTTCCTTTTGTTTTATTTTCAGTTCACATGCACAATATTTGAAACATCATGAAACTGGCAATACTTTACCTCCAGTCCAACACATTGCTTTAGTCCCTGAAGCCTCTCCACAATGAAAGACTGATGATGATTACCACAGTTTAATATGTGCTTTCTTCATTTTTTTCTGTTTAACCTGTAATAGTTTCTAGTATAAAGGGGAAAAAAGGACACTGTGACTATATATAAACTGACTTAATAATGATATTCAAAGGATGAAAATGTTTCTAAAGTCCTGTGTGCTTTCAGAATGGGTATGAATTGAATGGATTTGATCCCATTTTACAGGTACGGAAGTTCACAGTTATCAGTTTTACAGCCCATTCTGCATGAAAATAGACTTGATAGGAAGATAAAAAGCATAGAGCATTGCATGCCTTACATCAGATCATAAAGTGGCTACAGACCTTTTTATGCATGACGTTTCAAATTTGCGTAAGCAAATACACAACTTTTTGACTAATGGCCCACTTCTTGGAAAATTGTACAATGTGCCTAGAATTGGGCAGTATATGAGGTGAAATAACAAAATGGCTAACTCATTTTTATGTCTAATCCCTGCCATGGGAAGTGAAATTGTGACAGATGGCTGCCGTACTTATTTCCCCTTTATTCATAATGAGTAATGATTTACCATTAAATCCCACAAAAAAGAACATATCTATTCATGTAACAAGGTTGATTCAGTGTAACCAAAGAATCTGGTCTTTATTTTGTCAAGACTCTTATATTTAAAATCCATAAAATTGAGCTGATAATATTCACTTACCTATACGCCCAAGGCTGCAGACAACTTGAATCCAATACAATTCTACCTATGGTAAATGTAAAATGGCTGTCTTTTATACAGAAAGAAAGAATTTATTAAGTATGGTGTTGGGCAATGAGGATTTCTCTTCTAGGACTGGCTCTAATGTTAATTTGCTATGAAATAACGTGTAAGTCTCTAAATTTGACCTAGTGAAAGAAAAAGGTGAACTTCTATCTCATAACTAAAAATGCCTGGGAAATTCGGTTCAAAATGCTATTTATGACAAAGGTGGGAAGAGCAGTCTTAGTTCCATATTTAATCCAATAGATCATGGGTTTTCATGGCATGTTTGGTCTTATTGAATTGAAATGTTAATGGAGAAAAAAGCATTCTGATTTTTTCCGGTGAGAAAAACTCATAGTTTCTAATACTTAAAACATATTATATACTTTCCAATTTTTTATTTGCAGAATTGGCAAAAGTAATCCACACATAATACATTCTGTGTCACCACAGTATTTAATAGTTCTATTAATTTAATACTTATATTTTTATAAAATGAAATGTAGTGTCAAAGCAATTACTTTTGCTAGAGGGTTAAATTTTGATTTACAAGAAATACCTACTCAAGATTTTCTGTCTTGATATAAATATTTCAGTGTTTATTCTAAGTCGGTAAATATAATCTTTTTCTAAACATAGAGTCTTTGTTGTTACATTGTAAGGGTTGTTAATCACTTCAAACTGGGCTTGGTTAAACAATTGCAGTTAAAACAGCTTGAGTTCAACAACTAATTTTTTTTCAAAGAAGCAAACTGGAAGCAGACAGATAAAATCTTAAATGGTGTATTTCACTGGAAACCTGGACACCTGATGACAGCAGAAGGAAATAAAGGAGGGCTGTTCTTTGACAGTGTCCCATCCCTGCCCCGTCCCCAGGAATATATTGTTCTGAAATCTCACTGCTACATTTCACAGATCTAGTAATTTAGTGTCACGCTCCTATTTTTCACTTCCCCATGCACCATCTCCTGTGATGTACTGTGACAGATATAGAGGTGCCTACTATTTACCTCCCACATGAAACAGATAACCACTGTAGAGCACAAGGTGTGAACTTTTGCAAGCAAACCTCAGCTACAAAGACATTGGCAAGACAGGAAATGATTTATAACGCACACCAGGCAATACTTCAGAAGTAAACTTTCATGGAATTTTTCAGAGTTTCAGTGAAGAGTAGAGAGGAGAAAAGTGAAGAAGAGAGAATGAAAGGGAAAGAGAAAGAAGAGGAAAGAGAGGAGAGGGAGAGGAGAGGGAGAGGAGAGGAGAGGAGAGGAGAGGAGAGGAGA
>VXBJ01006029.1:539115-599166 GCA_013400055.1 Nycticryphes semicollaris
GAGGGGAGGGGAGGGGAGGGGAAGAAAAAGAAACTTTTTGTGCTTCACTTCCCCACAGAATATTACTTCATGTTAGGATTTTTGGCAAGTACCTTGTTCTGCTTTTCACAAGATCTTTTCATTTGACATGTAGTATCTACTTTGTAAAAGAAGTAAATTGATAAATGACAAAAACTAAAGCAAGAACTCCTCCCCCTCCTGCAAATTAGATATTTAAAGAGAGAGTCAGTCAATTTATTTAGGTGTACAGGAAAAGTACTATTTCATGATCAGCTGTTTCTTCTGAAAGGAATAGTTTATGCATTTTTAATTTCAGAAACCAGATCAATAGTCAACGTGTATGAAGGAGTGTGCCTTCTGATTTTCTATTCAAAGATAATACATTCTGGCTTGATTCATGAGGGCCCTTGGATGTTGAGCACTGCAGCATTTAGCTTCCAGCAGTTTTGCCCAGTGAAACTCACAGCTGTAAATTACACAGCAGAAGGCTCTTTGTAGAAAACACAGTGAGACTAAAGTGTCTGGGAATGGGATTTGCAGAAATGAGCATGCCAAACAAGAAGCTAAAGATGTTGAGGAAGGAAATGCTGATAGAAAGGCTATGGGTTAAGTCCTATTCCTCTCAGACTTTTTGATTTTTGTCTCAATTTGATGTTCATAACTATGGCCTTTCTCCTGTAATCAGGCATTGAAGCATTCTTCCAAGTATTTGGGATAGTGTAATCCCTTCTTTCCCAAGAAACCAAGTGGCAGAGCTAATACTGCAAAATCTCCTTCTCTTCTGCTCCCCTTTCACTCCCTCTATTCCCCTATTCCTGTTTAAACCAATAACCCTGTGGTTAGATCATCTCGCATGATCAGCGTAAGCCAGGTTCAAGCCTCTCTGCACCGGGATACACCCAAGTCCAGATTTCTTGCTTTATATGGGTCAGGCTAGCACATGACATGAGCAGAGGATGTATCACTTGTAAATCTTGGTGGGACACTGAGCTACACACTAGGCAATTTGGCTTGGTTAGTTGTGCACATTACTCATGAAATTTCTGGTGATAATAGAATCTGCTATTCAGCCTGAGTAGGTAACAGGATTTAATTGACCCGTTTTTCACTGTGAGCTGTGTTAATTCCAATTATCTTTCATCTACCTAAAGCTAAGAGTAGACATGAATAGTTACAGATATTTGGCTAATGTGATAATTTGATCATGTTTTAAAGCAGTAAGTCCCCAGTCACTTTTTAGTAAAAGTGTTTTTTCTTGTTTTCCTGTTGTGGATTGGAGGAGCGTGGTTGGCTTCCCACATTCAGTGGTCAAACACCATATCAATAAAATCCAGATTCTTTCGTAGATGTGTCTTGTACAATACCAAGTAATGCTTTTATGTATTTGAGGAGTTTTGGTAGAAAGATCAACATAAAATTACTGAGGTAACTGTATTTGCACCCTCTGTTGAAATGGATGCTAGCATTTATGTCTAGCAAGGCCTTAGGCACATGGTTACTTTGAGATGCTGCTAGGAGATTGACTGGAGTCAGCAGGACTGCTTGCAGTGAGTAGAGTTCTTTGTAAAACTGATGTCCTAGGTGTGATATGCAAATGCTTATCTCTCTGCTTTGGCCTTAATTTCTTCCTCTTATAATTTATCTAATAATCTGCATGACAAATTAGTCCCATTTCACCGGTTATATGCCAACAAGTCATTGCATCAGAATTGCTATGAGTATTCATAAATAAGAACTGAAGAACATGGCCCAACACATATAATTTTTACAGTAGGAGCAAACAAGCTTCTAAAGAGTAAGTTTGACTATCAGATTACTTGACAAGTCACCTAAATCAAGATTTGGGAACAAAGCATTCATCTGCTGCTTTTAAAAACAAACTAACTAAAAGTCCTCCAGTCTTATGTAAGCATTTTATACTACTAGAATACAGGAAGATGTTGCAGAAATACAATTAGGACCAGGCTCTGCTGCAATGATCAGTGAATCCTATCGTGTTGTTAGTTCATTTTGTCATTTGAAATGCCCATTACACTGTGTCCCCCCATCCAAACATCCCAGTCACAGCTCAAAGCTGGGAAATGCTCGAACAGTAAATATTTTCACCAGTATTTTATGTTTACATTGGAGTTTTCCATGTTTTATAAGTAACCTGATTCAGCAAGCAGTCGTAAAGGCAATATTCTGCAGGCACATTAGTGCTGACTTCCTTTCCTGACAATTGATATATTGCCCCAAATATATAGTTTGTGACATCCATATGTTTGTTTTGCTGATTTATTTCTGATATTTTAAGGTCTGTGGATACTAAACTATTTAACGGTGCTTAACACAGCCATAAACTGGTAGATTCATGATGTTAGTACTGAAAAGTTCAAATTAACTTTTGAACACTAGCTCTGTACTACCTTCCTCTTTCATTCATGTATTTTCAACTATGCCAGGCTTCTTGGTATAGATCTCCTCCCTCTAACATCCCAGCAACAAACTCTGCAACTGTTTTTTGAAGGCACTTAGATCAGGAAAGGACTGTTACATCCGTATTTGCTCCCATCCTGGTGCTCAGTGATACAAAGCATCTTCCATGTTTCCCAGAGTACAGCAGAATCCAGCTCTTTTGTAGTCCCTGGAGCTGTCTCCTCATCAAGTTTGTGGCTGCAGAACAGACCTTGGATTGCCAACAGAGCTGTCCTGGATGGGGCCAGGCTCTGAAAACATGCATTTCCTTTACCATATGGCTTCTCTACTCAAGATGATCACTCAACTGTCTCTTCAAACTGTTAGTTTAAGGCTCCCTTTCTTCTGGCTTTCTCTTGAACAACCTCCAGCAGCCAAGGTGAAGTAGCAACAGCTTTCTGCCAAACTATGCAGTAGCAGGCTTTTGCAGAATAGCCCAATGTTAGTGAGAAAATAAGTTCTTTCCCTTGCCTGAGATATTTCAGCTCCACATCTCCTGCTTCTGAGACAAGCACTACACCCACAGGTCTCAGTGCTACGTGACAGGGGGGAACAGACTTGCTTGAGTCAAGAGAGAAAGAAAGAAAATGAACCTGTGCCCACTAGCTGTGTGGGCACATCTGAGGAAGAGAGAGTTTCCAGTTCCAGCTCCAGATATTATGCATTCTACTTATGCAATCCACATGTAAACTAGAAAGTTAGTTCAGTTACTGCAGCACAATTTGGAACCCAGGACTGACCCTTTCTACATGAGTGCCTTAATCATCCCTCTTCAGAGTCATGTCTCTCCTGGCCCAGCTAACTCCCGAACAAAGTCATAGAATCATAGACCAGCCCAGGAAGGACAAGACTTCAAAAGATCACCTGGTCCAGCCTTTCATGGGAAAGAGAGCTTATCTAGAACTCTCCCCAATCACATCTTGAAAACTTCCAGTGATGAGGACTCAGACAAGTACCTCTAATGAAGTCAAATCACTTCAACAGGAACCAGTTAAAAATACAGAGTTGATAACAGAAGGGGAGTTAAATTCATGCAGGAAGAAAAGGGTGAGTTAGACATCCCCTGAGCTTCTGGATGAAAGGGGATGCAGCTGCATCTCCCCTTTCAGCCATGTTCTCAAAGAAAGGAGTTACCCAACCTGAAGAACAGTAGCTGCTTTACTTGCTTGTTGTCAGTTTTTGAATTTTGTGTATTTATACAACTAGAGTCCTGCTTTCCCTTGCCCTAAAGCACTTTCCAGGGGAGAAGCTTTCATGTGGCAGGATATGCCAGGGAGAGGAGGGGTGGGACAGTAGCTGGAGGTTGCCAGCGCAGCTGAGGGGCTGCTGAAGAAAGCAGGATGCTGGACTGTTATGTCCCAGGGCAACACAACCTTTCTAGAGATCAAAAGGGCCTGCTCCAAATGTGCTGCAATTCAGAAAGCTACTGAGTTGACCGAAACAAAGGCTGGAAGCAGAGACTGCTGCTGCTGCTGCAAGGTCACAGTGAAAGGGCTTTCCCATCCTTCTATTTCTGCTCTGCTGTAACAGGGGAGTACAAAGGAACTCCCCAGATTGTTGGTGTCTAAATTTCATTACCTTCCTTGTGTAACAATTCCATAATACTTTGAATCATTGAGGGTTTCTAACATTTCCTGGTGATATTCCAGTTCTTTGGCTATTACATAGACCTTTGACGAGTACCTGAGTAGTTAGACTGTAAGAGGAAAAGGATTTAGGATGATTAGACATTGAATTGGGAAGAAACATTAAACCCATCCCCATTTTGCTGATGTCAGAAGCAAAACCTATTAATTTTCTGCTATTTCTTTTCCCATTTTTATGCCTGTGATTTAAATGATGGGTATATGAATCTTAAAATCAGGTTGAAAACAGCTTATATTAAAGAAGAGCATACACTATTTCTGAGACTGTGTTTAGTTTCAGATCTGTGATTTTTAATCTTCAGCAGTTCATATGCATTTATTGGCCCACTCTCTCAAGTCCATTTCTGACTGATGCAACTACAAATTTCCAAAAGCAGGGTAACCGTCAATTGATTCTGACAGTTCATTTCCTGATTCAATCCCGACTGTAATCACACTGATTTGATGCATCACTTGTTGGCAGGAACATGATTCAGTATTCAATTGTAATGCAATGTTTTGATGAAAAGTTCTCCGTACAGTAAAATATAATCATTGTACAATGTATTTAACTGCCCATTGCTGTTCCAAGCACATGTTGTCTTAGGATTTCTCCTAGGAAAACTACTTAGTCAGACATACTGGGTGATAACTGCTGCTAAATCAGGGCAGAGTTAACATCATTGTCACTTAATGTGGATTAATTTAACCAGTGCTAATGCATGTAAAAAAATAATTAACCAGAGGTTCAATATGTATAAACTGTATGATTTAGCCTTTACAACAGAAACAGCTAACTAAAGATAAATCCTGTAAAGTTCACTCATTGTTCAACAGACCTTAGTGAAGAGTAAAGGATTTCTGAGGTTCATTATTCAAGGACAGCTTGATTATATGAGCATCGGTCAAAACTTTTTTGTCCATCCTTGGAATGGCAATTTTCATGGGGTTTTGTAACTTGCATAAACAAATTCTTTGCTTCATATTTTTTTCAGTTTCTATGAAGATTTATTTGCAAGACACCTTATAAAGAACCAGAGTAAAAAAAAAAAAAGAAAAAAAAAGAGTGCTCTGGGATGTTGGTTACAAAGATACTGAGTAACTGAGAGTGTGAAAATAGCAAGTATTATTTGCACAACCACATTCTGTTTCTCAAGTAGAGTCTCTACAACAACAATATATTCAGCAGTGCAATGTCAAAGTTTATACAGCCCGTGCTGCTGATTTTGCTATTTTCTGATTTTGAAGGTCTTGATTTGTGGTAGCTCTTTTTTCAGCATGCAAAATGGAAACAGACTAGATATATGAGAAAAGGTAGTTTATGTCTCATCAATGGTGGTATTGCATAGAAATATCTTTGCAGACTAATCTCTTTGGAAGTTCATGGGGCTGCATCTTAAGCTGGAGTGTGCTATCCACTTTGCACCAGTGTAAGTTCAAGCACTATATATTTTATTTAGGAAAAAAATGATGAAGTGAATTATCTTAATAAATGTTGAAGAGACTAGCAAAAGATGTATCACGGGTTGAAAAGGCACAGCTAATGAGGTTTGACAGCTTAACTTTCCCGGAATATGCCTAGGGTATCCCCTCAAGAAGTAGATGATTTCAAAATCAACATCCTTGAGTGAGCTTTTGCATAAGCTTTACCTTTCTCCTCCTAAGTGTTTCAGGGGGAAAAAAAGTTAAGTGTCTGTAAAAGCAAATAAAGAGAAATTTTAAGGGCATATGAAGAGATCCAACAGCATGTTCCCAGAGGAAATGTGAAAGGAGAGCACAAATGAATCTTTCTGTAGGCAAATGGAAATGAAATTTTGTCTGGTTTAACTAGCAGTGGGTATAGCTGGTACTCGTAAGAATAGCACAGTGCCAGCTTGTCTATAGCTATCAGTACATATATACTGCAGTTAGCATGAATGTGACAGCCAGGGAGTGCCCTGTGGTAGAAAGAAACCTAAGCCAGCTTCAAACTGGTTAGCTTAGCACCAGTAGCCATCTATCTTGACAGAACAGACATGAATGGGGTCTGCAAAACCAACAAAACAGGAAGGGGAAATTACCCTGAAATCAGAATTAACCATCCAAATTAGAGTTTAATAGAAAATTAAAAGGAAATCATTTCTGCTCATTGGGAGAACAGAAATTCAAGGTGGCTGTTGGTCTCAAGCTTCTGTGGACCCTAATAGCTGATAAACGGCTTTGTCCTGGCTACCAGCCTTCTGCAGATCGATCTTGCTGAGAATTCCTACACAAGAAATACATGAAGATATTTGCAGAGATACTGGTCTGGCAAAAATGGAATAGTTTTCACACCTACTTGCTCTGCTTTGCAGCTCTGCAGCATCAAAGTAAGTAAGTTAACCAGCCGTTTCCCATCTCTCAATCTTTTACAACCATTGTAAGAAGTTAAAATAATTCATCAACCTGAAACCAAAGGATCAAGTGCAACCTCAGAAATAATAAGATATAGTTCAGTTTAAAATAAATTGCACTTAACTGTACTGAAAACTTCATAATCACCTAATTTAAAGCACAGCGCCACAGCAGGGAAATCTTTCTAGAGAGCTATTTAGACTGGTTTTCTCTGACATCAACAGAGATAGAAACTGATGGAATGGTTCTAAATGCCTCCTTCCAAACCACTGACTCTAATGAAGATCCCAAATCCACTTCCAACTAAGCACCTTCCAGTTATAATGTCAAATTACATTTCAGTCATTTTTTATAAAAGATGAGAAATTTAATTGAGGTATTTTATCACCACAATATAGAATCTTATCAAAAAGGAGTTATTATAACCAAGGTGCAGCCTGCTCCACTAGGAGATTTTGGAAAATTAGAAAATCCGGAGCATCTGAAATTCAGAGGTCCCTTGAGAGCAAACCTTCCCTCCAGCGTAGTGCCTGCTTCTCACCAGACCAGTCTGCAAGTGCTACCTGGGAATTCTGCTGTAGCAATAGGTTTGCAAACATGGGTTTTCATTGCAAAAGAGAAGTTCAAACACTTTCTGAACTGCTTTTGTTTGTGAGAGATGAATTAAAACTTTCGTCAACACTTCAAGAGCAGCAGCAGCATTCTGCCATCTACCCAGAGTTTTTAAAAGGATTCAGCAGTAATTTTCAAGTTGTACACATGTCCATACAGCTTTCTGGCAATGTCTGATCATATTTTAAATCCTGTCACAACAGTTTTAAAATGCTTTCTCCAACTTTGCTTCAGGAAACAGTCACAAAAGTAACATATAAAAGTGCACTGATTGGTAGAAACTCTTTCTCTTTTGGGGCAAGTCAATCAGAGACTCAAATTAAACCAAGCGTCAAAGTGAATCTATTTTGGTCAGCTTCAGAAGAACACTGGGGCTGAACCTCTGAGGTAACTGCTTCCAGGGGTTCACACTGTGTGCAGTGTTAACCTTTTTGATGCTGCTGCCTAAAAAAAAAAAAGAAAAAAGTTTTGTTCTTTGTAGCTGTAATGCATTTCTATTCTCCACTGGCATCTGTCTAACAGACAGAAGCAGTCCTTCAGCAGTCCTACCGGTTTAAAACAGGTACATGCCCTGCCAGCTCCTCTTCCTGCAGCAGCCTGGGAGCAGTGAAATTATCATCCCCATTTCTCAAAGCAACAGCTCCACCATTTGTTGGCCAGGAGCAGTGCATCCTGCCAAAGGAGAGACACATCAACCGAAGCCGGAGAGTTTTGCTGAAAGACAGGGTGACATTCCAGAGACGATGCGTTTCCCAGAGTTAACTTTGCAATAAACATAGAGCTGTAGAATTGCTGCTCCCAAAACGCTCTCACTGCAGGATGAAGTCTCATTTTTTGACAAAAAAAATGTGAAAGGGGATGATAAGGGATGGGGGGCGGGGGCGGGATGGTGAAAAGGCTGAGGAAAGGGAGTGGGACATTGTGACTTGCAAGAAAGAGTCAGCAGTACCCTTGGCTGGCACCGAGAGGGATGCTGGCACTTCCATGCCTTAGGTAGCGATTTCCCAATTTTGTGGCATTTCGAAATGTGTAAATAGAACAAAAATTAAAAGTCAGCAGACTTTTCTTGTTGCTTCTATAAAACCATTCAAATTTCAACAAATTTTACAGGTTGCAGAAACTGAAGAGCATGAAGTTCTGGGCAGAGATCAGAGCAAATACAGTGTTGTAGAAAACACTGTTTCAAAGAGTGAACTGAGGATAGCATCTTAAACGCTACAATGAGTCTTCCTGGGGTACTAAATGCAACTGAAAAATGACATGCAAATGCTAGATTATGCTTTGAGGAGCTTTTCATGGCCCTGACAATATTATAATTACCAAATGACTGACATTGTAAATTAAACAACTGGTTTTGGTGCTTAAGGGAGAATTTCACTTTCCTGAAGAATAAAGGACCCAAAGTGCACCTTCTGCATTTCCACAACATTTCCAGAGCATATGCATCCATGTTTCAGGATCCTACTTTTATAACCTCACATTTTCATCAAAGAGTGGGAAATGTTGCAGTGATTTCCTCAGGCAGCTCAAAACCCGGCACCTCAGTCGCTCAGGAATCCAGATATTTGAAGAAACAGGGATGACTTCCAAGCCTGACCCACACAACTGGAGACACAGAATTCCCTTCAGTAGCTTTTCCTGTCTCATGCAAAACGTTTTCCTGTCAGTCCTATAGACTGTGTGCTTGCACAGTGCTGTAGAGTGAACTTTGCTTGTTATAGCATGAACAGACTGTGGGGCAGGGAGGAGAGAGACAGAGGCAGAGGGAACACAGCCCCACTCTGACCCATTCTGCCTTTTCTGCTTTTGCAGGGGTGACCCGTGGACCTTCCTGAAGCCTTCGCATGGTCTTCTGGTGCACGCCAATTCATTACTACTGGATGTTTTTGTATTAAAGTGTATGGATAGACAGTATGGATAGACACAAACATGTGCATATAGCTCTGTGTATATTATTACATAAGTATGGATATTATAATCTACCTATAGATTATGTTATGTATTACATCTGATAGACAACAGGGTATGTTATGACAGTCAATTTTCTTTTAAAGTTTACAAGTGGTGTGAGCATGTTTATTCTTAAAGCCATAGTTATATTTACAAGGGTAAGGGTCTGCGGTGTGATTGAGGCCATATGGCCAAAGGACCCCCCACCCTGGCCAGGATCATATCCTTTTCCAGGTGATAATCTCCTATGAAATAAGAATAAACATCTAATGCGTTCATTCTTCTTATGGCATAATTCAAAGCACATCTGAGGCCCCAGTCATCAGTGATTCAGAAAGGATACTTTCAAATTCAGTGCGATGCAGAATAAAGCTACCAATGTTGCCTATATTTGGGAATCTTTTACTCTGGTGAGAAGCTGAAGAAACCCTAACAGATTGCAAAACCTTTTACGAGAAAGTTAATGAGGAAATTCCTACTGGACTATCTGTTTTATAATTAAAGAACTGGGAAATGTTTTCTTTGGGCATTGATTAATGAAACTAAATTTAAAAAATCTGTAAAATCACAAAATATTGTAATGCAAATATATTAATAATTAAGAAACCTTAATAATATTCTACAAAGGAGACAAGTATGATCAGCTTAAAAGTACTTATAGGTTTCTAAATGTTTAAAATAATAGTAATGCTTGCAACAGGAATGAGGAAAAAAAATCACTTTTTTATGGACCTTCTGATATTCTGGAAAGTCTTCTAGATGCCAAGAACTTTCAGCAAATGGTGAATCTATGTGAAGATACCTAGATTGTTTTGCCATTCTCGTGCAGGAAGTATACAGCAACATCATCTTATACTCCTCATTTGCACCTTCAAGCCATAGTCTTCTGATGTTTTGACACACAGCAAGTATTCAGAATTGTTCTCACAGGACTGCCAGGTCACTTAAACTTGCATAATATAATATAAGAACAATGCATTTATTACCATAACTTAGTAATAAATAAATCAGAATATTTCTAGAGTCAAATTCTGTTGTGCTTTTTTTTCCTCTTGGGAGAAGGAGAAGGGTGGAATGTCACACTGTTGTGACAAATGAAGATGACCTGAGCCCTTGTGCTTTTATGATCTGTCAATATCTTTCTGGTAATAAGATGTCCATAACTGAACACAGCATGCAAGAGCATGTTGTGCATCCTAAAACCACATAAAGAAGGATTATTAGCTTCCTGCTCCAATATATGGTGATAGGGTGCCTGGTGAATGCAACCCAAAACCACATTGACCTTTTTTTCATAAGCACAACACATTGGAAGCTCATGTCTAATTTGTTACTTAATGTCCCTTGGGATTTTCAAAATTGGACTGAAAAAATACAAGGAAAAACATGAGTCTCACTTCTGCAAATGAATGGAATTTTTATTTTAATTTTTTTTTTCCCATTCTGGTTTCTATTACTTTTTGTTGTTGTTTCAAAGTAAGAAAAATTTACAAATATAAATCCACACTGAATGATCATTTTTTGTATTTCCAGTGGATTACTTTATATGACCCAAATCCTGGCTACTTTGGTAATATGAGGTGAGCCTTAAAATCAAATTTACTAGTTCAGTACATTAAGTAACCGGGAGCTGGTTATAGACTTTCAACAAATACAGAAGGTATAAACAGAGTAATCATTTTTTCAGAAGTTACAATTTATATTAAATATGTAAATTTTTAAAATCGCAAATCAATTAAAGGGACAAGTAGCATAATTAAAGAGACTGTACTTTTTTTCTAAATTTAACCAGATGAATTATTTTTTTCCAAGTGAGTGTTCATCTTTATTAGCTGCTACTGCTCAACCCAACCATTCAACACAAGTCAATCACCTTGTTTAACGTTAGGAGAGCCCAGTGCCCTAACTTTGTTTCCCTAAAGAGAGTGTGTAAATCCAGCTGGAATGCTAATGGATGACATGTTGCAGGAAAGAGGAAGCAGGTTATCATATTCAGGACACTGACAACTCAAAGTGTTGGGTGATATTAAACAACAATACTCACTTGACTAGCATGATAGCATTAGAAAAGCCAAGTCCTGACCTGGAACTAAGATATGTCACACTCAGAAAGTGGATTAAGTTCAAAATGAAATGTCCTGAATACAAAAAGCAACCCTCACAAACAACAAGATTCAGCGAAGGTATTATAAATATGGAATAATAAACCAGTAGATACATCTTATCTCTGTAGTTACAAACACAGCTCTGCAATGGCCAGTCCATGTACTTTCTTACTGGTATCTTTGTTGATAGCTTCCTCTTAGGAAAGAGCAAATAAAAGACACACCTCTGTAAAATACATGAAACAGCGAGTTGTGAGTTTTAAGCATTCACATACAGACATAGTGGGAGAGCAAAAGAAGTTGCAAACCTCCATGAGCAGCACTCATCACAGTACGAGTGTGCTGTGACACAGACAGGGCAGGACAGCTGGGGAGATCACAGCATCCTTCATCTTGGAGCTGCAACCAGCCTGGGAGGAGCAATCTCCCATTGGAGGGTAACCAGGAAGCTTCCTGCCTATTGGAAGAAAATAGTTGCTGTGACTGATCCGTGCCTTGTTGCCCCCAGTGGGTTAGACCTCTGCGACCATCCTGTGAAGATGTCAACAATGTACAAGCATGTCCTAGACACATCATAGATTTGAATTGTTTTTTTATTACCACTCATCCATAAAGAAACTGTGCAAGTTAGAACAAAATAGAATATTTATTTTAACAGAAGAAAATACTGGTCTGAGATTTTTTTAGGATGATCTGCTTTTTCAGTGAGAGGTTTCCTTTTTCTCCTGCCAAGTCAGAACAGTCCTTCCCCCCTCCTTTTTTTTTTTTTTTTTTNGTTATGTTTTAATCTTTGAATTACATAATTGATATAAGAAAAGCAACAGGACACAGACAATATGAGCAAAGCTCTATCAGGAACCTGTGATTATAAGGTCCATGTATAGTAGCTTTTAGCTAGTCTCATATTGCCTTAAGCTTTCATGTTTGAAAAGCTAGGAATAGTAGCATTTGATCACCCACTTCAGAAGGATATTTTGAGGCTTACTCCATTGCATCGCTTCATATTTTGTGAAATCTAAAAATATACATAGGGAAGTTATTATTGCTCTAGGCTAATGTACTTCGTATGTATAATATGGATAAAGCAGTTCCTTTTTCATGAGACAGCAGTCCTGGGTTTTTATGATGTTCTACGAAAGAGCTTTTACTTCATCAGGGGACATGCACCCTCCTTTTCTGCTGCCCACACTTGCATCAGTCCAAACTTCAACCACACCTGCACCTTCTTCACATGTCTGTCTCAAGGAGCTGAAATGCACAGCAACAGTGACGAATTTGGATGATGACTAACTATAATTAGACCTCAACAGTCATTAATGGGAAAATATTATAGCATATATTGTTTCCCCAGTAAAGTAAACGAGGGATCAGTACTAAGTCTGATACTATATAACACTGTTATATACTTGAAAAAAAAATATAAAAGGTATGGTGATCACAGACAGCTTGGCAGTGTGATAATTGATGCTGAGGACCAGCCAGTTGCACAGTAATCAAGACTGACAAGATCACAAAACCCAGGACTGGAAAGGTTTTCAGATGGCCATCTAATATTTCCCCACTCAAGATCAAACTGAGATTAGGGATGTCTGTGTCACCCTCATAGAAGTGTGCACAATCTGAATTTAAGTACTTTCCAGGGCGAGGCTTTGATGAGGGAATCTCTTCCAGGGTTTCACCATCATTACAGTGCAGAAGCTTTTTCTGGTGCCTGAGATGACTCTAGTGACATGTAATTTGAACCATTGATTCTCATGTAGGTCTGCATGTATCTGCTATTTATCTGCCCTGTAGCCACCTTTAGCTTATTTAAAGGCTGCCAAGAATGTTTAATGATGCCTTCTTTTCTTTAGGCTACTCCTGTTTTGTTCAAACTTCCCTCACAGGGGACATTTTCCAGACCTCTGAAAATTTCAAGTTTCTTTCTCCAGTTTGTCAGGACCTTTATGATTTCAAACTGCACCTTCTTTCATAGTCTTTTCATACCCTCTGGGACCTTCATAAACACCTTCTAAGTCATCTATAAAAATACTAAGCGGTTGTGGTCACAAGGTGGACCCTGTTCATTTTGGTAGTAATATCGGTTGTAAACAGTCTTTGAGCATAGTTTTCTAAACAATTTCTACCATTTTATTGAAGTTTGTCCAGAGTGTGCTTCCCTGTCTCAGCTGTCAGTGTATCACATGAGGCAGTGACAAATGCCACTGACTGCTTCTCATCTGCCCAGGAGATTCATCATCTTGCTGCAAAACTTTAACAAATTGACACAACTTCTTTCTGAAAAATCTGTGCTGATTGTAACTCATTTTATTGCTTTCATAGAGGGGCTCACAGGTATTGGTTCCGACATTTTTTTCAGTAAATCATTGCCCTGAGACAGGACAGGGTTGTGGGGAACTGGAGACTGGCCCTACTACAGGGGGTCCTGGGACATGGGCCAAGTGGGGGAGTGCAGGGAGCTGAACAGAGACAGTCAAGGCTGGCAGTTCCCTCATGGCCCTGACACTTTGCTTACTTTGTTTCAGAACAATGAAAATCTCATCATTTAGCCACATTGGTCTCTTTTGACACTGCTTGCCTTTTTTCCCTCAGTAGAACAGTTTGCCTTGGTGCCATTAGCACTGCTTCTCATACAGCCACTGCCATCTCCTCCTGAAATCACTGTGTTTTGTGGTTCTTTCTCCATCCTTGTCAAGGGATTGTAAATCCTACTGTGGTCAATGAAGTTGTCTTCCACCATCACATCCTCAGCCAGCTCCTCTCTGCTGGTGAGGATCAGCCCTCAGAGATCCCCTCTATTGCTTTCCTTTGCTGACTCCTAAATAAAGACATCTCACTCCTGCATCCAAGGGAGAGCTGGGTGCTCTGAGTTCTCTCCTAGCCCTCCTGTCTCTCAGCTGCTGTCTGGCTTGCTGAAAAAGCATGTTATTTTTGGATTGACTGCTTGGCTTGATTCTGCCTCTTGCTCATCCAGCTGTTTTCATACCCGGTTTTGTTGCTTGTAGCAGACATTTCTTACCACAGGTCAGCCTGTCTTTCAAGGTAAGGGCTTCAAAGTGTTTCTTTCAAGTAAGTCTCACTGTCTCTTATCTGTTCTCACAGGACAAGCCTTTTGTATTAGTAGGATAATTGATGCCATGCCAGGGCAAGACAGAGACAACAATGTGAGGCGATCCAATACAGCCAACACTGTTTACCCTTTTCTCTCCAAGCAGCTGCTTGAATGTCCATGGGAAGCCTCCTGCCTGTGTCCTGGCAGTGCCATCACTAAGGCTTTATACTCAGCTACTGCCAGGGGCCAGAACCTTCTGAACCTTCCTCCCCACTCCCATATCACTTCCCCAGCCAGTCCCTGTGCCCTCTGCACATCTCCTTCCAGCAGAAGAGCCCTCCGCCTGTTTCATCCCTTCTGCAGCCACTGCTCTGAAACCTGCTCTTGGCCAGCACAGAGCTCTGTGTTCATTGCTGCTAACAGGAGCATCAGAGATGGACGCAAGTTGGGTCATGGCCAAGACAAACAGACCCAAAGCTGGGCTGTCTATCAGGGATCTTACTACTCAGGGAAGACAGTGTCTGATGCTCTCAAAAAATTGACCTCTGTTAATCCCCCATGAATAAGGAAATAATAAGTTACCTTGTAATTGTCCTTGCAAATAGCAAAATAAGATTTGGCCTATGCTACCAAGGAGTCATCTGGATCCAGTTCGAACTATGTGAATTATTCCAGCAACTCTCTCATACCAAATAAATCATCATTTTGGGTGTTCATTAAAATTTTCACTATTTTCTTTTATTTTTTAGATGTCTTGCATTAACTTACAAGGATTGTAAGAGGACCCAAATGCCCTTTTCCTCGTTCTTTCCAATATTCTATTAAAATAAATATGTTTTAACAGTTCTATGCACTTGTCTAGTTCACTTACAATCTTACTTTCTAATACGCTTGTCACGCCTATTTCTCATCCCGTGTTACAGCCCTTCCCACTAGATTAGCAAAATGATATGTAAAATTGCCCACTTCTTTTGTGTGTGTGTTTGTGTGTGAGGTGGACTCTTATCTTTGCTCCTCAGCTTTTGGAACAACATCCCACTGCGGACAAAACCGAAAAGCCTGCTGCCAGTTCCAGATATGAAACTGTGTTCTTCTCTCTAGGATGTCTCCATTCCTGCCAGTGCCTTGACTGCAGAGATTGGCAGGAACAATGTTTGTGCCCCAGCATCTGCACTGTGCTCCTGCCAGAGCCTCAGAGTAATTTTGGCTCTGCTTTGGACCTTTCCCAACCACCACTGCCATGTGTGTGCACAGGGATATGCTGCACGGGCTACTGATCTGCTAGCTGGCTGAGCCTCAGTCACTACTCAAAAACATCTCTGCTGCTTCCTCCTGGGACCTCGGAGCAGCCTCCACCTGGTCCTTACACCTGTTCCCCTAGGAACCACCATCTGTTGCTAGAGGGTGGTAGGACCCATCCACCACCATTGCCCTAACTTAGCTCCGGAGAATGCTCATCATCATATTGTGGTCCTCAAGATGTGTTTTCTTCCTTTCTTTTTAATTGGGTCTGGATATTCATTGTCTTGCTCACTACAGTATAAATGTGCTTGGTTTCAGCAGGAGATGACTATGGGTGAACACGGAAGTTACGTAGGTGAGCATGGCCTCTGCTGAAATAGTGAAAGAAATATTTTGCCATGATGGCCAACAGTCACAACTTCTTAAGGAACTTCTGCTTTCCTAAAGAAGTTCTGGTCTTCTCAGCTAGTAGCTGTGAGTAGTCCCAGACAAGTTTCACATTGTTCCATGGGATTTTTCATCTTCATATTTCAAAAAACAAGAGCTGTAAATATAAAACTTAGCTCATTCGGGTTTTAAAAAACAAAACAGTTATAAGAAACAGAGGAGATGCACAGGCTAGATAAATCTCATTTTTCTTTCTAAAGAGAAATTATAAAAGTCCAGGAAACTGAAAAAAAAAATAACCTCACCCTAAAATGTGAAAAAAGGGGCAACAATTACTTCTGGATTTTAATTTTTGCATTTTTATGTGTGCTGTTAAATTCAATATGAATTTATTGAACTGTTAGATTTTTTGACAAGTCTTTTATTTTAGGTCATTTTGTAATGCAGCAAGTCACTCCAGAGCAGCTAAGTATGGTGGTGACAAATTGTTTCTTTAGTGACTGCAGTAAACAGGTTTATGCCTAATAAATCTAAGCTAACAGAAAAACTCACAGTGCTCAGTTACAGCAAGAGATCAGCCCTGCACTCCAGAGGTACCACATCCTGCCCAGCCACCCAGGTCCAGCCCTGCTTCCCAGCATACAGTCACGCTGGGCTCTGTCATTCGGTCATGATTTATTTACCCAGGCTGTTAAGTTGTCCTAGTATTTCCACAAGAACTTGTAATGGATATGTAGCTGGCAGAGGGCATGTGTACACAGCACAATGCAGCACAGCATCAGAGATACCCATCTGGCTGGGAGGGAGCCAGCACACCTACCTGGAACAGCGAAGCACGCTGGAAAAAATGCAAACCCGAAATCCCCAGCCATGTTCGAGAACATAAGGGAGGTAGCTCAGCTCAGCACTGCACATGCATGGCTTATGTCCCCCAGCCTAGCAGGATCAGAGCCAGAAGAGAGGATCTTTGTGCTGATCTCTGCTGTGCAAGGCTGGCATTCCCCACAGAGGCGGCTGCACTGCCTTCTCCCAGTGGCAGAACGAGCTCTTCTCTCTAGTAACTGCAGAAATGTCATCTGCTCTTTCCTCTGCCTTCTAAGTACTGGCTACACCAAGACGACCTTTGTCAGAATATACTTACAATAATATTTATGCCTTGAATTGTTGACATACCTTGTCAAATAATGGATTTACATCCTGCCTAGTTGATGTATGAAGTCCAAACCTGATTTATAAGTCACGCCACTTTGTATGCTATTGCATTCATTTCAGAGTCATTGAACTGATTTATGGCTTGGGCTTTTGAATTATAAATCACATTCATATGCTACATTTCCTGTAACTTATTTGTAATCCAGCACTTTTTACTTTGGTTATAACCTTTGCTTTACTGACTTGTCTATACAAATAGTAAAAAGGTGTCATGCTTAATGAGGTAAAGCTATAGGTTATACTTTGCAACACACAGGGCACCTTTAGCACCAGCCATGCCATCATCCCAAGCAAAACTATTCCTTGTATAATCACATCACACACAATCCCATGACCCATTCTGCAGCCCTGCAAAGGTCATTGCCTAACTCAAACCAATACCTTTGAAGCTGGCCTTGTCTCAACTACCGTTTCCCTGGGTGGCTGGGTGGCTTGTGCCTGACAACCCACATGGGACAAACAGCCAGCATACGTTCATACAGGCTCAGTACACCTGAGCCAAGCCTGGGGTGACTTTTTCCAGGATGAGTTGAAACTGCTTCTGTACCAATTAGGTTTCATTGACTATTTTTCAAGCTTATTTTTAATCTCATACTTTTAGAGTCTAGGGTTCCTCCCTGTATTAACAGTGCATCCTTGCTATGGTGGGAAAAACTTAAATGCCACTTTAATGTCCTGGTCATCCCCATGTAAAAATCTGCATTTTGTCCCCTCAAAGCACCATGTGTTTAACAGCTTTTATCCCACAAAACCCTGCAGTATGGCTATTGGCGTTACTAATACAGCCCTACACACAGGGCAGTGGAGGATGCAGCAGAGGAATGACCTTGCAGAGGAGGACTCCCCCCATTTAGGACAAAGAGCATCTCAGCATCCATTTTTGCTCTGTCACCATCTGTGCTCACCATCTAGCTCCAAGCTTTCATCTCACGGTGGAAGCAGGGAGCTGAGGCCACTCTCAGCTTTGGGGTTATATGCCAGAGAAGTTATGAAATGGGGAGAGCATGGGCTGTCAGGGCAGCTTGGGCTGAGTGTGGAGTGACACTCCAGCAAAGCAGGTCTCACAGGAGAAGGCTACCAAGCCCAGCTGGGCACAGAGGAAGAGTGCTAATACAAATACAAAAAGATAGCAAGCTCCTAAAAGCTGGGGATTTTTTCACAAGGAGGGCATCAGACAACTAGTACTTTCTGTACTGCACATTTCAAACAGTAAAAATATGAGTTACCATCTGAGTGTTGCAGCTGTTACTTCCACTTATGAGTGCTCTGTGCTCTTAACAGAGACAGAATAGGTAACAATTTTTAAGAGAAAATAAAAGGAGTGCTCACAGCCAATTCAGGTACAATTATCTTCCTTAAAATTTCTATTTAAAACAGATGTAAAGTTCAGCACTGGAAATTCAGTTACTGGACCTGAAGACCTCTCTTCCTGTTTGACAGTACATTACCTCTTCGGAATGAGGATGGGAAACCGAAGGCATGCATTTGTATATTATGTATTAAGTATATGTATATGTACAGAGATGATGCTTCTGCTGCTGTTGTGCAATGAGTCTCTACAGTGGTCAGGTATTTTCTTTCAGGAAAAAAAGCTCATGTCACTCATTTGTGGCTCTGTCAATTATATTTCAGAAAAAGTTGGAAGATTTTAACAACAGCAGATTACAAAAGCAGGTTCAGCTACAACAACTTGTGTTCAAAAAAGCAAAAGGGAAACCTACCTCCCTCATCAGTTTCAGTAACAACTGGGTACTTCTACAAAACAATAAAATTGTTGTTATGGATGAGAACTGCCAAAGTCCTAAGGCAGGTGCCTTTGCTCCCTCTGTACGCAGCGTGGCACACAGCCCTCAGCTGTCCTCTCACAGCAGTTAGGTTTTGTGGCCTGACAACGGGGATTGAGTGAGCACAGTAGGCAAAGCCACAGGAAAGTCTTTAAAGAAGAATGTATATTCAGGTCTTGGATATTTGGATCCTGTAACAAAACCGGACATGGGAGCACTGACAAAAAACAAGAAGAGAAGTGCCAAAATTTCTGTTCCAAAGAGCAAGGTGATTGCTGAGAGATCATGGTTGTCACTACTTCATGACTGACATTTCCACTTCTGCAGAGTGTTTCTGTGAATGCTTAATGTTGAGTACCACAACTTTGGAAGAAGGCAGTTTGCGTGTGACACAACAACAGCCTTCTACATGTCCCCATGACACACATTAGAAAAGTAAGCAAATTATTTCAAGAACACTGCCAGGAGCAAAGGAAAGGCTGCAGAAATTCAAGTCACAGTACTTTGCGTTACAATAAAATTTCCAGTCTATACTTTCCGCCCTTAGCCAACTCTGCTAAATTGGAGACAGCCTCACTGCTGTATTGTCAATATTGTCCCCTTAACACAGACATAGGTGCTCTGAACTTACAGCCACTGCTCTGAAATGCTCTGAAAAACAGTGCAATAGCAAACAAGGAAAGGCTGTGTTTACAGTAGACCAATGATTCTGGCAATGAAAAGTAATGACTTTGGTGTATACATCAGCTCTGTTGGCACTAAGTAGCTTACTGTGTGTTCTACATCAGACAGATGCACCACGTAACATGCCTATCTCAACTCATACACTGCTCCAGGGCCATACTGAAGCTCTTCAATAGAAACCAACTGGTGCATTCAAAAATGGACAGAGGATACTGAAACATCAATACCCATAAAAACCTAGATGTGTAGCATATTTCTAAAAGGGAGAAGGCAAACAATTACCAAGGAAGAGATTTCCAGAGTAGAGAAAGTAGAAAAGCAGAAGCAGCAGAGATCTAGGCAATTCCCCAGACTGTAGCAGACACAATAATTTATAGTTCTCTTTTTCTGCAACAATGTTTGGTGGTGGCTGTTGCTTTGAGGAGTTTTCTGGTAGGTATTGACAACAGGCTGAATGGTTTGAGTAAGAAAAGGATTTCAAAGAAATCTTCCTTCCATTCATTTCTCAGCTGATGTTTCAGACTTCCTTTATTTAGGTGCAGATGGCAGCACTTGTAGATGAGGAACAGTACTGACATAAGAGTCGTGAGAGGCTTGTGACTTACTGGAGCAGATGTCTAAGGTCTTTTAAGAGATATTACTCTGCCAGAAGACACATATTCTTTAATGATTGTCCTGATAAATTTTATTCTCCATTTATATAAGCACTGTTTTAGAAAACACAGTTTGAGAAGTTCTAACAAGAAATGTGAGTTGTTACATACTCATGGCTAGCAATGTTTCTTTTCTGTGCAGGTGTCCTGTTTTCCCTTAGATGCTGGTGAATTTGGCCTGGGGAAGGAGTTGTTCCATGGAAACCATACATTAGTGTGGACCTATGTCAGTGTATGCATCATGGCTTGATCTTTAATTACAGCTACAACTAGATCACTCAAAAAGGATTGGGAAATTTGGCTTTCTATCCACAAGTGACTAATTTTCAGAAATCATCAATTTTCAGCATTCTGAGGGTAATGCTTTTTGAAATCCAAAGTTCTTCTGTAGTTCTAATGGTTCCAAAATTATCATAAACGACTGCAAATTGTAAATAATAGAAGCTTAATGCACAGTATATTATAACAAAAAATCTGCGTTCTTACATGTGCTCACCACCAAAATACAAGATAATAGTACAGAATGAAAGATTTGACTGGTTGTGACTCGTTTGTCCAAGAAAAGCCGAAAAGTATCCAGTGTTTTCAAGCATCAGTTTGCTTGGCTGTCATAACTGCCACCATTCTGTTTTACTGGACTGCTGCAAAATTTATTTCCATCAGAAACACTGTTTCAATAAACAAAAAATGTTTATTGATATAATAACCTGGTTTAAGAATTGATACTTGATTCTCCAAGCTCCACATAATATTTGTGGTGATATTTTATCCTTTTGGGTGAGAATGCAAACTGTTGGCAATTATACGTGCACCCAACTCCAAGGTTGCTTTTGAGTTAGTTTGCCTGCCACAGCTGGAACATCTCACTTAAAACATTCTTCATCATCACTGGCTGATAAGCACTTTCTTCCCAGCAAACGCCAGCTGTCCCTGCCTACTGGCTGGCTGCAGTGTGAAGTGGTAAGAAAACAAAGCCAAGCACTAATATTTGCCATAGAAGTGGCAATGTAAACCCCAGTAATGTTTTTACTTCCTCAAAAGGCATCTGAACATCAGAGAAACACCCTATAGGCAGCACTTTCAGTCTGGGTCTCTTTATTTTCAGTGTAAGAGAAGGCCAGACATTAGGCTTTCCTTTTTCCAAGTGCAAACCCTTTCCTCCACAGGTCCCAAATTGTTTTCATTCATCAGTTCTACCCAAGTGGGCAGTCTTGCTTCTCGGTTTCACCCGATGCAGTCTGAGGTTGTTTGCTGTACTCGGTATTGATGGTGGAATCAAATCAACCAGAGCTTTGAGATGGAACTACTCCACATATCTCTGAAGTGAGTAAACCATAAGATACTATCTGTCTCCAGCTTTTAAAGCAGGATTTATTGGAATTCAGCATAAAATATTGGTGCAAAGTAACTTTTTCAGGTAGAGAAATGTGCTGCTGCCTGCCTTATTATATCCTGCTCCTCTCTCCACCTGCTCAGGCTCACTGCCCTTGGAGCAGCAGCAGCAGTCTCCCCTCGCTATCTAACAAAACATACATAAGAAACACAGGCTGCCCAAAACTGTCCCAGATTGCAACAACACAAACCAAACAAGAAGTGATATAAGCAGTAATGTGTTCCTCATCTCTCAGTGACAGCTTGCTATTAGCTGGCGTTTTATAAACAAGACCTAACTTCTTTGCACCGTAAATGTTTCCAAGGTTAGATTCAGGGAGGACTGAAAGCAACACTTCCAACCTTGAACCTCCACCTCCAGTAGTGCTTTGAGCTCACCCAGGTCTTGATTCCGCAAAGATTCATCTGCCCCAGTGAAAGTCGAAGGTGCCAAGAGAAGGACAAGGAGCCTGGCTGGCAGACCTGGCCAGCCTGCACAGACTTTGCCAAACTCCTGAATAAGCAAATCTCTGCATGGCTGCTCAGTGCCATATATATATTTTTTTTCCAGTCAGCTCAAAACATTGCTTGGTTTTGCACTAAGCATGGCATCAGGATGCTTTCCTTACTTCCCAGCAGACCACTAAAGGACATGTTCAGCACACTGGATTCTTTCATATATCCGATTTCTTACCTGTAGGTATCTCATGTTCAGCTTCTAATTTCTTGCTTGGTACAAAACTTAGATAAGCCTTTCCACTCATCCTTATTGCTGTTAAAAGGTAGAGTCTTTATCTTGTATGAGCCCCACTGACTGCTTGCCATTTGACTTAGAGTGGCCACTGACATAGGGGCTTTAAACCCCCACGTCTACAGCCTGTTATTTAGTGTTTAAGCCGACATGTTGGTCTTTTAACAACCAAGAATTCATTGGGAGGAAATTCCACTATTGTTTAGTACATGTGCATATTTGTAATGACAAGTTCTGCTTTAACAAGTAAAAAATAATCCAAAGTCTCTTACATACGAATCAGAAGGGCTGTGGCAGAGACTCTCCGTACCAAAGAATACAGCAACAGTGGAGAATTATCCCAGAGATAAATAAACCAGATTTACTATATGTGAGTATGTGCAGCTTCTCCTGAACGAATCCCATGTCATATATTGTACAGGTCAGAAGTGCAAGAGATTAAATGAAAGCTAAACAGCAACTGTAAATTGGACATTTCCTGACTTGTGCACAGCAAGCCAGAGCTATTCTTTTAATAATTTTGGCACATGAATTTATTGTTTTAGCGTGACATCCTACATCTCCCTGGGGAAAAAAGAGTGAGGAAAAATTATTTTTGCACCACTTCATATTTCTGCCAAATCTGAACAGGATTTTGGTAAGACACAAAGAAATTACCGAGGTTCATGACTTGAGCAGCCAGAAGTTTTCAGCATATACCTGTATATATCTCTCTGCATGAGTTTGTAGTCTTACAACTACAAGAATGAAAGTAGTACTCGGGCATTTGGTCTCTGTTGGGAGACAGGTGAGGAGGCATATGTGTTTGTGTGCAGTGGCACCTGGCTGACCATCTAGGTCTGTCTGGGAAGGGAGTGGCTTTTTAATATGTTTTTTGATTAGCAAAAACCTGAGCAAAGATGTAACTAGTTGCTATGTGGAATTGTCCTTCCAATGATTGAGGGCTGTCAGGAGACAGGAATCTACATCAAAGAGTGGGGATAAGTGGGGATGAATAGGGACAGAGGGTCTTCCATAAGGGTGAATGAAGTGTTGACAAAGAAGAATATGCACCAAAGGCATTGCCCCACTCCAAGTGTCCCTCTAATCCCTCCAAACATGATGGCAGGAAAGGCAGGTTGATACAGCATCCCCAGGAGACAGCTTTTCCTCTCCATCCTTGTCTCCTCCTTCAGGGGCCAAGAAAATCAAAACATAGATCAGGCTCCTCCAAAGCTTAGTACGGAGCACTAGCCTCAAACCTGTAAGACTGTGAAGCATGAAGTACTTCTTCCTCTACTTGACCTGGCCACTTAAGCAGATGACAGTGACAGTCCTGATTTCTTTAGATGACCCTATAACTGCAGATGTTATTTAATGAGCCAGGTACCTAAAATCATAAGAAGTTACTGACATGCTATCATGGATGCATCCTTATACCAAGTGGTGGAATGGATGTCAGAAATATGTTGGGGCATGTTTGTGAGGTTGTATGGGAGTTTGTCAAAGTGAGATGCAAGTGATTAAGTGAGATGGTGCTGGAGAAGCATTCTTAAAAAATTTATCATCTGTGTCTCTGTTTTCTGTAGAGTGCAGAAATAGTACAGTGACCTGTTCTTGCAAGCTCATCAGAGTTTCCCATCAGAGGGACCTATGTGGTGTTACAGATGGGGATGCTACTATTCTAGCATGTGTGCCGCATGAGCCATTGAGGAACCAGAGCCTTGGAGCAAACCAAGGGGCAAAGCATGCAAATATAAGGCACAGTTTGTTGTTTGGGGAACAACAGTATGTTGCCTTCCACAAAGCACAATTAGTGGGAACACAGCTTTACTGGTATAGCTGAGTTGGGGGTCAGGATCATAAAAGATAGTGAGTAAAACAGGTGACAATGGGAAAACCACCCCAGACTACATGAAAGTATTTTGGCTCCATTACTCAGCCACAAGGCTGCAGAGTCTGTTTTACTTACTAAGGCAAGTGAAGAGTAAGACTCTGTCTGAAACAACTTCTTTTCTCCTTAAGGCTATGAAGGATTAGGTATAGCTTTTAAATACAAGTTCCTCCTGGGGTGGGGAAGAGTAACTCACAGGTCACTCATGAAACTGTTGTTTCTCAGTCTGGAGAAATAACCTTGACAAAGTAAACTAGGTCTCATAAGACAGAAAGGAACAAAAGAGAGAAAAACATAACTTGGAGCAAAGAGGTGGTGTATGTGATGTTTTAGAAGGAAAGGGGGAATGTGTGTGTCTGAAATGGACTTGGAAAACAACATTTTCTTAGAAAAAGAGAACACCATACTGAATTTATTTGGGGAAATTATGTGTCTTTTGTGAAAAAGTAAAATCTTTAATACTCTAAATATGATATATGTACATATCATATTTCTATCATTGTGTTGGATAATCATCTGTCATTACTTTTTATTTTATGTACTCTTAAGCAGGGGAGACTGAATTGGGAACTGATGGCTAAAAGTCCATCAAGCAACACAGAAATCCCAGGTTGAAATTTTATAACTTTTTTTCCAAAACCATCTGAATAAAGGTGCTTGACAAGACTCTGGGTGTGTGTAGGAGTGCATTTTCAAACAATTGTGTCTGGAAAGTTGTTTGGAGATCTGGGAAGCTTGGTTACAGACATATAACAGCTATTCATGTTGTTAATGTAGAGAATATCGCAGATTCATGAGAAAACCCTGGAGCAAAACAGTTAATAATATCGTGTAAACATTTCCCATACAGAGGTCACATATGACTGACACACAGCACTACTGATTTGATAAAACACTTTTGTAGACTAAAACAGCATAAGCCAAGCTGTCACTCATTTGAGCCTTAGCCTCAAGGCTTATTTAAGATATAGAAATGAAAACGAAGTGTGTTTTACTGATACTCTCTCCTGTTTCTCTTCCACTGGTTCTGGAAGGACTGGTAGGAGTTCAGTACATGTTGGAGGAAATTGTGGTACCTATTGGTGAGTGACACTGCTATTTGTACTCTGTGCCCTACATGACCCAATCAATTCTCTGTTGCAATAAACACTACTGCCCAACTAAAGGACTTAACCTGAGAAATACCGAGCCCAAAATAAATGTCATTTGACCTAGATTGGATTTTTTTGTTTGTTTGTTCATTAAAATTGTTCATAAGGTTTCATTTCCTGAGGCAAACCAAGGGCAAGAGAAGCAGAGATATGTAACTCAACATAATCCTTGATGATCTTATATTGAAACATCAGTGCTCAGCTACTGGCATACATCTTAATTATCCTGCTCTGCTCAAACATTCAAATTAACAATTCAAACCAGGAATTCATAAATATCAAACCTTACTTAAAAAGCCTATTTTTTATCTTTATTGTATTACTATATATCACGTGCACTACCCCAGTCCATGAAATGATGGGTTTCCATCTAAACTTAGTTTTGATTGATACTATATCAGACTGTTCCTGTCTCTTCATGTCCCTTTTTTAAAAAAGAGCTGTTCCTAGAGGGAAATACATGGTGTTACTGCGGTTAGCTATCTGGGTGAAGAGTTTCCGTGCTGTGTCTGTTACAATCAGCTTCTCAGGATGTTTTTGTTCATTCAACATTATGTCTAAGATAAGAACAAAATATTAGTAAATTTGAGGTAGGCATAGGCTAAAACAGGGGCATTTTTCTTAGTTCTTGCTAATGTAGGTATTTACAAAGGTTCAGGAAAACTTCCCTTGCTATCAGCTTGCAGACCAGTTGTCTAACACACCTCAGTGAAGGAAGCCACGGAGCTGGCTGACTGATCTGTGAGCGCAATAAGTATTTTGTCAACCTACTACAGCTGTCTGAGGGGCCATAAGCCCAAAAAAGAAATCCATTCTAGAAGGCTAGAAGGGTGGCAAAACCTTCCCAGGGAGAATGAAGCATATAACGAAAACTATCAGAAAATTACAGTTGTAGCTGGGTAGTGCATGGGACCTGGGTCTAATTTTGGAATAAAAGCAATACTCCCAGCCATGAAAAAGGGATGGGCAACAAAACTCAAAAATTGAACGAAGCAAAACCAAAAGCTTGCAATATTTTTAAGGTTGAGTTATAGCTTTATTACCCAAAATTTGTAAGATATTTTGGAAAATAAAATTAAGTTGACTTTTAATCATGTAAAGAATTAAGTCCTGTAGTAGTTTTCCAGAAAAAAAGAAACAAATAGAAGTTTGTAAACAAATAGAAGTTCAAATTTGAAAGAAACAGCAAACAGTCCAGGCTGTAATGAAAGTAGAAACAGTGTAATTTTTGTTTGTTTTTGTTAATCAGAAAAGATCTCCACTTCACACAAAGCCATTTGGAATCAGGGAGTGGGGCTCTGAGGAGCAATTGAAGTTAAGTATGCTTCACTAACAGCAATTAACAGCATGCGAGCTGTAATTCACTGCTGTAGTGAAACGGGATTAAGTAGGATGAAGGAACTCATTACATTACTTTGAGAAAGATTCCACTTTTCTTTTAATGCTGATGTAAATCTGCAGTGGCTTCAATTGCTCTAATATAGTCACTCATGTTAGACACAGTAGAGAACAAAATTTAAGCCATTGTCTTTTATCAGAATTCACATCTCATGGATATTAATCCAAATGCTCATTTTAAAACCACGAATATGGAAATAAGCAGTAACTGCCTGCATACAAGAAATTTTTGTGCATGTGATTATTCTGTATAATTTTTTCCAATGTATAAATGAAAGCTGCAATCCAGAGAAAGAAGGCTGCTTCTAGTCACTATTTACATTTGTTATAAAACACGCTCCCATTCCTAGAGAACTATTTATTTCTGAGAAAATGCAAGGTCCATATTCAATGGAAATATGTTTGCTAACAGGTCACATGGAACAGTATAAACATGTAATTATGTCATTTTGAAACTACAAGAGGATCAGCTAAGCTGTAATTTGTCATATTATTCTTGTTTTGAATACTTCACCGTAAAATGTCTGATTATATAAAGCCACGATGGCTCTCATGTTAAAGGCACTTTTGCTTTTGAGTAATACATGACAAAAAGATTTTCTGCCTAGCAACCGGGGCATGGAAGTTTTTCTATGGAACCAATTCCGCTTTGCACAAAACCACCAGTTTACCAATCATGGCAGGTGACTCTACTGGCTCTACCGGGAACTATTTTTTTTTTTTTGCCAAAAGACTTAAGTATTTCACCTGCCTTTGTCCACTCAGAAATTATCCTAGGAAATGTTTTGTTATAGGAGATTGAAATGGAAATGATAGAACTGTTTGCTAAGGAACATATAACCTATAATTGATTTTACTCCCCTTAGTGTGAAGAATACTTTCCTTTATCTAAAATGCATGAGTCCATTTACATCTGTGGTTCATTTTGGCACAAAACTACATTAAGGCTTCTATCTGAAAAAGAGCTGATTTCTGCCCACATTGTTCACTGTCTTCTCATCCTTCTTCAAATATTAAATCAGTGCCACAATCAATTTCAAACTATTAAGTTATAGAGTTTTGTATTCGTGATGGATTGTTAAGTCATCCTGCTCAGAAGTGACACACAAAACCAAAAAACAAATAGACATGATAAGTAAACGTGTTGCAATGTATTTATGCAAATATAAATATGTTGGCAGAAAATGTGCTCGGCCATCAAATTTCATTAGGCTTTTTGAAATCTGTAATCATGGCTGGCATATGTAAAGTCAAAGAAAGCTTTAAATAAGCCCACCATATAGATTATATATACTGTTTTTCCAGAAATGTTGTAACATTGTTGAAATAATTACTGATAAATTATTAAATTTTCACTTTAGGCACTCAAAAGCCTTGAGTTCAATATAAAGCAGACCTGATTTTTACAAAGGGGAATCTCCCGGTGATTTTGTGTACTTCCCTTGAGTCCACAGTCTGCACTCTACCCAAAAAAGAAGATGGATGGATGTTATTTGTGTAAAGACTGATCTTTCTGTGTTTCCTGTAACTTTGCTCCACCTTCCTGGCCTTGCAGATTCTGTGTCATACATAATGTGTTCATATGTGCTCAGAAGGTGATTTTGAGTTACACTATCAAAATAATGAAAAATTAATATAATTAAATGGGAAAAAAACAACACCAATCTACCAAAAAACCAAACCCCAACACATCAGCTCTGTCCTGATGCTCTTAATAAAACCTTTTATGTCTGGACTGAATGGCATCTACGGTCTGCATGGAAATGTGGAACCTCACAGAATAGGCAAGTTGTTCCTTTTGGTGCTGGTGAAGACCACGGATATTCATTATTTGAGGGGAAGAGATCTCAAGCTGAAGGGAGAGCAGAAAACATTTCAGAATAAATGTATGTAATGGGTAGTAAAAAATCACAAGGATTTGGAATCACAAGGACCACTTTTCCTTTTACATAAAGAAATGCAGTGAAAGCGTTGCACTGTCGTTTGTAGTGCATAATACGAATATGGTTCAAAGATAGAGAAAAATATTCAAAAACTGCAAAAAATGCCTCTAAGAGTGAGAGAAAGACATTAAGACCTCGATCTCCTTAACCTATTAAAGGTAAGACTGAGTGGAGAAATGATTACACATTTTAATTATCTCCATGAGGGAAAAAACCCCATATAGGTATCAAGTAGCTTTTCAAACCAGCAATGAAAAGTGCAACAAGAGCTGAAAAACTAAAGCTTGGCATATTCACACTATTAAACAGGCAGAATATTTTAATGAGGAGGGTGGTTTATCCCTGACACATAGTAATAGAGGAAGTGGTGGAATATGTGTCTCCCATGGTCTTCAAATTAACTATCCTGCACTGAAACACAAACGAAATACAGCTTCTTAATGAAGCAATTACAAAGAAAATGTTAACAGGTACAAAATAGGCTTTTTCTTGTAATCTCACTCTGCAAAATGACCAGACTGTTTCAGGAAAAAACCAAACATGCATGTTCAGAATCAGCTTGAAGCAGGGTATTTTTGCAAAGCTGTAGACAAATTAAATTAAGTCTCGATTATAAGCAGTGGTACTATACCATTCTTTTCAAACAACACTTGGGTTCCACAACCCAGAGTACTAAGAAAAATTATTGACAGCATGTATTGATATCATTGCTCAAATGATCACTCTCAAATATACAAAAATTACTATAGCCTCCTAGCCATATTCATATATATTTCTAATAGTCTTGATTGCTATTTCAAATCTTAAAATATTTTAGGTTCAGGAAAAAATAATTTGTTCTTCATGGAGACACTAACTTTTTCAAAATGCAATGTAGCATTAAGACAATTATCTAGTGTATTGCTTAAACTAGAAACATTCTGAAATACAATGCGATTATAGGGGTTGGGGAGGTATTTTTAAATAGTGAAAATACATCAGGTTTTGAGAGCTTCCAAGTTTTTGAAAACTTTTTCTTTTGCTATTTTTTTTTCATCAGTGTACTACTAGGGGTAAAGTCCACTGCAGCTTTCAACTATAAAATACTGAGATAGTTCCGTACCAAAGCCAGACATACCCATGTGCATACAGAAATGAACACTCATACACACAGATTGGATGCAAGTAACAGAGTTTGGCTTCATGTTTGCAAATTACATTTCCCCCCCTCACCCCTCCCCTAAAATTCAACTGTTGTAATGTACGCCTTATTAGATTTTCTACTTATTATTAACCTGGAGGCCCTCCAGCCTCCTCCCTGCTCTCTTTCTTATTCATTTTTATACTTCTGACCCAATGCAATCTGCCTGCAGGGGCAAATACAGTTATCTCCTTCTAAATTAAAATTGTAACTCATTTGGTACAGTTTACACAAGGCCTCAGCTTTGACACATGCAATTACAATGAACATAGGAGGAACATGATTGCTGAGAGCCACCAGAAATAGAGTTTAATCAGAAAACATGGAGTTGTTTCAACAGATTTATAATTTCACCACTTGCTATTCTTTTATGTTCCTGAGTGTTCAGATAATTAGATACACCGTTTTTTTGCTTCCCAAGAGGCCAGGGAAAGCAAAATTCCTACTTTTACATTAACAAGATGAAAATATAATACAAACAATCCATAACTTTTTTGTTGAAATGACAAATTCATACAACATTAATTTTAGTACTTACAAAATGTTACAAATAATTTGTTCTGTAGTATCGGTGTGGATCTCATAATGTAGACCTATGTGAATTAATTACCTTTTCAGATGGATCGTCTAGTCTGCAAGCTTTTACTCACCTAAGAAGCCCTAGGTAGTTCACCTTGCCTATCTTAAAAAGCAGCTTTTAAAAATAAATCTTTAAAAAAGTACACTTCACATTTTGTGCCACCGTTAGGTAATGATCCTCTGGTGCAGTTGATCGGACTGCAGATCTGAAAAAAAGAATGGAGAGGTTACAAAGCCAGATTCATAGTCCTCCCTGATCTCTGTGCCTCAAGCTCATCTCTGAAAAAGGAATTTTAAACGTGTTTGATCAAGTTCAGTGAAACATAGAGTTGAATCAACAAAGAGACATCACTCACTGAAATTAGAAGGAAGATGCAAACTTCAGCTATATGCTGCCTTGCATGATGGCATTACATTCTTCTGAGGACAAGGGTATTCATGACTCGATTGCTTCTACAAATAAAAGCAACTGAACAATAAATAGAAATTAAGAGACGTGCAACATTGTAGGGGTTTGCAGTCTTTTTACTGAGGTCTGAGTACATTAATTTTACTTATACTTTAATACCAAGTTTCCCAGGCTGATGGATGAGCCTTTGGGAGGACTGTGGGTCTAATAAGGAGTACGGTTACAGAAAAGGATTACAGAAAATATTTTGGGTAAAGAAAATGCATGGATGATGATGTCCTCTGTAGTACAAATGTAGTCCTGGAGCTCTGGCTGCTTTTTCAAGAGGCCACCTGCTTTCTATTTCTCCTTTTATGTTAGCCATTAATTTTCCTGCCACAGGCACAATTCATACTTACAAGGTTGGAGGCTCAGACGGAGCAGCTGCTGTTTCAAATGGCACTACTCCATTCCCAAGACAGCCAACTCAGCTGCAACAGTATTAGTGACCTGGATATACCAAATTCACCAGAAGATGGACTTTCCCATCCTTAACATACTATTTTCTGCTGAGTACATAACACCAAGGCAAATCCATCAGGCTGCGAGGAAACAAATTGCAAGTACAATAAAGTCATGGAAAGAAAGAGTCTGGAGGAGCAACAAAGAGAAGCAAAGGAGAAAAAGAAATAAAAGAAAAAAGAGATTACATAAATATTAGTGCTGAGGTTGCCAATTTGTCTCAAGCTAACTGCTTGGTCTGGAAGCTTTTCTGTGTTAAACTAACTTAGGTTAAAGTTATGAAATTTAACTTAGTTTAAGTTCATAGTTACCAAATTTCATTTAATTTTATAACTGGTGTAGTTACCAAATTTATAAAGAGATGGCAAAATAGAGACACATAGAACCATCATGTTTGTTTAAGTCAGAGACGTCTGACCCCAGCTCCAAAGGCAGATTTATTCTATTTGCTTACAGGAAGGCACCCTGAGCCACGGGATACACTGCCCTTCTGACAGCCTATGCACCCCCAGCCCTCTCCTCAGGACCCCACACTCAGGGGTTCTCCAGTAGGAAGACAAAGCACCTACAGAGCCATCTCAATGTTTCAAGAGTTGCCACGGCCCTGCACAACCTGTGTTGGTTTTGGTTTTTTTTTTTTTTTCTTTTCCACACCCATTTAGTTTTATCTCAGCCCATTCTAGGAAAATCCAGCCCAGGGATCTCTGTATCACATTTCCAGAACTGGAAATGCAGGTAATGCGGCTCAAAGGAGCCCAATGCTACTACAGGTGCAGCTCTTGAATTGTATAGTTGCTGGCACAAGTGTACAAGGAGGCAAGAGCCTACAGCCAGAAGCAGGGTCAGGGAAGAGGTGGGAGAAAGGACCACAGTGGCCCTGAGCGTTGTCTGGCTTATGTCACAGTGAAAACACCTCCTGAATCAGCTGAAACTTCATCATGCCCCAGTGCTCCAGGGAGAGGTAGAGCTTGGGAGCAGTGTTCCAATAACATATGGAGACAGCAAGGGCTCTCAGTGAGTGATTTTGCAATATCCTGAATGGAGACGAGACTGACTGTTCCCTGTCTTGAGCAGTACAAGCAGCAAAAGCCATCAAATTAATTTAGTAGCAGCCACGTTCAAAACAAGCCAAAGGAAGTGGCTCACCACACAGCAGACAGCAGAGCTGAGAAACTCCTTGCCCAAGAGGCTGTGGCTGCAAGAAGTCTGGTAGGGCTCAAATGGAGGCTGCAGGGGCACATAAAAGATCCTGAGTGTTGTAAAAGAGACCACAGCAGACTCAAGAAACAGCCTGAGCCAGGGAAGTTTTAAAAGGGAAGTATTTTATAAATTTCCTTTTATTGTTCCAAAGCCATCTGCTTTTGGACAACGTTGGAGACGGGATAATGGACTAGTTGGCCCATGATCTGTACCAGTCCAGCCACTCCTCTCCTCATAAGACTGATAAATCCTAGCAGCTTCCAGTGAGCAGCAGCTGGGAGATTTCCAAGGCTGCAGCTAAACTGCTGTGTTCAACAGCCACATTAGGCTTATCCTGCAAAAATACACCTAAATCCAATTTTTAACCTGTTTCTAGACTCCACAACATCTTGCAATAATGAATTCTAAACTTTGCTTATAAATTGTGTGTAAAAGCACTTCATCTTTGTTACTTTAAATAAGCTACTGGGTACCGCCATTGAAAGAGCTCTACTTGCCGCATTATGAGAAAATACTAGAAAAATAAGGGATCTTTATGATATTCTTTCTCATGTGTTCATACAGATCTTTTCTGACTTGAAGCAGTTCATTTGCTTATTTATATTTATTTATAGCTCAGTGCAAAATTATTCTCATAATATGTTAGAAAATACATCATTTAAGAGGTAGCTTTGAGAGTTTAATGTCACAATCTACTACAGACAAAGCATAGGAATCTAAAGGATAAATATCTATTTCTATAGGTTATTTGCAATTCCTATTACAGTCTTCTGTTGTGCTGATTTTTCATTGAATGCAGGCTCCAACTTCGTACCAGACCCTTCTGCACCTCTCCGTTCTACTTCAGACATTTACAGGCACATAAATTGAGTCTAAGGGAGTTGTTTAGGACACCAACTACCGTAATCAAGTGTTAAGTATTGCAGTGAGGAACTCACAGCACTTAAAAAGAATGGACTGTGTTCATATCCCTGGAAAGGGATATGCTGTATTTTTATGATGGCCATGAAAATTGATAGCAACGATGGCTAGATAGGAATGAGGATAGAATAAAAACACTTTTAAATTAATTTCACTTGTGATGCTAGACTAACTATTCTCCCGTGTTTGTAAAGCGGGATAAAAGCAAATGTACACCCTTCTAGTGTAAAGACAAATTGTGTTATCCTCTAGAGTTTATTTGCTGGACCAGTACAGGTTTCCACTAGATGGTGCTCCTAGCTTTAGAAAAACCATAAACGGATTAACCTGTGGCGATGCAAGGGAGAAAAAAAAAAGGTTGTTTCATGGCCTGAAGAACGAGCAAATGTGAAGTGGCTTCTTGCAGGGCACAATCCACCTTCCTAGATTCCTAGGCTGCGGTAATTTTGCTCTTTCCTCACACCTAGGAACTCACAAGCATGACATTTTCAATTTTGTTCTCCTTTTCCTACCACTTCTCCTTCCGGTAACCCTCAGTTCCTGCCCGTGCCCCTGTCTACGAGCTGGCAGCTTGCCTTGGCCAAGCTGTATAAGCACCAATTACCCGCAGCCCACAGGCACAAGCAGAGACTGGCCTTCCTGCCTCATGCTTTTCTTCAAGCTGCAGAATTTCACAAAGCCTCTAAAATGCCTTCTGCAAAGCAGGCTCATGCAGAAACACCATCTCTCATAAATCCACTTTAGGGAAAAATATGTGGATTCATACATTGTGCAGCTTCTTTATCTGATCATCTTTATTACTGCTGCTATTCTTTATAACTCCTCCACTATTGCCATTAGGGTTACCATCTACTTCATTTTTGACCAGTAAACATACATACAGAAAAATTTCCCTAAATAATCCTCCACACAGACACTCACTTTTGCTATTTGATTGACTGACATTGTAGTGTAGATCGAACCCCAAAAAAGGGATTAATTTCTCTTGATGTCTTGGGTAACATATGCTAATACCTTCCTTTTATTCTCTTATCTCAGAAGCAAGGTAGCTTTTTCATTAGTTCAGCTGGTACCAACAATATATGTAAGAGGGATGTTGAAATATTGGAGACATTTCAGAGGTGAGCTGCAAAAATGATTGAAGGTAGGAAAAAGCATCTCCCAGTAAGAGAGTAAAAAAATTCAGATCTATCCACTTTAAAAGTGCTTGAGTGCCATCAAGTCCCAAGACTGGAAAAGAAAGGTAAGAATCAGTACAGAGCAATAGACATAGTTAAGACATGTCTTAAATAGACAAATAGACATTATCTGTGTGCAGCAGAGCTGGGTTCACTTGTATTTGGGGATACCTCATGCTCACTGGGTGCATGAAGAACAACTGCAGCCTGTGCCTTTGAGCACTGCCTTTACCAGGCCAATGCAGAGCAAGCAGGCATTGCAGGCAGACTAGGAGGTTGCTGGAAGCACCAGATTTACAGAGCCATAGAATCATAGAATAGTTAGAGCTGGAAGAGACCTTAAAGATCACCAAATTCCAACAACTTTGCCATGGGCAGGGACACCTCCCACTAGCCCACATTGCTCAAAGCCCCATCCAGCCTGGTCTTGAACACTCTCAGGGATGAGGAATCCACAACTGCCCTGGGCAACCTGTTCCAGTGCCTCACCACCCTCACAGTAAAGAGTTTCCTCCTAATATCTAATCTAAATCTCCCCTCTTTCAGTTTAAAACCATTACCCTTCCTCCTATTGCTAGACTCCCTGATAAAGAGTCTCTCCCCATCTCTACTGTAGGCCCCTTCAGATACTGGAAGGCTGCTATAAGGTCTCCCTGGAGCCTTGGCTTCTCCAGGCTGAAAAACCCCAAGTCTCTCAGCCTGTCTTCGTAGGAGAGATGCTCCAGCCCTCTGATCATCTTTGTGGCTCTACAAAGCGTACACTTACTTCCTACTGTGCACAGCCACCCCTGCACAGGGGCCACAATTGCACTGAAGTTTCCAGGCATGCACAAGCCTGGTGAGAGCTGCTGTAAAATAGCAGACATAACAATGTGAAGCTTTCCCAGGGCGCCTTTTTTTGCAAGAACCGCTTGTCTTTGGCTCAAAGCAGCTACCACTGGTTGGTGGAGCAGTCCAATAGCTGGCAGGACCAGAAAAAACTGTCTTAAAAATATGCTGCTACAGCTCACTAAGTGAGATTTTTCTTTGGGATGTATGATTTTCCTCTCATGTCTGGAAGATCAGCATTTACAATTGCTGTAACTGGAGCACTGTTGATAAATCAATCGTGGCAGTAGTCATGAAGGGACTGTACCCAGCATTGCAATGCATCTGGAAATACCACATACTCATGTAGGCTGCTGGTGACATTCATGTACCCAATACACTGAGTTTATTCACAGAAAGAATACTTCTCTTGTTTTTCAGAGTTACAGAGAAGTCTGTAGTTACTGTAACACTGGTTTATCACTCTTAATAGGGAAAGGCAGCTTGTTTTCTTCTCTAGGCTACAAATTTCTTTAATAATTACTTTGCTGGAAAAGAGGAATGGCTAAACTTGTCTCTAGGTTGACTGGCAGTGAAATTTGCACTGACAGACAAATGAAGACATCTGAGGTTGAGGCTGACAGATCCATTTAGCCTACTTTGGGCAAGCAAGATGTATAGAAGGAAGGGACAGACAAAGCTGCCAGAAGTTTGAACTGCAGATGTCCTTTCTATGAAACTCTGTGACTGATGCAGGTAACTACTTTGCTTTATCAAGCCTTGACTCCGTGATACAGATTACATGCCTATGCACCTAGTAAAACAGTAAAAAAGGAAGCAGCTTGGACACTGAGTGCTCAGAATACTGCACAAAATAAAAATAGCTACCTTGCCTCTCCCAGATTTATGGTCCTCAATACTGAGCATCTTCTCCTGTGCCTGTCCTTTCCCCTGTCCCATGACCCATTGCTACCTCATAGAGCTCCTAGTAGAGGAAGGGACAGATGGTAGCAGTGGTCAGAGTGGTCCTGATGTCCTCTCAACCGCATGCTCCTCACAATAGCAGTCAGGCTGCATTCTCCTGTCCCACAGAATAGAAGATGTGTTGAAGCCACCATTGCCACAGAGTATTTTTGGCTGCAGAGATGGCAGCCAAATTCCTTTCACTGCAGCAAACAGTGGGGAGTCATGCTCAGCCTCTCTTCACCAGAGATTTGAGACAGCATTGGTCTCAATTCCACAGCAGAAGCCCTTGGGGTGTGCTACATTAACATTACCAGAGGCCAGCAGGCACTCTGACATGTCCTCTTCCACCAGACAGGTACCTGGTGGATTGACTTACCCTAGTCTGAGAAGTCTGTGATGAAAATACAGCACAAGTTTATTGTGCTTTCCTGAAGTTGGAGGCCCTATCAAGGGCCAGGCAACCTCCCCCATGACTCAATATCAAAGTAAATAGGTTTTGCAGCCTCTTCAGTGACTCCTACCAGGTGACTGGAATTGCTAGTTACTTGAAATTCATCAAAGAAGGACAGATATGCACTGCAGCTACACTTTCTGGCATTTGCTCCTTTCAGGAGTTTCCACATGCAGATGTAGAATTCAGCTCCTTGCTGCAGAATGACCCTGCCCCAACTTAAATGGTAGCGAGTAAAAACTGTTGTGATTTAGCCATCTGTCTGGACTACCTATATGTAAGCACTCTGCCTGGAAATCACACAGGAACAACGAAATACACCAAGAAATAGTAAGAATTCTGAAACTTACTGAACTTGGTGCAACAAAAATCAAATTCTATCCGTCCTACTGAGTTGTGCATGTTAAAAAAAATTCAGCCTCTAAATACCAATGCAACAAGTGCCTATTGTACAATTTGTCAATCCATCTTTGCTGCAAAATACAATGGAGCTGATTCTCTTTGGGTTCTTTTCTATGAGGAGAGAGCACCAAGCAGGAGCCCTGAGTGAAGAAGAGGAACATGCCAGTGTAACAGTGTTTTGGGGATGTTCACAGAAGAACATGAGACATTGTGGATTTATCAATAAGTATTTTTTGCAGAGGGATGTAAACCCACAGTTTTTATATGTGGTCTGTGTCAAAAAATTACCTGTGTGTAACCATATCCTGTATGGAAAATGACATGAGACCAAGAACTGAAAGTACGGTGTATGCATCTGTGTCCATTAATATATGTAAATTGTGATTATATATTATATTTTTATAAATATTATTTAGTTGCAAAGCTTCTGCTGAACTGGCAGGCTACCAAGCTATACTTTTTGCAATTCAGAGAATAAACAATGACTAGGAATTTGACATTTGTCAGAAGGGAGATGGCCAAGCTAAGATGGTGTTTCTTGCATGCATGTATTCTGGTTCAGTTCTGGAAAAGCAGTATAGGTGATTCTCTTTATCACATCAGATATTGGAAGGCAGCAAGTTGATGGCACAAAAGAGGGAAAGGAGCAGGAATAAAGTTTTCCCATGCTTTCTGGAGAACCTCAATGAATAGTTAAAAAGAGATAAAAATGCTTTACACCATAGCAGCAGTGCATCTGAAAAAAAAAATAAACCCAAAAAAACCACCAACAACAACAACAACAAACCCCTGTCTCCTGAGAAACCTCCTTTCAAGTCATTGTCATTCCCTGAATTCACAAACACTTCATGTGACAGCAACAGCATCACCAATGCTACAGATAGGAAACAATATTTTTAGGACAGTTGAGCCCTGTAATATATTTCAACTTGGCTACCTGGCACACTTTGCTTTTTCTCTGTGATGCTGACTGTGACCATTGTCCAAGTCCCTGGCTGCTGGTAGATCTCCTGTGCAGTTCATTAGTTTAACTTCCTGGCTAAAGAGGTAAAGTCCACCATTTCTGGAGCAGTAGCCATTCAAGCAGAACACCACATGACCACCTAAGTTGATCTCTACAACTTCTGCCCCAAATCCCAGACAGTAACTTTTGCATTAATTTATATTTCTATTAAGACAGACATCAAATCCCTACTAAAAATGTCCAGTGGGAGAGATGTAAGCATCTGAAAGGAACTCTTCAAATGTTTAATTATTTTCTTTTCATTCGCCATTCCCCAAATCTCCTCTCCTCCAATTGAATTTGAATCTGGATGCTTTTAGTTAGAAGCTAAAAGCTTGCAGTCATTGAATCTTGTTATGATACTGTTTTCTGCAGGCTTAGAGTCATCTACCACTAGAAATCTCCTTAAGTGCATGTAATTATGGATCCTACAGAGCACATCAGACTCCAAATTTCTTACCAGCTGGTTTTTTTTTTCCAGACGGTGGAATATTCTTTTGTGTTGTTCTGGCTGACACCTCACTTAAAGGATAGTGTCATTTATGAAGGGAGGATGTGATACTCTGGTAGCAATCTCCCTCATGCTGCAAGAAAAGGACTGATGGTCAGTCCAATCAGGAGTGCCATGTAATTGCATGCTTATGACATGAGTGGGAGCCTGAATGTTGCGTTGGGAGGATCAGCTCATTCTGGGCTGATGATTCCCTTGCCCTCTTAAATAATTTGTCATCTTTGAATATCATTTCCCTTCTCTCTGCCTCAATGTGGTTTGAGCCAGATAACTAGAGCACGTGAATTATGGGGTATAGATAGAGCTGCTACACACCAGGGCTACAACCACCATGCACAAATGCAATGGCCACTGCTTCCCAGCTACAGTGTGTGAGTAGCTCTGTATCACTAGCCACACACAGGGGCAATAATCCCCATGTCTCCCTTAGCAAATCTTCTGCCAGCTGATCTGTGATTACTGGTGGTTGTGGGTGGAGTTGTGTGAAGTCACGCAGATAAGCTTAAACCTCATGTAAGACATTTTGCTTAACAGGCGCTGTTCAGTGGACTATCAGTATGATTATTCTCCTCTGCCACTGAGTACATTTTCTAAGATCTATCCATCCTTATCAAAGCTTTCGGAAAACAATCTGATCCAGCCAGGAATAGCACACTGTAAATCAAGCAGGGAGATCCTGTGAACTAATAATTGGATACCCAGTACCATCTTTTACACCTTACACAACTGACATAAAAAAATCAACTACCTTCTCACAATGTGAAACTGTTAAAATCTGAGTACAAGATTAGTCCAGAACAGGGCTATGCAGTTTATAACTTAATCATTTCAAGTGATTATTACTACTTGACAGGGGGTTTAAACTTCACATTAATGCATTCAGTTTTGTCATCCTTATTGTTTGTCATCATGGCTGACTATTGTAAAATATTTCCATTGAAATGTTACAAATAGAAAATGTTGTATTCAAAGAACTACCTTTTTATTGGCAAGATGATCTTGAATTTTAGAAAAGCTGTAGAAAATTTGGGTACAATCAATCATATTAACTAACTTCTCCACTCTACAGCGCCTAGAAATCATTCATAGCATGAAGAACAGCTAAGTGATGCTCAGCTCATACAAGAGCCTATCTAAATTTAACTGCTGTATCATGTTAATGAGATAAAATGCCCTGCGTCCACAAACAGATGGAGTTAGCCCACATTAATAAACTCACTGGAGAACTTAATATGCTCAGATTTAGACGGGTTATTCCACTGGATGACGCAGTCAATGACGCATCCTGAAGCAATGTATCTGTATTTGGCAGTTATTTGTCATGTTACTCTGTTCCACTGTCTGCTCTCCCTGTGTCCTCTCCTGCCTCTGGGTTATCCTAACTGGCAGATATATAGGTGCAGCCCTTTGGGGTCCTTATTTGTGAAAGCCAAATGCAATCAAAATAAACCACTTACTGTTGCACAGCCATATTTTCTATTTTCACACAAACCCTGAATTTTACTGACCCCAGGGAAAACCTGTGCCTCCATCTATATTTGAAGAAGAGTTGGTGTATCCCTGCTCTCCCTACCAACCCACATGCATACTCTCTCTTACTTTATCTCTCTCTTCCTCCAGCAGAGTGGGAAGGGTATATATACAGGTATGAACGATACGGCTGCCTGTTTCTGCCTTGCTCTGTCCCACTTGAGGGGCTGCAGCTGCCAGGGAGCTGGCATGGGCTTGGGGATGAGCTGGGCTTAAAGCCACTGGCACCACTGTGACTCCCATATGGTCTCTTTTTTACTACAGGCTGTGATTTTGCCTCACTGTAATCTGCCTCCAAAGGCAACAGATTGAATCTGGACATTCTTGCCCAGGGATCTTTTGGCAGCGCATCCTGTTTGTACTTCCAAAAGCATAAAATGTTTTTGTGTTATGTTTTGCATATTTAACCAGTATTCCTAGTTTATAGTAAATAAATATTTAAAACTTATTAAATAGTAGACTTTACTACTTCAGAAAAATTAAATGAAGCATTACACATGTTTGGAAAGTGGTATCAGATGTGATGGGATCATGGCATTAATTTCATGAAGGCTGCTTCTGGTGAATTCATTTCTATGAATTTGATCCACCTTATCAACAATCTCCATTATCATTTTGTTATATGAATAATGCACAAACCTTCCCAAAATAAATATTTTAGATACTGCTTTACTCGTTTTCTGAATAATGTTAACTTAGTGCTCTCTAAATTAATGTTGCCTAATACAAAACCTCTGTAAATATGTGCAGTAACTTAGAAATGAGAAATCGTAGGAAGCGGGCAGAAGGGAACATTTGTAAACTGAAAGTTCAAATGTGTTGGAATTCAAAAGGTATTTTCATAAGATATTGCAATATTTGTGCAAAGATCCAAGTGTGAAGTCTGCAGAAAGCTTAAGGTGTTCTTATCTACTTATATAATACGATCAGGAAGATGGAATAAGTTGACACAGTAGTTAGCATTCCAACTTTCAGAAATTACCATGACAGTCATATGGAGCTTTAGCTGATGGGCATGGGCTTTAAACATGGACAGAAAAAATTGCTTCTTTTGAGCCTAAGTACAGATGTAGAATTTGATGAAAGTGTATATTCTACTTGCAAACCACAGATGTATCTGGAAAGTCACAAAAAAGAATTCAAAGATTTCATTCTCTGCTTTCCAAGATTCCTCCCTGCTCTCCCAACAGGGAAAGACTGTTTAATTTCCTTAGGATTGCTCTGTCCTGTTGGGACTAGAAACATAAAGTGTTTTCAGCTACGACGTTCAGAGACAGAAGAAGGAGAAGATGTATATAGATGAAAAAGAAATGAACACAGATATAGAAGGCTACAAGCCACTGAGAACAGCTGCTACTTTAATTTGTACCTAGTCCCTTTCTTCTGTGGTCAGTTTTCATCTTCAGACACCTTGTGTGTGTGGCCACTTGCAAGGATGTGCTTTTTCAAGTAAGAACTGAGAGAAGCTTAGTCTAGATCTGAACCATCTCCAATAACCAATACATTTAAAGGTCAGAACCACTATGGCCTCTTCTGGGTTTCAGTCTAAGAACCATAAGGGTGAAATAAAATACACAAGATTAATTGGGACACTCTTGATCAAGTATGAGGGAGATCTGAGATCCCAGAGCAATTTTTTCCACAGTCTTGGATCAGCCTTTGAAAGATTTGAGCAAGGCTTCAGCTGCCAAAACTTTCTTTTCATCAACTGGTGAAAGATGTAACCATTACGCACTGCTCCTGAAGTTCACTCATCCTCATAATGCTGAGCTTTTCCAGGATTATGCAGGGACAGGATTTGTGCAATGAGTGAGGACTGCTCAGCCCCTGGCAAAGACTCTGTGGCATCTAACACATGTGCCTTCGCCTACTCCAGTACTGAGAGACCATCATCAAATGGGAGCTGATGAGTTCGCTCACAATTGCTGAAGCCAAAGTCATGTGTGAATTGTAACACTAGGAATCCTGGTGTGAAAAGTACATATTAAACGAACAATTATTTCTTGAAAACCCTGAATTATGTTCCCTAATAATTCCTAAATTAGGGAGGTCTCATCCTTTTTTTTTTTCCTCCAGACTGACACATCCAAAATAATACAGCAGTGTTAAAACAAGAAACCGTCATTCTTCCCACAGACCTGCCACTAACTCCAGTTGTTCCTCTCCTGATTCAAAAAAGTCAGAAGGATTCTACATTTCCTCACAAATCAGAAGAAAAACATGAGCACATTTTCATTGCAAAATCTGTGCTACTGCTAGTAATTCTACATGAACTTTGTTGATTTTTCTCTTGACAGAATACATTTTTATTCAAATATTTTAAAAACTTTTTCTGGTTTAACCAATGAATAGATTTTCAACAGGAGTCGTCAGGGAAAAAATAAGAAAAGGAAAAAAAAATCCAACAGCCAGAACCCCCTCCTCTATGGAACATGTGAAATGAACTGCAGAAAAGTTGTTTTAGGTGTGGAGGTGTACCTCAATTGTGCTTGAATAGGTATCAGCTGATTCTACCAAAGGGCCACCAAGGTCAAGGACCATCATAAAAATCAAAGCAAGTGCTTTTCCTAGGCAAGAAAAAGATTTTGTTTTTAAAGAAAGTGCAGTGCTCTGGTCAACATATTTGCTGGTTTTGAACATTTATTTGATTTACTTTAGAGAAAACCACTTCAGGTTAGCTGTTAAATATTGCATACTCCTTTTCCTACTTCAAGGCTCACAGAAGCATATTTCATAATTAATATTTGCATGCTTTTTCTACGTGAGCCCTCTTATTTGCACAACTCCCCATAAATTATATAGATGAATGACAGACAGAACCAATTAGAGCTTTTGCGCGCCAGGGTAGAATGGCACTTATATGTTTGTGCAGTCTCATTTTAATGGTTTCAGGTTCCACAGTTTCCCCGAGGAGATTATTTGAGAGCTTACTGCAATTTATTCTCATGATAGTCAGCTTCAACATTTCCTTTTCCAATTGTATCATAATACACTTACATCCAACATAATGTATTACACATTTTCTCCTCTTGTGAAGCAAGGTAGATTTCATAAATCCTGCAATAAATTCGTCACCTCTTCTTATGTCCTTATAAATCCTTATTAGATGAGCTATGTAACGTATGCCAACCTTGACGGCAACTTCATAGTTATGGCTCTTCTGTGATTTGCCAAAAAAGTAGCTATCAAACACCAATACTACAGCTGTACTTTATTTAATCTCCAAATCTCACACTTTACTTAATCTCACAAAAAGAAAAATTATACTTGTTTTTAAATAATTATATTATATATACCAGGTATAAAATACTGCCCTTTTTCATGCGCACTTTCCGAGTCTTATCCCTACCTTCTCAGGGTCATATAATAACATTCCAGGAGCAAGTATCAACACATGTCTCTGAAAGGATCCAAATAAACTTTCCAGTTGACTGCATCAAAAGGAGTAGCATCATATAAATATGGCTTATTCTGTCCTACCATGTGGGCTTGACTCTTTACCCACCTGTTTATCACACTCCCAGCCTGCCTGTCCCATTCAAGCCCAGCCGTGGGATTGCCTCTGTTCCAGGGCTTGTGCTCAGCTCCTTCACTGGGTGAATGTTCTTTCACAGGAAACAGGGCTTAGATCTATCTTTGTTACAAATCCAGATTAAAGGGACTACAGAGATAGCGAAACACACTCCTGCAAATTTAAGAGAGCTAGGCTGGACATTTTAACTTACTCATCTTAAGTTATACCCATCACAGCGGAATTCTAAAGAAAACAAATGACAACCAAAATCCAGGGAAACACCTGTTAACATCCTGATAGCTTGCGTATGTTCACATAGACTCTAAAATTATGCAGAAGATGGCCATTAAATTAGAGCTCATTTCTTACCCAACAAATGAGTTCTATAAAACTACAAAGTCTCCTGGAACCTCTCTCAGGAGGTACAGATTTGGTAATAAGAAAATAGTGGACTAAAATCATGAAAGCGGTAATAAAAAGTTAGAATATAGCTGTGCACTCAGTAATACAGAACAGGTGCTCTAATAGCAAAGGTAGACGGCTACTATCAGGAAGATTCTACAAATACCAAAACCTCTACTGTGACTAATGACATTATTTCATTTTTGGAAGCTGGCTTTAGAAAACTAATGAAACACAACTAGAGACTAAGGGAAGGCTGCTTGATTCTCACAGCTGAACCTGTTGCAATACCCTCACCGCATGCACCTACCAGATGGGGAAGGGGCACACATGCTGGAGCCCTCCAATGTGCTGCGAGCTGGGTAGCCAGTGGCCACCACCTCCTGCCCCCTGACCTGACAGGACATCTTCTACCAGCTGGCAAGCCAGGCAGATGCCTGCAGGGATCTGCCGCAACCAACCTTTCCCCGGCCACATGGTGTGTGGGCCCTGTTGGAGGGAGTCTCTGCTTCGTTCTTCAAGAAATCTGTCATTTTTTATTGAAAGAAGCCCTGTATGGCTGAACTAATGACTGGCTGGAAGTCTCTGGAGAGGCAGCAAAGCAGAGGGCAGCCAAACCGTTTGGAATGCGGCTAAAATAGATTTGAAAGTTTAAGGTTAAAAGAGATGACTGGATCACTCACTCTCACGGTGGGCCAGTAAGTCTTACCACTAGTCTCAAAATGAACCAAGATGCTTGTTTATGATTAAAAGCATTACATTTGCAGTAGGTTATCTCAGCTCCCAACCACTGAATCTTCTTTCCTACCATTTTAAAAAGCCTTAGCATGCTTGTGAAGGTATTTGAACACTGCAGCAAAGCCAACTCTTGCAGATCTTTTTGACAAATTCAATTGATGTAGCTTTTTAAAGAATAGTTGCAAGGGATTTCCTCCAGTCCTGTAATATTTTGGCAGGTCTTTTCTGCACCACCTGATCTTTAATGTCAAAGCTACGCACCTTGTTCTGGTACCAGTCTCTTTAATAGACATAGTAATTGATTTCCTGTACGCTAATCCTGTTAGCACATTCCACATTGCACTGGGACCTTATCTGTACAAGCTTGCTTGAAAATGTTTCTAGACACACTTTTCCCAAGATGCAAGCTCTCATTCCAGAAGCATGGTATGGATTCTTGGAAAGTAGATACACCTTTAGCTGTAGAGGCCTGTTTGAAAGTGTTAATTTTACTAAGCAGTCCAGGTGACATTGCAGTTGCTCTCACAGTAGTTTACCAGGTTACCATTTAGCACACCCAGGGATTTTATTAGCAGTGAGTTTATTTTGGATCTATGGCAAAAATCTTGAAATACGCCAAGCCTGCAGAACCTTGCAAACCCCAGCTGCATCAGGATTAACCTCTGATGTTTTTTTTCACTAGTCTTTCAAGAGTCAGAAACTGTTTAGCCCATGCACTGCTGAATAGCATTAGCCATCAGAAGTGTTATGTGGTATAAACCACCGGACTCAGAGACCATTTCACAGTTTTACGCCTAATGATGAAGAACGGCAGAGCCATGATGCTTTTTGCACTGACTTTTCTCAATTCACCTTTAAAATCTCGCCGAACGGGACTGTTCTATAAGACCTGTGAGAGGACTGATATTAAGGATACCGAGCCTTATCAAACCCCCATCCCCTCCCCTCCCCTTCCATCTCGCCCCCAGACGCGGAAACCGGCGCGCAGCCCCGTCGCTGTAGCCGGCGCGCAAGGCGCATGCGCGGGCCACCGGGAGGGCGGGGGCCGGCCTCTAGTGGCGAGCGAGCTGTTCGTCGCCGGTGGCCGTTCGTCTCCGTCGCTACTCGGGGACTAGCGGTCGCCGCGCAGCGTCCGCGCCTTCTCCTCCCCGCCGTGCTGGGCCGCGCCTAGTCCTGCCCCGCCATGAAGTTGAGCAGCCGCGGCCGGGGATGCTGCGTGGCCGGCAGCCGGGAGCGCGGGCCGCCGCCGCGGAGCCCCTTCGTGCACCAGCTGCGCCTCAGCCCCCTGGAGAAAGCCAAGGTAGGGGCGGGCAGGGCCCGTCGCTTCTCCCCCCACCACCACCCGCCTCCCCTTCCCGCCGCCTCCTTCCGCGCGTCCCCCGCGGCGGGCCGCGTCCTGCGGCGGGCGGGGACAGCCTGCCGCCGGCGCTTTGTGAGCCGCTGGGGGCGGCGGGACCGGGGAAAACCGGTGCATGTGTGTGCGGGCAAGCCGGGTTTGTGAAGGCTGCGGCGGGCGGGGGCGGCGGCAGCCGGGGCGGGAGTCTGGGGGCGGCCGTGAGGCGAGGGGGCTTGCGAGGCTAACGGCCGCGGTAACGGCCGCCGCTGGGAGGGCGTGTGCCACGGCTACTTCATCGCGATTTTCTTTAAAAAGAAAAATATATTGCTGGTTTTTGTTTGGTTTTTTTTTAAATAAAATAAAATAAAGGTTCTGTGGTGGTTTGCTGGGGGCTTTTTTGTTTCGTTTTGGTTTTTAAATGGGGGGCAGGGGAACGGTCCTGTGGAGGCACTCTGTTTCCAGCGTTGCGTTTTTTTTTTTTTAGGCCGAGGCATCCCGTGCGGCTGAAGTTTAGCCCCTGGGTATAGATTCCCTGCGGCGTAATTTACGCGTTGTACAGGTAGCGTGAGATGACGAGGAGCGGTATTAAAATGCAGATTCGCAGTTGCATGGCTGCTTGTCCCCGCACCACCACCACCTCCCACCACCCCCCCTCCCCGTGGCACTGCTTCGCTCGCCTCGCAGGGTGAGCAGGAGGTGGTTGGATACGCAGGGTGCATGGCCCTTGTCTCAGGCTTGCGGTAAGATCTGGGTCATTTGCTGGATGAAGCAATACCATCAAAGACTCACTTAATAAGGGGTTGGCCATTTCTGTTACTTTCATCACTGTCATAGTTCACTTCCCCAAAGGTGTTGTTTGGGGCCGTAAACAACCTTATCAACGTGGAAATTAAGAGCTACTAATGAACCTCTTGGATCAAGGTGCTTTAGATCCAACTTCAGTTTACATGCTGAGCAAAGTTCATTGTTGCGTTGCCCTGTTGCTGTCCACAGACTTAACACAACACATGTATGACTTGATTTACAAAACATCAGAATGTGCCTCAAGTAGCTGGCAGCGAAGGAATTCATAGTACACTCCAGTGGAAAAGTTTTTTTTTTTCTCTTTTTAATCAAATTTCCCAGAATTATACAGTTAAATGCTAAAATCAGTGGTTACTGATAAATTGTTTGAGTGGGAAAAGGAAAAAAAGGTTTATGTCATTTGCCTCATGCAGTTTATACCTAGAGCTTCCTCAATAAATCATGCAGTTGTAATGATTTCTTTTCCGGGTAACCCTAGTTCTTTGCTTAAGTCATGTTTTCTATACAACTAATAAGGTAGAAGTCTTTCAGGGAGTAGAGAGAAGCAAAGATAGCATATGTTTGTATGGACTGAGTTTGTATCTAATTAGGACAATAACAGTGTTTTATTTGTGCAGTGTTAATGTATCTTTTTTTAATGTTGCTTTCTCCTTGGTTATTTGTAAGGAATTTTAGAAACACTGTTGGGATGGCAGAGTACCAGTTTGAGAGTTTTTTCCAGTATCGAGTCTCACAGGAACGGCTGCTGTTGCTGATCTGACAGACTTTTAGCCACTTCACCAGTGAAATGACTGGTCGTAGAACATACCTGCCTTCTCTGTGGACTGCCCTGTACACCTGTATCAGACATGAACTTGCCACTGGATTTCAAGGGTTTATTATTTTCAGTTAAAACTGTAAGATATGTTGAATGTTCTGTTTTGTTTTGTTTTTTTTTTTTTTTTACAGTGTGAGTCGGTCTTGCGTTTTAAGTGAACAATCTTGTATTGCTGTACAGCAGCACAGAGTTCCCTAACCCAGCCTTTCTTGCAGTCTTACTTCTGCAGATTTATGTGAGGAAAAAGCACACGAAGTGCAATACAGAACTGTGATAGATTCTCTTCTTTGCTTTAATCATGCTCTCCTAACTTCTTCACTGATTAAAAGAAAAGTTGTGCTTGAGTTCAGTGGCTGTTAAAGAGCTGTGGAACTCTTCCACTTGTGAGAAATGCTGCTCTCTCAGAAAGGGAGACCTCTTGGACGGGAATGCTGCTTTGCAGTGAATTACAGCAGTGTATTTTCTCTTCCATACAGTCCTGCCCTGTTACTGAGGGCTTGGTATGAAATACTACAGCTGAACTCACTTCCTGTTCAGCTGTAGGCACGTATTGTGTCACAGGTTTTTCTGTCTGCCCTGTGAATCTAACAGGGGTGAGTTCTGGGATTGAAAAGCCTATCGAGGAAAGTTAGGAAATGTGTGGGGACCGGAGGGGTGTGAAGAAGTTGGGGAGCACAGGTGGTGACTGGGAGACAAGACCGCTTTGTGTGATGGTCTGTTGCTTGTGCTCTTGTCAGATAGCCTCCTTATCTCCACTACCACCTCATCCCTACCTCATGCTGCACTCTGCAAGAGGTTAGATTAGGTTTTTTGCTCATTAATCCAATTCAAACTAAATGCATTTTAGAACATTTCAGCCTGGGATTGTGAAAGTGGAAGAAAAAAAAAAAAAGTAGAAAGTAAGAGGACAAAACAACTGTGAAGAGGAAGGACAACAGCAAAAAGAAATCCATTTGAGTGCCAAGGAGTTTTTCTAATCATCATTTATTGCCTTTATAAAAATGTGGAGTAGCAGGAGTGTAAAAGCAATAAGGCTGTTTGAGAAATGAGTCTCATGCTTCCTGTAGAAATGATGGTTTTCACTCTGATCTGAGGGTGACAGTGGGGGTCACTTTTGAAGCTACCTGTTTTATTTTAGTACTATAATTCCTTTTTGGAATACAGACAGATGTGATTTCATTAACCGTGAATTTTGTTCATCCTAACAACCTCTGGACACTTATCATGTCAGTCAAAGCTCTTGATTGTAGTTACCTCTGTAGAACAGGCAACAACTGGACTGGAGCTGCCATAAAGTGTTCGTAGCTTTGTTTCCCTGCCACTGAAAAACACAATATGATGCCATTTTTGTTGCTTCCAGTGTTTTTGGCCTTTTTATTACACCAATGCTGGTGTTCCTTTGGTGCCTTGGTGAGCTGATTTGGCTCACTAAGCCATCAGATTATTGTGTCTTTGTGTATTCCGATTGTGTTATTTTGCTGGGGTTGTTTTTCTCCACTCTAATGAGCATATTGGCCCACTACAAGCTCAGGTAAGTGCTAGAGATGACTCAAGGGGAGGATTGAGGGGAGAGTGAACAGGACCACTCTCTTTAGCAGCAGTGATCTGTTAGATTGTCTTAGTTGCACGTGAAAATTTCTATTCCTGTATTTATCTCCATGAATGTGTCAATTGGGGAACGTGCAGAGTGGCAAAGCATGTAGTAAAGAATTGTTGAGGAACGAATTCCTGGCTCTTTCAGTGTATTTTTGGTAATTGAGGCTATAAGGATGGCAGTAGTGAGGAAATGAAAGTGTGGGGTAAGGTGTAGTCTCCAAATGATGTTTAAAACGAAAAGAAAACCCTCTACCATGTTAGACGTGCAGTTGATTATTCTATTTTCTTTGTTCAATATATGATCCTTACTTTGTGATAAGACTTGGAAATTTTGTTGTGAATAAAGTGTTTTTAATGATGTTTCTTGCTGCATGGCTTATTTCAAAGATGCATTTTTTTCAGCTTTTCTGTGCACGAGATGCTGATTTTCAAGACAGGAAATGGGAACATACAGAGGGAGAAACAAGGGTACTCTAATTCTCTTGTTCAGTGCTTAGATATGTAGGACCTGATGTTTCGGAGAACTTAAAGGACATAAGTTCATATTTTATGTCTTCGTTGTGAGTTCATACTTAAATCTGAATGTAGATTTTCTAAATAAGGAGAAAATATGATAACTACTTAGTTTAAGTGACTTGCCTTGCATCAGATTGAAGTCCTGACAGAAGAGTAGAGTACAGTTTCCCAGGGCAGCCTTCTGATACAAGCTATAAGGCCATCCTCTCCTTTCCTGCTGTCCAAGGGTCTTTCACAACATACACTTCAACTTCTGAAAAACTATGTAGGATCCTGTAGACCAGCAAATGTTAAATGAGTTGTAGTCAAAGCTGTCTTGAGAAAGTGAGTCATGAGCTGAACCTCCCAAGGTACAGCACCAGATGGACCTTTAGGGTTTTTTAAAATGTATGTAAAACCACAGGTGTTTACAGGTAGATTTTGTAGTTTTAATGGCAAACATGTCTGGGTAAATGCCTTGAGTATGAGGGAATATGGTCAATGAAATAAGGTGTCTGAACAAGGTCAGACCAGGAGTGTATGTGTCTCATGCATTCTTATCTGTGACAGTGGCCAGTGTGGGGACAGGATCTCCCATTTTCTGTCTGACACTTGACACTGCTACTGTAGGCTTTATGGGTTAGAAGCTTTCTTATGTGAGAATGTGTCTGAATGTAGATGTAGACTGAACTACTTTTCAAATGTTAGTGTCTTTGACTCCTAACCTTCTAACAGGTACTGCACCACCATCTGCTGTAAAAGAGGCTGGTGTCACAACCAGCCCCTGTACAGCTGTGTTCTTGTAACTGCTTCTTGCTGGCCATTTCCATCACTGCTGTCTCTGGACACGTAAGACCAAAATACCTTTCTACACACTTACACCATCTTTCACAACCTTATGGATGCAACTACTGCTTCTGCTTCCGTTCTGTGTTGGGGCTCTGAAATGATCTTGATTCTAAGGGTTGCTGCAGAGACGCAAAGGCCTGAATAGCTCACTACCAGTCACCTGCCATTCAGCTTTGCCTTGATCTAGGAGGAGACTTTGAGGAGCAGGAGGGAGAGGGTGTGAATCCCTGAGGACTGTCCTCACCTGCGTTTTGTTTCCCTTTTTTCTTGTCAGCTAGTCCTTCTCATCTTATGAGCCTAGAAGGCAGCTGCTGTGTCTCCAGCTTGCAGGTGAATGCTTCCCTATTTGCTGCCAAGCCTGGTGGTCCTGTCTGTGGATACAGAGTTGCATGAGTATGGTATGACTTCCGTGCCAGTTTAGGAAGTTGAACTGGTTCATCTGGGAATCCAGCCTATTTAAGAAAAAATAATAATCCTTTTTCTTCCAGTTCCGCCAACTGAAGCAGTCCACCCAGGGACTGCAATCCTGTTTTGGGGAGTGAGACTGTGGCTGTTATGAGATCATGGTGCCAGTCTAGACCAGTACGATAAAATCTGGCATTGCAGTGGACTTGTAGCTTAGGCATTTCTCCTGATCTTTGTTCCCTGCCTCTACCCTACATCTACAGATCTCTGCAGCTACAGGGTGAGTTGCTTTAGGGAAGCAAGAGGAAGCAGGAACTGATCAATGGAAAACTGAGCTGCACGATGACTAGATCTGCATCAGGGAAGAGAAGAATATGAATAACGCTTTCCACAGCAGTCTGGAGTCACATCAGAGGCAGCACCTTATGCCTTGTTACTCATAGTTGCCCAGACATTGTGATGCTGAAAAGTGCTTTTCCACCTCATCTGGTGCACCCGTGAATAAGTAGCATGTTTCCTTTAGAATTCTTTCTCTTTACATGGCTCTTCTATTTCATAGGGTCATCTTCATCTTTTGGTAGCCTTCACTTGTACAGCCTGAGGAGCGCTGGTGCTGTCCCCAGTCAGCTTCAAACAGTTTTCGGTTCCCTCTGTCTGCATTAGCCAGTCACCTGAAGCTCTACCTTCCTCTGCCTCAAGAGCTTTTCTTCCTGTGTTTTGGGTGAGAAAGATGGAACTCGTGGCTTCTGGAACTGTTTCCTGGATTGCACAGATATTTGCTAAGTTGTGTTTTCTAGAGGACAGTTGTGAACAACTCCAAACAGCTCAGGAAGGCCCTACTTTTGGGAGAAGTTTTCAAAGACTGCAGGAGAAGTTTCAGCATGACATGTTTCTCACCAGAGTTGAAGGAGGAGTGCTCTGGGAATGGGCTTTCTGAGATCTGGAGCGATGGGAGGAGTTGCAGAAGCAACTACGTTCCCTGTGGCTTCCCAGGGGAGGGTTAATTCTTGAAAACCTCTGCTTTCCAGGGGGTTGTGCCTGTTAGCACAGACCTGGAACTTAAACTCATATGTATGTCTGGGTGTTTGTCTAGAGATCTCTGCACAGTGTATCCCACAGCTTCTGCTTCCGAGAACATACTGCAGAGGATCTGGTGTCTGCCCAGTCCTGGAAGAGTTTTCTAGGCTGGGTCCTGTATTACCACGTGAGTGCACCCTGCTGAAGAATTACACTTCACTGACTGGGAGCTTCTGTGACGGACTGGCCTCTCTGTAGTGCAGTAAGATTTACAACACGCCCATGCTAAATATTTACTTAATGTGAGGCTGCAGAAAGGAAGAAGAGCATGCGGATGTATTCAGTGACAAACAGAAGAAGTGTGGAAAGCTAAGGTTTCACTAGCTTTAAAGAGTGTACTGTGCTTCAGCTATAATTAAGATTGGTGAATACAGAATTATTACATATGCACCATAATTATTTGTTTAGTATTTAAGCGTATTCTGCTGGTTTTAGCATTAGAAATTTTGAAGTTAAGACTTCAGATCAGTTTCTAGGAATTGCTGTTTTTTCAGGCCAAAATTGTATTAAAATAATGCATTTGTTTTGGATTTTGCAGATTGCCTTCATGACCTTGACTCTGTTTCCTATCCGACTCTTTTTTGCTGCTTTTATGATGTTGCTGGCCTGGCCTTTTGCATTCATTGCTTCAATGGGATCTGATGAGCAAGAGCTTGAAAAGCCCCTCTCCTGGTGGCGAAAGTGAGTGACTGATGTGGTGAAATGTTGGGAGAATCATTATTTCGTTCATCAGTTTGAAATAGAGAAGATTGGAAACACCTGATAGCTGTCCTGCAGACCTGCTTTTCTCTTCAAAAGAAAACTATAAAAATTATTATGTAAACACTCTTGTCAGTTGGGAAGCTGAAAGTACTTCAACTGTTGGATTTACCAGGCAACCCAGGGAGAAAAATTGAGCATCTCTAGCTTCGTCCCTTTATTGAGGATGTAGGGTGAAGCTTCATTGTGACATCCTTCAACTTCAGTTATTGCCATAATGTCAAGTTCTCGTTATGAAAACTGACACTATGGAATGTGCCCAGATTTCATTATTGTAAATTGTCATTTTAAACTGCTTCACCCCATTGTTTCCTACCTTGTGATGAGTTGACAAAACTTGTGTTGATTCTCTGAGGTCTTGCCCTATGCTTTGGTGCTTATTAATAAGTCTATCCTTGCTTTGCTATTAGAATGCTAATTAAGGCAGAGTGTGAGGCAGTGTTCACCCTTCCATGAAAACTGCTGTTTGAGAAGCAACAAAGGAGAAGTGTATAACCTCCTCTTAGACAACTTTAAAATTAGGAGCTGGCACTGGCATGAGGGAAGCTGTTTGTAATTTGAATCACAAGAGGGAAGGAGATTGAGAACCAGAGGCATGACATTTTACATTTCATTTGGCATGGTGTTGGTGTAATAACTAAAGAAATAATGGACTGCCTTCAATCTTGCATACAGTTGTTTTGAAGCTTTTCAAATTGTCCCTCTCCCATTTCATCTGGCTTTTGGTCTTGCCCTGCTCTGCAGTCTCCAATCCCGTGTGTATAACAATCTGTCATATTTGGGTTTTGTACTGCATTGGTTCAAATTAAATGTTTCTCTCTTCATGGCAGCTTAAAAAAATCAAGCAAACAAAACTCCACAAATAAAACCCCAAAACACTTTAGGACAAGATGGGGAAAAGGCAATAAAGCAAAATATTTCCAGAGCTCCCCAGATGTGTTCTGTAGGTATTCCCTTATTTGAGAATCTCTGCCCTACATTTGTCCAGTGTTTTGTATGGGTAAACTTGAACCCAAGAATCAGGGTTGTTGCATTGTAGCAATATCCTAATAGCATTTTTCAGGACTTGGTTTATTAGAGCATTTTTGTGTTATTAGAAAACGTTATTGTACAATGTATAGAAGAAACTCATCATGATTGAATCAAAATTATTTTAGTGATAGAATAAGTGCCTATCTTGCTGTGATTTTTAAAAGCATTCATATTCGGACATGAAATAAAGTTGAATGGCATCTTACCTCAAAAGTGGTCTTTCAATCTGCTTAGAAAGAGGAAACAAAAGGTCTCTGCAGTGTTCTTGCTCTGTTCAAGCAGCATGTTCTACCTGTACTTTTGTCATGCTTATAAAGTTTTTATGTAATGCTTTTCATTATTTCAAGGTATTATCTTGGCAGCATAACTGTTCTCTCGACTTTTTACAGGATAGTGGATGTTTTGCTGAAAGCAATCATGAGGATGATGTGGCTTGCTGGTGGATTCCATTGGATAAATGTAAAAGGCAGACAAGCGTTGCCGGCGGAAGCAGCAATATTAACTGTGGCTCCCCATTCTTCCTACTTTGATGCCATTCCAGTAACTATGACCTTCGCCTCCATCGTGATGAAAGCAGAAAGCAAAGATATTCCTGTTTGGGGAAGTAAGTTGGCAGATCCTTAATGTTTTCAAGAACAATTAAAAACGATTACTTAGGAAGTTCACTGATTGTGTATGAAAAAGCTATAATATATGGTGAGTTTTTGTTTTTTTTTACTTACTAGTCTAACTTGAATATTGATAGAAAAACTAGGGGGATGTTTGTTTTTTCCCTTTTTCCAAAGTTGAATCACTGTACAAAGTCAAAATAGTCCTACAGAACTCAGGGTTAAATTTGCAGTGAAATAAATGGTAAGATTCTAAGACCTAATAAATAGAAAAGGAAGTAAAGATGGGGCTATAAGTAAAGGGTGAGACTGTAGAGAAAGTCCACTAAAGTTTCATTCTTGGTGTGAGTTGTGGTGCCATCCCAAAAATTTGTTTTAGGAATGCTGTCTGGTCTGAATGGTATCCTGCCTTGAGGGAGTGCTGCTAATCCTTCGTGCATCAATAAGTTTATTTCTGTCAGGGTGTGAGAGATGAGCAAGAGCAGATCGTTGTGCACATAAGAAATGTAGATGCCCAAGTCAGTACTGTTTGAATACTGTCTTTGGAATTAGCATTGTAGATTCTCACAAAGTTTTGAGAGACACCTGTGATTTTTTTGGTGCAGCTGTGCCACACACACACGCAAAAAAAGAGCTTTTAGGCTTGTAAAATCCTAACCAAAGTCTGTGTGGAAGCATTTTGGAGAAACCCACCATGCCATGTCTAGGGATCGGCCGAGTTCAAAGAACTGCCTGTGTCTCGTTGTGTAGATTTAAAGGTAGTATATAAAGGGCAAAAGGTTTTATTTTGGCCTTGGGTAGGGACTTTAAATGAAAAGTTTATACAGAAACTTTGAGTTCCTTTGCAACTAAGTGGAATCAGGCTGTTGGTGTTGACATCCTCCTAAAATTTCATTAGCCAATGTGGTTTTAAGGATAGGTTCTAAACCAGAAGTTGAGACATGGCCACAAATGGTGAGTAGTTACACCTGGAAGCTTTGTGTAATGAATCTCATGGTATAAAGGTGTCTCTATGTTAAGTAAAGCTCAGGCCAGAACTGCAACCGTATCTCAATGTAAAAATAAATAGGTGGTTTGAACAAAAAGGGTGTAGATATGTGTTTTTAAAAACACATGTATACAAACAAACATGTATATTGTGAAAGCAAAAAGAAATTGAACTCCCTTGTCAATACTGAAGGAAGATATTGTTGTGAGACAGTATGTTGATATTCCTGCGCAGTATAGGTGTATCCAGGCCAACTCAGGCTTTAGGACCAGTCCAGTTATAGAAGCAGGAGTAGCTTTATTTTCTTTCTTGGCTGACTCAATTGTCTCTTTAGTAATTGCTAGCTCAGCAAAATGAAGTAGTCTGTTTGGAGCTCTTCTTTACTTGCAGCTGGACTGTTTGGAGGACCCAAACTAGATGAGGTAACTCCAGGCCATGTGGTGTTTACTGAAAAATGATGAAACAGCAGAATGGCTTTTGACAGAACATTATAAAATAGTTGTTGAACTATCCCACGTAATAGGTTCAGTGGGGACTAATGGAAAAAACTAAGGAGAATCTGTAAGGGGTATGGAGGATGTAGCAAAACTAATGCATATTGAGTAGTTCAAACTATTTCCTGTGTACTTAATTTAATTTTAAGGTAACTTTTAAAGCATTCAATTCAAAGTCTAAACTTACAGTAAATTTTTAAAATTACTGAGTTGATTTTGTTTGTGTGTGAGCAAAACCAATTATAGGAAACCCAGAAAACTACATGTAATGATTTGATTGAATATTACTGGGATGTACAGTGTACTCAAGTAAATGAATATTTTGTCCCGTGTATCTGCATTCACTTTGTCATGCAGCCACCAAAATGTAGTCACTCATGAAGTGTTCAGAACAATTTCACGGAAAAGATGCATAGAAAAGGTTTTAACTGGGATTCAGAGTTCAAAAAACTTTTTTGTTTTTAGACAAATACTTTTATATAAAGCAACAATAATTACAAAAGTTTGTGTTACTGTGGTAAATGGACCTTAACAGTGAGGTAAGTAATCACTGTAATGATTAGTTGGATTTAAAATTTAGTGAAAACTTTCCACTGGAGTGAAGTTGTGATTTTTTTTTTTTTCCTTTGATTGCTCGAAAGAGTTTTTCTGTGAAGCACATGGTACTTACTGTCCTCCTCCTAATTCCAATGTTATTTACACTTCTATACATGTTTGCATACAAATATATATTTCAGGTTATTAGACCACTGGTATTTCTCTTGTGCTATTTGTGAAAAGGTGATCATGTTTTTCTTGGATTGCATGGTGAATTGTCAACACTTGAGACAGTCATCTAGAATTTATCCCAGAGAGGTCAGAATTGAGTTGTATGTTCTTCAGTTTTGTAAATCTTTCAAACCTGTTGTAGCATCTCCAGTGAAGTTTTGGAGTCGGGCTTTGATAATCCTAACCTTGTGATCTCTTAATTGACTCTTGTTAATGGTCGTTCAGAATCTTCTGGGGAGTTTTGAATAATGTATATTCACTTAACTCTGAGAAGATGTCAGCATAGGAAATTTGAAGATGACTTCTAAGAATGAAGATTTTGGGTTAAGAGTAGATTTTCATCCAAAATATCCAAATATAAACAAGATGGCTTTTTGGTCTAATGACAGTGTTTATCAGGACATTGTACATCGTGTACCAGAAGGATTGTGTGCTTTAGCAGGCGCAAAAAGATCTGATTGATAACTGGTTACCAAGATTGATTCCAAAAGTATTTTAATAGGTTTCTGGATCAGCCTGTGTTATTGTACCCTTAGTTTGCCAGTCATGGAATATTAAGCTGTTGATCCACTTCTAAGTCCAGATGATTAAAAACCTATTCTTTATGGGATTGGAAGAAGCATTCCACAAGTGTGTTTGAGTGTTTTATTGCTTTCTGAATTGACGGCAGCTCTCCTGACAAAGTCCAATTTTAGAAGCAGACTTACATCTTGTGACCCTTTCAGAAACTTACTTCCTTTTGGGAAAACAAAGAAAAGAATAAAACAAATTAAAAATGCCCTTTTGCTCTGACAGAAGAGTTATGACCTCTTCAGTTAGTGGTCAGTAATGAAGAAAATTACCCACTTGGCACACGTACTAGGTTAACAAACTCTGGGGAGGAACTGCTTGTCCAAATATAAATGATATTTGGACATATGGATTGTTGAGATAAATCAACAATCATTAAAAATAAATCAGTATCTGGTAAGTAGAGAATGCTGGAACAGATGAAGTACATCACCATGAAGCTGAAGAAGGACAGCTATTTCTGCACAATGGCTTTCCAAGTGATGTCTAGGAATCTGTTGCACCTTACATTGTCTGAATAAGTTAAAGCATTCATCAGCACAAGTCCTTAAAGTTTCCTGTTTCATCTACTGGACCCCGCTTCATGTCAGAGCAAGCTCTTTGCATAGATTCTGGATAGTTACACTTAGCTCCCTTATTTTTGACTGGTAAAGCAACCTCGATAAAAGTTACTTTTCATTGCTGAAGTGGTCAGTGCTGCTGAAGAAATAATAAGAAGGAAAAGGGATTTGCCATTAAGGTGGGGATTTTTTTTTTTTTGGACAGCTTTTGTGATTAAAATGTGCTTTGAACTTTTAAAAGACTAAATTTAAGGTAATAAGGTAATTCAAACTTTAAGCAACTTCTCAACATCCATAATCTCACCCACTGAAAAAGAGAGGAAGTTGGTACCTGTAAAATGAATGGGAGGGATATGTTAGCTTGAGTTTATAAAGGGGAAGGAGGTCATTTGTACTTGGTGGAACACAGAACTGTAGAGGAAGGGAGAATCCTACTATGCTGTAAAAACTGTCAATTCTGTTGTGGGCAGTGTTTTCTACATCTAGTAAATTTACATTTTATTTTTTTATTTGGTTCTAGCTCACTTTTTTTTAAAGTGTTTTATAGGCCTTTCTTGAGTATCATGATGAAAAGACCAGAAATAAGTAATTCAGTGGGAAATATTTATGCTGTGGTAGCTGGCTATATTTCCATCTGAGAATTTAAAAGATGCCAAATTACTTACTCATCAGCTCTGTTATGCAACCTAATCCACCAGTCCTCCACCCAGATTGTTCCCCCCCCACCTTCTAAAGCACACGAAGAGGAGAACTATGGTATACCCATAGTTCTTCAGTGAGTATCTCACATTTAAATACTTCTGAGATTCATCAAAACAGAATGGAAAAAACCTGCTGTAAGGTAAAGGTGTCAGAGATTTCTTCTCTTTATGTGCTGTAAATCAGCAGCTCAAACACAGCTAAGGTCACCAGTTTGAATGCCAATATCCTATGCTATGTTGGCATTGTAACCTGCCTAGACTATGCAAATGAGCTCCTCAGTTCTTCGGAGCATCTTGAAATTACTGCTTACCCATTTCGTCGTCTTTAAAAATTTCTGTTTCAACATTGAATGTTTCCTTCAGGTTGTGGGCACCCGTATGGTCCTGCAATATTTCAGTCCTCACAGGAGCTCTTTACTTAAAATAATGACAGTCACCTGGGTATTATGGGAATGCCTTTATTGTTTAGGTTGGAATCCTGACCATGTTGGATTCTTTTTTAACCATATAATCAGTAACAATTACTTCTCATTTAAACTGCTGCTGAAATGCCTAAATCGCCATTTTTTTTCAAGCATGCTTGCTAATACAGTTTTTGGAAGTTACAAACTGCATTATAGGGAAAACTTGCAAACCACCACAACTGCTTTCATAAAATAATACTTTTTAGACTGGCAGCAGAAAGTTAAAACTTACAGCCATGCCCTCATACAGGTATTGCAGGTGTGAGAGCAAACAGCAGTCGTTCGTGATATGAAAAGGGTCTTTGTCCCTCAAGAAGTCCTTAAAGAAAACAGATGATGTGTTGAAAGACCAACCCAAAGACCATGGAATTTGCTTCTGTTAAAGCTAAAGAGAACACTGATTATTTACCTTCCACTGCTGGCCTCTCCTTGTCATAGGGGACTGTATGTTTCCTGCCTTTCTCTCTAGAAACAGGGAGAACAACTTTCCCACTAATGCTGCCTCTATACTAGGAATACTTGGTATCTGTTCTGTCAGGTGGTCCATTTGCTAAGCATTTAGTCAAGCTGTTGCTCTTGACATGTATTTAGCTTTAGTGGTTGGTTCAGGCTTGAGTCAGAAAAGCATGTATTTCTGTGGATGATTGTTGCTCTAATAAGAGACTACCACTACCAAGTGTAGAGTACCGTGACTAGAATAATACTATTTTTCTAAGAACAATGTAACTCCAATTGGAAAAGGTCCTAATTTTAGTTGGCTTCAGTTTTGTGTGTTGATACAACTTTGTGTGTTTGTTGTGTGTGGTTTTGATT
>VXBJ01006029.1:600600-779856 GCA_013400055.1 Nycticryphes semicollaris
TATTAGGCAGCCTGCCTTCTTGTTAAATTCAAGCAAAGCCAGTTGTACTGGCTCCATAGGCTGCCATCTCAATGTACTAGTGGAACATATATGATGGGTTGTTTTGTTCTTTGGAGGAGAGGCCAAGAAGAAACCTCAGGTTCAGCAGATAGAATCAGCCTCTCTTGCAGCTGCAGCTCTTATGATAAAATCATAAAATTGTCCAGGTTGGAAGGGATCTCTGAGATCAAGTCCGGCCATCAACACTGGCAAAACCATCACTAAACCATGTCCCTAAGCACCATGTCTACACATCTTTTAAATGCCTCCAAGAATGGTGACTCAGCCACTTCCCTGGGCAGTTTCTTCCGATGCTTGATAACCCTTTCAGTGTAAAAAATTTTCCTAGTATCTATCCTAAACCTCCTCTGGCACAACCCGAGGCCATTTGGTCTTGTCCTGTCACTTGGGTGAAAGATCTGACCCCCATTTCTCTACAACCTCTGCTAAACCTGTGTTTGATGCTGTTTCTATAGTGGTGAGAATGTAGCTGTCTACTCAAAAAATGTGTGTATGGATACATTTTGGAACAACAGTGTTTAGTGCCACGTTGCCATTCTGTTACTTTTTGTGTTCTCCCACACCTTGTAGACCAGTGGTGGTGCTGCCAGTGTAGATTTATCTACTACATGGTTGTATCTCAAACATAATTTAAATGGTTTGTTATCATACATTCTTCTGTGGGATGGTAAATAGCATTCCATGTCTTGATTTGAAATAAGTTTTCTTCACCTGTATTTGCTTGGAAATAGAGAGTTGAAATATATTTATTTATTCCTCCCACACCCCATTGCTCTGAGAAGTTAATTGTCACCAATAGTATGTGTTCAGTCCGTTAGAAATAAACTTTTTCTTGCTTATGCATCAGCTGGTGCTAGAAATGATTGCATGGTAGTTATGGGTCTGACATCAGTTGGAGCTACCACCCTGCAATTAATTAAAGCAATAATGAATTTTTGCAGGTTCTCTTAAAAAAAAGGTTGTTTCATGCTAGAGCAACTTTCTGTTGGTTAGTATATCTCTGGTGTTTGGCTGCTTGCAGGTCAGGTTTTGATGAATTACTGGCAGTATTGTTTAAAAGGCAGACACCTGCCTAAGAAGGTGGAGTACAGTACGTGTAACCTGTCTTCAGGACTGCTTGTAATGTACTGAAATAGGGGGTGAGAGTGACTCCATCAAGTAGGACTGACCCTGCTATAGAAAAAGCTGGGATAATGACACTGGCAGGGTCAGTGTTGTGAATTGAAGGATTCCCTGCCATCACCCCTTAGAATTTATAATTTAAGGGTGGTTTTCATGGATTGAGAGGAGATAGGCAAGCACATCTTTCAACATCTCTGAATACTTCAGCTGCGGTCTTCACTACCCAATTACAATCAGTCTTGGAGAGTTAAACTGATGAGCAGAAAAGGTTAAGATTATGTTCTCTTTATGAATCATATTGCACAGTTCTGCTTGTTTCCTTTAGTTGCTCAGTGTGCCAGCTGTCTGAAACACTTTAATGCATCCTGCTTTTTGCTCCTGCCATGACTTTGCTCGAGCCCTGCCCGTTCTTTGCCTCAGATGCCTCCTTTACAGTACTGTCGCCAGGCTTCCCTGTGTTTTGACTTGACTTCTGACAGCTGCCTCCTCTTGTCCACCTATGTGGTATGTTTCTCAGCTTCTCTTTACAGACCTTTGGCCCTGCTCCTGTCTATTTCTTGCACAGATCAACTTAGTACAGCCTCTGAATTTTCAGACTCCTGTCAATTTACCGAACATGAAAATACGTGGTGAGAGTAAAGGTCTGCGTAGCCTTGTGCCCTCTTTTAAAAAGGTGGTTATAAAAAGAGTATGTGAGGAAAGGCAAGTGCAGAGCTGTCCTTCCCTTGGTATGTACTTCCAGCTTGTTCCTTATGAGTAAAAGTTTCAATTCCACATTAATTGTTGTACTTAGCCACCAAGGGGCCTGGTAGTTGGTGTCTCACAGGATCTGAAGTTGCTGTTTAATATTAAAACAAGAATTCTGTCAGCTCTTTATTCTGATTTCTAAGGAAGTAAGGTTTGATGTGATGGGTTGAAATAGTGATGGCTTCACATCTATTTGAAAGCTGATGGTTTAAAAGATATACTAAGTTCTGCAAGATGCATGAAAATAGTGTCTGAACAATGCAGGGGGTGAAGGGATGGGTGGTGGAAATCACCTTACAGCCTTTTTAATATCCTATAACTTATCAGGCAGGACAAATCCAGAGGGAACCAAGCTCTCAGTTGTCTCTGTTCTTTTTCAGTATACCATAACAGTTTTTCTTTGCGTGTGGGTGTGTTGCTGTTTGTGGTGGTGTCCGTTTGTAAAATAACTTGCAGTGTATTATTTTGGAGCTTGGTTGCATTGCAGCAGCTTGCTTTGGGGAAGGTTGTAACAGTAAAGCTCCCCGGTTAACAGTTTTTGCCTGTCTGGTTTCCAGATACAGATTACATTAGTGGTTAGAGACTCAAAACTGGTAAATTGCCTCTGGTCTGATGTTTCAGTCATCCTGCTCTAGGGAAAATCTATCTGCTTGCTTAATTTCATGGTCTAAAGAAGACCCTGCTAGCAGCAGACCCTCAGAGCTCTGCAATTTTCTTGTTCGTTTCTTGGCCTGAAGTAACATGAAATCCATCATTTGAGCCTAATGTAAAAGAAACTTGAGGGTGAAGACTGAGGATGTTTGAGTCTTTTTTGCTTTCTTGATAATGTTGCTTTTGCTACAGAATAGTAATTTGTGGCAGTAGGGCAAACACAGAACTAGCATCACCAAGAAACAAAACGAGCAGAGTTATGAAACCAAGTATGGTTTCCTCTGCGCTTCTTGTTTTAATTGCTTGTTCCAGTTTTGGGAGGGGTTGTGTTTGGTGGTTTTTTTTCCTATTTTTTACATATGTTTGTTTTATGGTTTGTTCTGGGGTTTTTTGTTTGGTTTGTTTTGTTTTTACTTTCCCACAGCAGTAAACCCAGCTGGCCCATGATGGTCTTTGCTCCTGTAGCAAGCATTGTTCAATGGATATTGTCTAAGAGCAGGCATGCAGGAAGTAGTAAAGACTATGGTAGCTTTTCTCTGTACTGTCTCATAAGCTTTGGCAACTCATGGGATAAAAGCAGTATTTCAGAGGCTGGCTGAACATTTGGGAACTTGCTGTAAGGTGTGATGGATTAGTTTCACAGAAGCAGAGAAGGATTTTGGTGAGTTGCTGGCTAAACTGGTGGGGTAACACCAGAAGCAGCCACTTTTGCTGACTACAGGACTGTAATTCCTTATGCTGTTGTTTGGGTTTTTTTTCACACTTTAGGCACTGGCTGATCCATTAATGTAGCAAGTCTATCCTTGACAAAAGAAGATTATACAGCTAGTGTCAGCCAACTCATGTCACAGTGGTTGGAAATATGAAAAATTATATATTTGTATTTGAGGCAGAGAGAATAACAAATGATGACTCTTGAACCTTCAAATAAGATTACAAGATACAAAAATTATAAAAAGGTATTTTAAGACAACCTGCTTTAAGTATGAAGTAGTATATTTGAAGATTCTTGTTTTGTTGTGCTTTTTAACACTGCAAAAGAGTTGTATATGCTGCGTATTACTTTGTAAGTGGGCATTGGTATCCTTGTGACAGACATGCATGGAGAATACATTGTAGATTGATTTCTTGCTTATGCTTGCTTTGTATCTGACTGATAAGAGGTTTCCCACTGAGTAAGGAAAAGGCTGCCTGAGATCTGTTTGGTGTAATATGAGGAATAGGCAAACAGGTGACAGCTCAGAAGATAAGCATGCTTTTTCTTTTGGTGATGCCTATTTCCAGAAAATATAATGTAATCCCTGTATGGAATAGCTTTGATGTACCTTCAGTGAAGCTGGGGTGTCACAGAAGACAAAAGCTCTAAAGACAGTGGCAGTTTGACCCACAAGATATGTTTTGGAAGCACTTGCATAGGGAGATTCTTGTTACTTCACTGGGTTGAGAGTAGCTATAGAGTTTGTGATTTTTGTGGTAGGAGGAAATGGCCTATAGTCAGCCACACTGCTTTGTTGCAGAAAACTGTGTAATACATACAATCACGTTACACATACATCACAGATTAATTTGTGTTGGTCTATTAAAAATTGAACAAGTACAAAGTGCCAAAATTGTGCAAATGGTTTTCCTTACAGAAATTTATGAAAATATTTCCATGAAACTGCAGTAATTCAGCTTAGTATTTAAGTTTGCAGTGTAACACAGTAATGATGTACCAAAATTTTTGTCTAGAGGACTGTTGGGCAAAAATGCTTTTCAGACAACGGGGAAATAACAGCTAGCTTTCTTGGTCTTGTTTTCTTTCCTCTTCAGCTCTAATCAAGTACATCCGACCAGTATTTGTATCTCGGTCAGACCAGGATTCTCGCAGGAAAACCGTTGAAGAGATAAAGAGACGTGCTCAGTCTGATGGTAAATGGCCACAGGTACTGTATGCTGCTCCTGTGTGACAGATGGTATTTCCAGGCTTTGGATATGCAGTTTACTTTTTTCCTTGTGGGATGCTTTAGATGGTTTGTGGGGGGTAGGTGGGTGGGATTTCCTCCCACCCTTCTAGAAGATACAATGTAGGATTCTTACCTGGACAAAACACTAGCTTTTCATTGCAGTATGTTTCAAGGGGGGACTGGGTGAGTACATGGAGGGGCAGCTCTATTTAGGGACACTAAATGGACAGAACACAGCAGGTTTAGAAAGTCTGTGAGAAGAAAAGGATCAGGTGTTCAGCAGAATACCTAGGGAAATATTGTGTGTTCTCACCCTTATCAAGATTTTGACAAACTGTCATTTTTGGAGGTGCAATACTGGCCAAGACAGCCCAAGAAATTTAGATGTTCCAGTAACTGCAGTACACCTCTACTGGACCACGTGATTAAAACTTTGCTAGAATAAGTGGTTCAGGGTTTTTTCTGCACCTGAAATGTGACTATTTATGACATATCTCGGAAGAAGGTAATGGGAAGGAAGGGATGGCTACTGAAGGTCGCAATTTTCTAGCTTATGATTGTTTTGAAAACGTGAAATATTCTTACTGTGAATTTTTGAGATTAAGGTAAGTATATTTTTCATGACATTGTTGCTACGACAGTGGTTCCATTCACATACTGGGCTACAAAAATATTCTAAACATTTATAAATAATGTGATAGTAAGGTGGTACGTAGCTTTCACATCATGACTTTGATCAATAGATTTCAAAGCACTTTAAAAAGTAAATACTCTTACTTGCAGATAACGAAACTCCGTTGCAGAGCTGAAATGATTTCCAGAATATCTAGCAAGCTAGTACCAGAGTGTGCAATAAAACTAATAATGTCAATTTTAGTCCATTGCTTTGTGCCCTTATGATATATATTTGTTTCATTTAAATGTCTTGCTTTGTAACTCAGGAAAATTTCAGCAGTTCTTGCTTTTTTGCTAAAACATTAAATTTATTTCTTTTTTAAAATCTAAATTCATCCTCTGAATACCGTTCAACTTGAACACTTTTGCCTCGTTAGAATTCAGTTTAGATATTTCCAGCCTCTATCATTCTGGCATCTGTGCACATTATGCCAAGCAATAAATGCAAAAAGAAAATAACAGTCTTCCTTTCCTTAGTCTGTAAGCAGGTAGCTTGGGAGCAGGGATTTTGTGTTGGTGCAAAATCAGAATATGGTATTTTTACCGGCTTTGAAACCTTTTGTGAAAATTCTCTTGCACTCACAAGTGTTTCTGGTCACTGTCAACGTTGCAATCAAAAAGAATTATTGCCAGAGGTCAAGAAAGAGGCAAATTCACAGATAAAGAAAATATTTTTACTGTTAAGGCAGAACTTTACTTGACTTCTTTATTGAGCACTTTTTTTTTTTTTTTTTTACTTTAACTGAACTGCTTTTCCCTGGAATTTTTTTTTTTGCTGTAATCAGTTAATGTTAGCTTTGGAAAGATATGTTTATAAATAAATCCACATTGAAATAATTCTTAAAAGACAACTTGTTTTTTTACTTCAAGATAATGATATTCCCAGAAGGCACTTGCACAAACCGATCCTGTCTAATTACATTCAAGCCTGGTAGGTATGATGCTCATTTCTCTGTTCTCTGCAGAATGTTCTTGTATCTTCATTTTCTGAAGTACCACTTGCATTGTAATTTGCTTGCTGTTGCAGAAGTTGAGTTAAAAATCTCACAGTAGGGTGGAATTGGAATAAAATTTTTCTCATGCCACGAAAGGATTGTAGTTTCACCTTTGAGCAAAACATTATAGATAATTCAGATACTTTTTTTTCTTGGCTTCTGAGATATATATGATTTAGAGGACTAATGTTTCTTACTGGATTTTTGTTTGTGGTTGTCTTTTTTTCTTGCCCCCTCTATTTCCTATTTTGGGTCTGTCATGCAGCCTTCAGATGCACGTTGCTAGATTAAGCTTTACAGTGTATCTATTTCAGGCTGCTGCAGCATTTGTTGCTGTGTTGTAAGTGGTGGATTCCTCTCCAGCTCTTCTGTTGAGTTGCATTCTGGTGAAGATCACAAGAATCTTGCCAGTATAGCACTGCTGGGGTGGCACAGTACTGGAACAGGCTGCCCCGAGAGGTGGTGGAATCTCCATCTCTGGAGATGTTTGAAACCCACCTGGACAAGTTCCTGTGCAACCTGCTCTAGGAGGATTTGTTTTGGCGGGGGAGCTGGACTAGATGGTCACCAGAGGTCCTTTCCAACCCTACATTATTCTGTGATTCTGTTACAGAGGCTGTCAGCTTTCTTACAATATATTTTTATTTAACTTTTACATTCTAAGCTCTTTTCAGTTAATATCAGTCTTTTAGCCTGTCAGATGAGCAGGGGGTATAACACTGAACATTTTTGCAGTTACAATAGGGAGAGGTGCCAATACTTCAGTGAGCCACCAATGTTTAATGTAAACTTGCCTTTATGATATAGGTAGGGAGATGGTGATTGAGGAGGCTGCAGTGAGCAAGGCAGTTGTGAATGGGGTTTTTGACTCTTCCTAGGTTTCTGCCTAGCTCATTGTGTTCTGGTCTCACTGTGTGTCTTATATTTTGTGTTGCTTAGAACTTACATGTTGCTATTAGAATATTGTACAATGAGTCAGCATTGTGATTCCTTGCACTGATTAATTTGGCTGAAGAAATCTCAGTATTGGCTCCTAAACAAACATTCAGAAACCTTTTCTTCCTCTCCTCTCAGCTCTTACCTTTTTAGATGAATGAGTGGTGGTTAGGAGCACATCCGCTCCTCTTGCTCTTTACTCTCCCTCTCCTTCTTTCTCCACCTGAATCCTGACCATGCTTTGAAAACCAGTCTGCACCCTTCATTAAAGCCCTGTTTTCCTGCCCTCCCTCTGTGCCATAGACATTCCAGGCACCATACACTTTCCACCTCAAATTCCCACTCTGTCTTCCTCTCCTCTGATATAATACATGCTGCTGTCTGCTTCTTGACTGTCTCACTTTCCTACTGAAACCTGCTTCTGTATCCATCCAGCTTCTCAGAAATTCTTTACCTCACAGTTCCTCACTTAGAACGAATTATTTTAGGTCTCTCTTCAAGTAACTGCTTTCAGGATGCCTTTCCCTGTTGTAGTCATCTGGTCTATGCTCTTTGCTCTTACTACATGGTTTTTTGGTTTTGTGTTTGTGCAAGCTAGTCATGCAGGGGATGCCAGTCTAGTTCTGTTTAAATGATGGTATTTGTCATCTTTGGATTCTTTCAAAAGTTGCTGAGGCTGTTGTTCTTGGAGACTGAATAGAAAGTACCACTGGGCCAAGAACAAAATCTCTGCAGGCTCCCATTCTGACAACTGTCACTTAAAGATGTTTATACTTCATTAACAATTACTTTTATTACATCTGGGCAATTATTTTGTAAAGCAAACATAATGCTAAGATTACAGTATACCTCCGTCGTCCCGTTCTTAGTTTTAGTCAACATATTAGGCAAAACTTAGTAAATTGCTATAAATAACATAGCTTGATCTTCATTAATTGTTTTTATGAGAAAAAGATTCTTAGAGAGATCTTGAGCAAGATGGTTGGTTATCATGCTTACCCAATCTTTGTGCTAGAAACCAAGAAAATGATTAGCAAAACACACTGAGAGATCAGATTTATCAAACTATAATTTTCATATGAAATGAAGTGATATTTCTGTAGAATAGCATTAGTTCAACACTTTCCATTAGTTTTTCCATAGCTACAGAATAAGTTATATGAATTCTGTTATTTCAGAGAGGATAAATTTCCTATAAATTGATGTTGCTTAGCTAAAAATAGCAAGCATCTTTTGCATAAGACAACTTAAGTTCTTCACCATAAAGTACTGTTGACCACAGAGAATATGTTGACTTAACTATCTTGCACATCTTCATATTTTTTTAAGTATTTATTATGCTGAATTTGGGCTTTGACTTGTGTACATGCTAATTTATGTAAGTGGTAGAGGATAATTTAGAGAATGTAAGCATGCATTCTTAACTATTTACCTGCTGAAAAGGTGGGTGTCACATACATTGTCATTCTCCAGTGCTTGCTTTTTAGATTACTTTTGAGGCTACTTTTAGATTTACTTTTTCACTATTAGCTAATTCCTATGTATATAAGCCCATTAATTGTATAATTTTTACTTTGCTGCAATAAATGTCTGCTGTACCAAAATGCACTATATAGTAATTGTGTCCTATGTGCCTTCTAGGAGCATTTATTCCCGGAGTTCCTGTACAGCCAGTGGTTTTACGTTATCCAAACAAACTGGTAAGTTCAGCTTGCAGTACAAATATGGAGCACTTCTGTAGCCTTTTAGGTTAGATAATTATTTTTAGAAATGTATAAAGCATTAATAAATGCTTATTGGCTAAGTATGTATTGGTTAAGCCTTTAGCAATATAGATAATTTTAACTGAGACAGTTGAAACGTTTCTGCTTTTATTAGGTTACTTCTAAAGAGTGCTCTGAAAGTTATTCAAGGTTGTTACAGGAAATACTGTAGAAGTGACAAGACAAATCATAGTATGGTTTGGGTTAGAAGGGACCTTTAAAGATCATCTAGTTGCACCCACTCCAACCTGATCCCACTAGACCAGCTTGCTCAAAGCCCCATCCAGCCTGGCCTTGAACACTTCCAGGGATGGGGCATCCACAAGTTCTCTGGACAACCTGTGCCAGTGTCTTATCCCCTCAGAATAAAGAATTTCTTCCTAATATCCAATCTAAATCTGTCTAGGATCTGTGTTCCAATGCGCTCCCTGTTACTGCCAAAGTGCTGGAGACTTTTCTTAATAGTAATTGCTGGAAGATGCTTTTGCACCTCCTGCCTGTGAGAGTGTCAGTCACAGGTTAACACAACTAGCAATTACAATATACTATTACAATAGTAATGGAATAATGTATTGAGGACCTCAGCACCTATATAAGGTGTCATGTTGTCCATGTTTAATGTTCACTGTGCACTTAGCTAAGGAATGCTAGACAAAAGCTAATTTGGAGTAGTTCTTCAATATAAATCAGATTCAGGTAAAATTCAAACTATAGTGTTTATTTACAATATCTGAATTGAACAATTTTTACAAATTACATCTACTTCAAGATCAAGCCTACAAAAAGGCAGAAAAGAGGGATTTTGTCTTTTTATTATTATTCAGTTTACCCTGATGTAGATACTTTTCTGTCATACTGCAGCCAGAATCCTGTCTGTCTGCATTCCTTGGTTAATTAGAAGATGCTTCCTAGTGAACTTTGCTAGCTTTTATACTTGCAGTTTCTCTTTGAGCCCTCTGGGACTCTTTTCAGGTCCAGTCTGTCCCCTTCTCAAAGAGAAGTTTAGGGGAGGATGGGAGGAGCATAAGAAGTAAAATAAGGAGTGCATTGCCTCTTTGCTGATGCATGTCGTATCAGAAGATCACATGTCAGCTCTCTTTGACAAGCCCATTAACAACCCCTTGATCTAAGGAAGGATTTTGTTTCCCCTTGGTATCTGAGTGCTTATGCTTTATACGTGTTTCCATCCATTGTTCTTTCTGTCAACTTACACTTTGATATAAAACATTGTTTGATTAAAAAAGAAAAGAACTTAAATAAGTTCGGAGATCACTGTTTGCTCTTGACTGAGACAAAGTGTGATGGTGCTCAGCTGGTTTGCAGTAACAAACTGAAAAACTGTCTTTGCAGATGATGTGACAAGTTTAGCAGCCCGTTGTGCTTACATAGTAGCAGGTTGCGTGGGACTTCTATAGAATCATAGAATGGTTTAGGTTGGAAGGGACCTTATAGATCATTTAGTTCCAACCCCCAAGCCCGGGGAGGGGGGTTTCATTACATAATTGTTTTATTTGTTTATTTGCTCTTTTGTAAAATTATTATAAAACTTTAATTGCACTGCCAGTTTAAATTGCGAATATGCACGTGCCGCATGTCATAATTATGTAAGATACATATGTTGTATTCTTTGGTTATTATTAAACTTATTTTTAACAATGTAAAGCTATCAAGTGTTAATTTGCAAATATCTTCAAAAATCCATTATCATACTGAAACATTCTTACTGCCTGTAATAGATAATATGCAGGGTTTGTAAACAAATACTAGATGTTCCTAATACTCTAACAAATTTTTTTCCATCAAAATAAATTTTGTGAAAATTTTCATAGCTTTTTATATTACTGCAAAATATTGTAAAAAGCAAACAAAAAAAAAAACCCCAAACAACCAACCTGTAAATATTTATACAGATATCCATCAGAGTTGGCCTGAATCTGTGTATGGATCTTTACTTTCTCCTACTTCTTTTGATTGCTCTAAAACACTTAGTTTTCAGTGCCATACTGAGTCATTTAACCTTCTAATGTCTACTTTCACTAAGCAATATGGGGGATAATTGCTCTTACTATTAGCTTTTTAGATTAGCTTGGGGGCTGCAGAAGAGTTGCAGCAAAGTTAGAATAAGGAGAGGAAGGAGGAATATGATGTGATATGTGAAAGTGAGGTTTATTTTGGTTAGGATACAGTTAACAGTAAGAGCAACTGAGCAGGGAAAGAACATTGTTTTTCATATACTAAGACAGCATTTCTAGCAAACTTTAATTGCCTCTGGCTTCCTATTTGTTGTCTTGTTTGACCACTGTGTGTTACAAATTTGGATTTAGAAAGGAATTTCTTATTAAGATCTTTGCTTAGTCAGTGAATTCCAGATATGCATTGCGTGTGGTCACCCCACTGCTTTTAGCTTGAACTTGCTCTGATTTACTGTTAGAGCTCAGAGTTCCACAGTACAGATGAGAACAGTCTCGGACTTGAGTGCACCTGATTCTTTTGGGAGGCTTTTTGAGATCAGAGCCTGGGGTAACTACTAGGTGTGTGCACTCTTACATGGTTTTTTTTTCACTGAACTCTATTCAAGAACTAGGGAAAGTGCTGTTGTTCTGCAGTGGACTGAAACACGTGGCAAAAGTGATGTTGTAAATTCAGATATTTTTTTTTTTTTTAATAGAAAATAAATCTTGTTCTGGTTGCCATGAAGAACTCTGTTTCTAGTCAGGGTTGTCCCCTGGATGTCTGTCTTCTTCAGGCTTATGATTGTTTGCAGGAGATGATGCTTCTGGTCCTGTATCAATTTTTCTTTAGGAGTAACGTGTTAGTGTGTTGCTCCTCTTGATGCATGAGCAGAAAGAAATTGTAAGGCTTAAAATGTTTAGACCTGAAATTCAAAATTTGCTTCTGTTTATCTAGTATTTTGCCTTTGGATGCTTGAAAACTATTACATAAATTCTGATGAAAATAATTACTCTAATGTCTCCATCCATAGGTTCTACAGCAATCCTTTTTGCAAGTTGTTTTTCCACTAATTTTCTTCATGTGTACAGCTTTTTCTTCATTTGAATTCTCTGTCAGAGTCTTGGTAATTATGAAAGGCTCTATACCCGTTTAAATATCACAGAGCCATTTCAAATTTATTTTGATGTCCAAGTGTCTTCATCTTCCATAGGTAACTGTTCTAGTTGATCAGGGGTTTGGCAGCATCTCTTGTACAGCTTTGGTGTGTCAGGGTTGAATAAGTGTGTAAAAACACAGCCAATCTGCTGTCTTGAAGCTTGGTGTGATTTTCAGTAACTTCTTGTGTCAAATACAAATTTTATGAAATATGTTCTTCCATACAATTTGGGGGATTCATTATCTAGACACAAAAGTTTTGAAGTGTCCCTGGGATGCGATCAAAGTGAATGCTCTCCATAAGCAGAAGCTGGTAGCTGTGATAAATGTAAGAGGTATCTGAACTAAGTACAGAAAATAGCACTTCCCATCTTCTGCCTGGTGTTTTTTGTCATAAAAATGTTACATATGCTGGCAGGAATCTCCTGCAAAATAGGTCTGCCTCTTGCAGACCAGAATCCTGTTTTCCACTCCGTAGCGTTTATAGCTGTCATCCCTGCTGTGTCCTAATGTTCCACATGAGAAAAATCATGTGTGTTTGCTCTGGCATTCACACTGTGAGTTTCTCACAGGATTGCTGATAGATACGTGGCTTCTCTGAGTTTGCTGTGGGCCACCCAGCACAACGGCTGAATGCTGAAAGTACCTATTCTTTGTTCAGTGATCCATTGCCCAAGCAAAGTACCTGTGTAGAACTCACCTTTTTGGTTTTTGTCTCCTTCTGCACTTGCAATTTAGAGAGCTGAGTTGGGTATGTTTAGTGCTGTGGTGGTGTTATGTATGGTAGATCTAGTCTCTGATTAGAGAAATTATCAGCTGGCTACATTGCAGTGGTCGGGGCTTGGAAATGAAAGTTCCTCTTAGAAAAAACAAACCCCATGATGTATTTCACTGCAGTATTATCAGTGAAAGCAAAATTGCCAGAAACAGTTCAACAATAGAACTATAGACATTGAAATTGTAGAAGAACACAAGGTGAAGTCCATTTTCATGTATGTATGTTGATTGCTAGAGATAGAATCATTCTTTGAACATATTTTGTTTCATTTAAAATAATTGTTGAAAGTCAAGATTTAAATTTTTAGTACTCCTTCTGAGATATTTGCCTTACTCCAAATAGTTGTTCTGTCATGTTAATCACATTTTTTACCTTTTATGGGTGTGTTGCTTTATTTCATTTTCACTTTTGACAGCCTTCTACTCTAAATGGTAATTAAAACATGAGCTTGACTTGATTTTTCAAGACCGTGGCATATGTAATCACCTAAGCTCTCTAAAATGGTTTTGGGTGGTAGCATAGAACTTAACTGGAACATTTTCAGTGGGTTGATAGAAATACTTTTCTGGTCCTTTAGAAACCTGAGTTCTCTTGTCTTTCTATTAATGACTCAGTTGGTCAGAACACTGGAACTCATTTTCACATTCTGGATTCTTACTTGGAGATGATATTTAAGTGTAGAAGTATTGCAGGTTTTCCCTACACTGCTATTAGCAGTGAAATAAGTGAACAAGATGCAGTTTGTCTTCTCTTAGTGTTTTACACACTGTCCATCTCAGAGTTAGGTTGACGGTTGGACTAGATGATCTTAAAGGTCCCTTCCAACCTAGACGATCCTATGATTCTACCTAAAAGTGCTGCTGGTTTTGCCAGAGACTAAATTGGTGTATTTAGACATAACATAGGTTTTGATTCTCGGATTAGGCAGATGGATGTATGCTGTCTGAGTGTAAAGTCAACTGGAAAAGTACTGTTTTGAGGTAAGACATAAGGTTGTACTTATCCTACTGCCTCCTGCCAGTCGAGCAGACTTCCTTCCAGTCATCTCTCCAGCCCAGAAGTGCTACAGGGTGTTTTTGTCTGTTGATGAGAGGTCCAAGTAAAGTGTAGGGGCACTTGAGGGACACCCTGTCAAGCAAGATGGGTTAGGGAAATACACATAGAGTATGCACATGAAGCAACATAGCCTACAGTAAATAACTTTCTTTTCTAAGGCTGACAGCATTTGAGGAATCCCTGGATCTTTAAATGTTTGATCGATACATATACTCTGTGTTTAAGAGCTAGGTTACTGGCTATTTCCCAGCTACGTGAAAGGGAGGCCGATTCCTACTGGGGATTAGAATTTTTGCAAAGAAAGCACTGAATTTCCAAGGCAACCTTTTAGTCGTATGTTATCAGTCATACTATCTATAACGTAGTAAAAGTTTAAAGTACAATAATTAATTGCAACTGTCGTGCTCCTTTTCTTAGGATACAATCACGTGGACGTGGCAAGGGCCAGGAGCGTAAGTGGATTACGTTTTATTGCTTATATTGTGATTGCTTTCCTTCATTAATTTTTATTTACATGTCTTACAGGCATATATAGTCAAGCAGTAATTGCTGGTTATTGGATTATTCTTTAGGATTAATTTATGTCTTTCTATGATTACCTAATTATGCTAATATTCAATTAGAGGAATCCAGGTACAAATAGTGTAATTCTGCTGCTATGATTTTGGTAACTTGCAGAATGGATTTTAGTTTTTTACTTCAAATTGGTTTGGTTTTTTTTTAGCTAAGTACCTGAAGTAAATCAACTTGCTTCTGCTCTATGTATTTCATTTAGCTGTAAGTCGATTTGGTGTGTTCATGTATAAAACACGTATGGCTATTTTTTGAAATTGGTCTAGTCCCTCAAAAACAGTCAACCCACCCAGGAAATCTGGAGATAGTCAGGCAAGATAATGGAAACGGTAACTTACTTTGTGTCTCTTTGATTTTTTTTAAATGCATTGTTATTCAGAGGTTCCTTAGCAAATTCATGTAAAATACTAAATGAAACAGTTCTTGATTGTTTAAAAAAATACATAGATTGGCCCTTCCCATGCATTATGCTGGTTTGGAGTAGAAGTTCTTAAATGTTTAGATGAAGATCAAGGAATTTTGAACGCTAAGTAGAGGGGAGTTACATTCTATGGTTAATGGCTTGCCATTAGCCTCCACCTTGGGAATCTCCTTTGAATGACCCAGCTGAGATCATATATATTTTTAGTAACAATGAGGGAAACCATTGAGATTAGCCAAGATTCAAGTAATTTAGAATTTTGTCAATGAATGTCGCATTTTCAAATGGACTGAGAACCCAGTCTAATTAAGGACATGTCTAGATTTGAGATTTGAGGAAGTCATTGTTCACTTTTAAAGGTTCAGCTTTCAGTTACACAGTCATGTTGGAAGTAGAGGAATCCATGATAATGTTTACAGGAAGTAGGTGCTACAGCATTTAGTGCATGCTGGGATTTCTCTTTGTGAGTTCCGACCTCTTCTCTTGCATTTGCACTGCAGTTTATTGGGCAAATTAACACAACCACAGGGGAGATAAGCAAGTAGCTTACTTTCAGCTTAGTGTCCTACCCAAGGAGTCAGGAACACATAGAAGGAGAAAAAAAGAGGGAAGGAACTTTTAGGTGTGTTGTCTCAGATTACTGTAATGTGTAGAAAACCCTCATTTGGAAATGCTGACCTCTACTAATAAAGTTAAATTAAATTAAAGCTGAATCAGAATCTGAAGCAGCCTGTGATGTTATGCAAATTCACTGGGTCAGTTTAAATTACAGCTTTAGTTAATTAGGAGTAATTCTCCTGAGTGACCCAAAATGTATTTCTGATGTCCTAGCAGAAATTTCTGTTGAGACTGACACAGTCTTCACTTTCTCAGCATTATCTATCTAATATTGTCATAGCGTTAGCCAAAACTCAATCTGGAAATGCTGATGGACCCAGGAGTATTCTCTTCATTCAGAGTTGTTTTAGTCTGTAAAATGTATTGAGAACTTGTCGTGTGGAAACTACACGCTTTCTTCCACGTATGAAAAATAATGTTTTTACTAGTTTGACAGTATTCAGAGCAGATCAACTGACTCTGCCTTGAAAACAACGATTGGCTATAGCACGCAACTTAAATTTTCTCTATGTTGGACTTGAGTTAGATATGGGTTCTATCAGGTGTTTTTAATTGATATTTATAATTTCAGGTTTAATATTTGAGGATTATGAGAGTTGGCAGAGAGAAAAGTTTACTTGTAACTTGCTGAGGTAGTTTAATGCTCTTGGACAAGGACCTAGAAACCAGACTTTCGTGTTTCCTGTCAGTGACATAAACTCCAGATAACAAGTTCCACTACTGTTCTTGCTCCTTTTCTTTGCTTTAATGTGTTGGACGGTCAGTAAGATGGAAAGAAAGGGGAGAAAACGGTGTTGCAGCTCTGAATGTATAGCAAAATGAGTAGGGTGTTGCTTCTAGGAACTGCACTTTACCTCCCTAAGAGGATTTTGATTGGCCCTTCCCATGCAGTGATTGACTGCTTTAACTTCCTAGACCCTCTATAAAATATGGCTACTGACACTGCTCCCTAATTTAGGCTTACTAAATCCTTTCTAAAGTCAGGTTTATTCTAGTATCTTGTCTTAGGCTACTAAAACACGCTTACTGCATTTCATTAACAGACTTCTGGAGTATAATGAACTTTGATTCCAAACCAAGGTAATGATAAGATCTTAGTGGTTATAATTAATCTTACCAACTCTATGCTGAATACAGCATTTTCCTGAAACACTTACTCTTTCTTTGTGTAATTTTATACATCTTATTGTATGTATTAGTACCTGTGTATTATATTACTGCTTGTCTTCCTGCTTTTGGGTATCTTTTAAGATGCAAATTCAGTGTAAATTGCTTTTATTCTACCTACAGAACATGTATAGAAGTATTCTCAAAGACCTTTTCTGTTAATTTTGTATCTGAATATGATCATACCTCCAAATAGGAATATCACTTGAAGCCTTTGGAGCATAACGTACTACTATTTCACTCATGTAAATTTTTTTCCTCCATTTTTTCACCTCTTTTAGGTTAGAAATTCTGTGGCTTACTTTGTGTCAGCTTCACAATTCTGTGGAAATTGAGGTCAGTAAAAAATCCCCAGTGAATTCTAAGCATTATCAGAATACATAATTTTATACTTAAGCCTGCAGTAAAATTTTGTTACTCAAATTTGTGTATTAACGCAGTTTGTAAAAACAGGTTAAAATACCACTTGTACTTTAGACAAATATCTTCTGTATCTGTAGATGCAACCTAAAAATGGAATAACAAAATAGTTTTCTATTTGGCTTAAGACTTTACTTTTTTATTTATTTAAATTGAGTAGCTGTTGTACAAATTAGGGACTATATTCTAGAGCAAAATTGTTATAAGTCCTTTCCTATAGGCCAAATAAGTTACTTGATGTCCAAGTAAATCTTTTTATTAGGCTGTACTGTTCAAATGAGAAATTGGAAAATACAAAGAAAATTTAAGTTTATGTATATTCTTAACTTTATTTTGAGGAAAACACTGTGATCCTAAGGCTCAAGACTGTTGTAGTGAAAATGCAAAACCAATTAAAATATTTCCTTTTAAATTGCTGTATTTAGGCATTTTACAGAGAGTAATTACATTTTTTTTTATGGAGAAGTGTGGTGCTTTAAAGATCTTACATGTGATATTTGACAGATGTTCTGCAGTTCTTTTGCTTACATTTTTTTTAATAATGAAGCAGCTACTAGTCTTGATGGCAGAGTAAATTAGTAGGAAGAACTATTACATATTTACATGCATGTGTATGTTGTTATTGTAACATATAACATGGGCTAATCACGGTATCATTGCTATGCTGTGTTTACTTATTTATGCTATAAATTCTTCTCAAAAATAATGAGTACACAAAATGCCAGCCCCTCAAAAGGAGCATCTATTGTAGAAATTTGTGGTTTGTGTTATCACTTGAGTTGCATGTTTAAAACAGTAGCCTGGTTTTGGTAGAAGGGCCAGGTTGTGACTGCCTGACACAGATAAGACAAACCAGTTGATTGGCAGGATTTTTACTCATGTCAGGAACGTAATTTTCTGCCTTAGGCAAGTAAAATGGGCTCTTTCACACAGAAGTGAACACTGCTGAGCATTTTTGAGGCAGCAGCTGCTAGCAGATGCTGAGTGTCTGTAGCACATAGAGAACTTGCACAAGGACGAGTTACGATCTTTGGTCTTATTTTTCTTTTAAATAAAAAAAAAGGCTAGTGACTTTCTGAAATCCTCTGTACTGAAACAGGAGTTGGTAGAGAGGCAGAGCTGTTAACGAGGCTGCTCACAAGTATGAGGCAGAGTACTTGAGCGTTATTTTTTGAATCTGTTTTTGTAAGGAAGTGCTGCAGATTTAGGAACATAAAGGAAAAATGAGTTGTTCTGTGTTCAAAGTCGTGTTTTTCCCCTGGTCTGCAAATTTTCTTGGCTTTTTTTCCTGCTTTGTTCCATCAGCACGGATTCTGGCAAATACTGACCAACCTTGGTACCAGAATTACCGCTGAAGATCCAGTTACTTGAAATGTACAGAGAAACAATACAACTTCAGTATGGTTTTGATTAGATGATAGTTCATCAAGTCTAACAGGCAGCAATCAGGGCCCACAGTTTGTTCGTCTGGGCTTCTCTGCACGTGTGTGTTTTGGGATACTGTACATGTCATCCAGGATGTAGGTTGAGAAGCAAGCATCTATGTAGATTTTACAATGGGTTACTATAATTATTGGCCTGCCCATCCTGGAGCTGACATGCAAACAATCTTATGAAGAAGAGAGGGTATGTGATCACCTGCACATGTAGCACGTTTTGGCCCATGTCAGTTTGTTTTGCTGACCTGTCAGCCTCAGTATTCAGGCATCCATCCCAGTCTGCAGCTGCTGAGAGTTCTCTCTTAGTTTTGTTAATAGTGCCAAAATGATTGTGCTGTTTCTGTTCAATTAGGCACAAAAATGTAGAACACCTCTGAAGTCACCTCATACTCAGACTTGTCCTGTGCTTGGATGAATGGCCTGAGAGCCATTGGAAAGTCAAAGAAACAGAATTGGGCTCGGAACTCGAAGAAACAATCTTTCCATTTCTGTTAGCTTCAGAGTCTTTGTCCTTATGTTTATTGCATCACGTCAGGCTGGTGTACCTGCTTGTAAACTTAGAAGACCAGAATCATATGTTTTCAGTTGTAGCAGGGTATATATGGAAAACTGTAGAAAAACCCAAAATAAATTAAACATTTGTCCATCACTGAATACTTCCAAGAAGCAGTTAGCCAAACATCTAAAGGCTGTATTTTGGGTACTGCTGATAATACCATTACGCAATTCTGAAGATACAGCCAACTTCATAGTTATTGAGAAGTGTTTGCTTAAATGATAAACTTTATATTATTTCCTCAATTCTTATTTTCTTTTTTAAAGACCAGTGTGACATTCCTGAATTGTAATTGCCATTTTGTGTTACCAAGAGGTGATTTTATGAAATATAACTAACCTTATTACAAATTTGGTTTCTACTTGAGAAGCTTTCCACAGGATTGCAAACATTTTGTTCACTTAGTGCATAAATTATCTCATTGTATTGGACTGCTAAGGGAATTGTCTGCCATTTACTAAGCAGGGATGGAAATCAGAGTGATCTCTTCTTGTTCCTTCTATCTGAGGAGTTAGTTACTTAACAGGAATGGGATGTTTTGAGGGTTTTTATAGGTGAGACTGGCTGTTTGTGCAAGAAAATGCTAATAGTTTTCAATCACTTAAAAATTCCTGGTCCTCCGTATGAAAGGAAGGCAAAGCTCTACTTGGGTTCCATGAGGTAAGAAATGAGCAGTGCCATAGTTATATAAATTTCTAGAAGTATGATGCACCCTTAAGCATTCAAGAGTTAAATTTTTAATTATTTTATAGACCCTTTGTTATTATAATTTTGTAAATAGCAACAAACTGTATACGTTTATCACCATAGTGGTATAATAGAGATTGTTTAAATGTTAAATATTCTTGGTGTAATTCAGTTCTCTGTATGCAGTTTCTACCCGTGTATATTCCTTCAGAAGAAGAAAGAAAAAATCCAGTGTTATATGCCAATAACGTCAGACATGTAATGGCAGAGTAAGTATGTTGTAATATGTAATAGATGTGTGATTTTTAATTCTAACATCAAGAAAATGTCATTAAATCAAGTCAGTGTAGTTGTGTACTTACAAAGAAGCTTGTACTCTGCAGTAGCAAATACAAAACTTTTTCTATAGCAGTTACCCTCCTCTCTGAGGAGACCAGGGAGCCACAAGTACAGCAGGACCTGGAGAAGTGGTGGGTTTGAAGGGGTGTTTTTTTAACACATCTTGTTAACATATAACAAGCCAGTTCTCCTTGTTGCTGTGGGGAGAAAGGTGTAGTTGAATTTTATGAAAGTTAATGTAATTGAATTTTGTGCTATTGAGATTGGGGTTTAAGATATGACTTCTTTAATGAGGTTAAGAATAGTTTAATGTATTCATTGTTAGCCTGTGGTTATTTCAGATAGTAAAGCATAGGAAAGCTGCTTCTGTTGGAAACAGAGCACAGATTCAATGAAAACTAATTGAAGTTGAACATTATGAGAGGATACTTGAAACATGTCTATCGTGCATAATAAAGTCAACATTGAATATATACACCTTCATTCTCAAATGCTGTATTTTTGATTAATCTCTCCTGTTCGTTCCTTTTTTTGTCCTTGGCACTATATAAAAGCGTTGTCCTCAGACTTTAAGTAGAAAACTGTTACAAAACCTTAAATCTGAACTCCAATCAGATGTCAGGGATTGTGTGGTATCAGGAGAAATTTTGAAAGATGGAAGTTTACAACAACCTGCGTGTTGAAAGCCTTCCCTTCTACGGGTGCATAGGAAGAGAGAGAATACTTTCTTCTTCCTTTGTTTATCTCTTCTACCTCTGAAAAATTAGGCATTTGGGGTAACAGAAGTGGAATGCCAGTCTAAAAGGAAAGCTGTCAGAATGGGAGATGGCAAATACGGCTTGCTTTGAGACGAAGAAAGAACTGCAGATCCTGTATTGATGTGAAAGGAAAATAAATTTGTTTGGATGTCAAAGTTCTGAAGTTAAAATGCAGATGGGAATAAACCAGAGTGCTGACTCCTGGATACTGTGGATTACCGTAGACCAGTTAAAATAACATCAAATTAGCCAAAATTAATTACTTCTGACTGCTTCTAGATGCTTACTTCTAGTGGCAGGTCTCTGGATCCTTTCAGTTCATGTGGCTTTTGGTATAGAAGATACTAGCGGAGATGCTGGCGCGACAGTCTGTTCTGGAGCTGTAGCAGATGTCAGTCTAGCGCCTCAGGTGCCGTTTGGTGCTAGCAGTGAACCTGCATTGCTGAGGATGATACTGCTGCTTCATCTAGATTTGTCTCCTTTTCTTGAAGATAGAATTGGTGACAGTGTACCATTTTGATATCAGGAGGTCAGTTCAGGATCTGTTTAGATAACTGTTTTCCCCTTCATCCCCATCAGATTTTTCTGGAAACAGAGTCTAATCCTAATGGATATTTTACAGCAGCAGAGGTGGCAATCCCAATAATAATGCATTTATGAGTCTAGAAACAGTATTGCAGCAGAGCCTTGTCTCTTGCTCATGATTTCAAGGAGAATTGATAGAACTTGCTGAGTGCAACAACAGATATGATTTCCATTTCTGAAATCTATTTGACTTCATCATAATCTTGTCTTGTGAACAACTTCTGCTAAGGGTTAAACAAAGCACTTAACAGGAGGTCTGATTCTTACTCTGCTTCCACTTGTTGACTCTATGGAGTTGGGTTTGCTTTGTTTAGATTTTCTGTGGGCAGCCACAAATGCAAGTGATGGGGATCTCTAGATAGTTGTGGTTCGCTTGTGTATGAACTGAGTATTTGATAAAGAAGATGCTGTCATTTACAACAGGTCGCTTCCTTAGGACATTAGATTCTTGCAGGACAGATGAATTTATTTGCCCAAAAAGTGAAATCCAAAGTGAACTTGGCCTTTTGACTCTCTGTTTCAGGTCAGGGACTTTGAGTGTAACTGTTCTCCTCTCCTGTGCTTCGTTTTACCTCAGGCAGTCATTCAACAACAAAGGAAATGTCACTTTTTAATTGCCGCAGTGCTCCACATGTCTTTATTGTGTCCCTTCTCATCTAGGATGACAAGAATTGTATACTTAGGAAGATGCATTCAAGTCTTAGCCTGTCATTTGTGTTTTCTGCTGTATACCATCCATACTTGCCACTGAGTATGAACACACTGTATGGTTTTCCTGGATCATGTTGGGGATGATCATCTCATTATTGTGAATGTTGTCACCAGAATTTACTCAGCCTGGTTTACTCTTCCTCAAGCACCCTTTCCTGCTGCTTTTCAGGACCTCATTTCACAGACTTTTTTTTCTCAAGTATACCTAGTTTGTTTATTAATTCAAGTGTAATATGAGCTGTTACCTTCTTGATTGATGGTGCTTCAGTATTTGTGCACTACTCTGTCATTAAATTCCACAAGAATCCAGGTGATACGTTTCCATTGTTTAAAGGATACTGTCATGATAGTAAATGAGTTTAAGGCTCACAGCTTCTACAGATCTTTCAGTTGTGCCTGTGGCTATTTGCTTCCTACATGTTAACTTGTAGTGATATCTTTTGTTGTAGTCCTTCTCATCATGAGGATAAGGAAGATCCAAGCTTTAGTGGTTGATTGCTTTACAGCATCTATAAAAGTCCACAATTTCCTTCTGAAATGGTTTCTTCATCTCACCCATGCAATTACCAGTTCTTTAATGTTTGCGATTTTCAACCTTTTTTCTCGCTGACAGATATTTATTCAGTAGCATTGGGCCAAAAATTGAGTCATCTGCAGTCATCTTACAGCCTTGTTTCTTCTGTCTTGGGGATTATCTGTGTAATCAGAACTGGAATTACTCATACAGGATAGCCACTGCTGCTGAATAGTTACTCCATGCTTGTCTTCCTCAGGATCATTTTCTTATTCTGCACTAAAGGCATATGCAGATTGGATTAATCTACTGTTTAAAGCATGGATCCTTACTTACTCCTATCAGTATTTTCCACATGCTATCAGGAAGTGTGTTTGGAGTTACTTTCAAATCATGGAAAACTGAGTGCTTTTAAATTATTCCATGCAGGTTCTCGCTTTAAAATAAATAACTTTGGTGATAACTTTAATCTTAATTCACTTCATGTCCATTTTATTGCGCTAGTACAGTTGTTTCTCTTCATTGTGTAACTGTAGCCTTTTGCCTGTGGAGGAGATTCTTGAACACCTAATTTTCATTAGTACTTTATTCTGGAAGACATCTGATAGTTGTAAAATAATCAAAGTATTGTTTAAGGCGTAGAAACATGCTTTAAAGAAAAAGTAGGTAACTCTGCCACTTTGCAAAATAAAATTTGTTAGGTTGTTATCTTACTGTCCCTTAGGGCTCAAATAAATGTACTTAAAAGGAGTATGGCAGTAGCTCAACTTCTAGTTAGCTGGATGTACTTAGCGCTATTCATTTTCTACGCAAATGAGCCCATGGTAGTGCAGGCAGCTAGTTGTGAAAATCTGCACTGCAGGCTTTTTGTGCAAGTCTAAAGTAAACCTCACCCATAATTACAGATACAAGTTTCTTAGATAATTATACACAGCCATATTGGACACTTACTAGCATATAAACATGATTTGTTTTGCTTTAGTGTGTTAGTTCCTCTTACAGAGACTGCCTTCAAAATAGGGAATGATATGGTTTAGGTGGTACAATTTGTTTATTAAACAAAAATAATTAACAATATAGCAAGCTTGTTATTTTTTCATGCATATGGTGGATATTTAGACTGAAGCCTGATGGAAACTGGACACCTTTGCCCCTCGGTTTTTCAAAAGTGTAAGCACCTCAGAACTGAAGTTCTGTCAGCATTCCTGATTGAGTATTTAATTTTTCTGATTTTTCTGGCATGAGAACTCAGCCATTATAACTACATGCATGACGTTAGCCAGCAGTTTTGAAGTTTTTCATGGCGAGCCCAGAAAGGCAGACCTCCTGTAGAAATAACAAAATGTCATAGCCTGGTTTGCATTTTTCCAATAACTTTGCATTTTTTCTTCACTTACACAAACATTTAAAGACATGCTCTTATATATACAGTAGAACCTTAATTGAAGTGCAAAGTATAAGACATGTAACTTGAAAATGTCTGTCTTCCTTATGCTTCCTCAGTCAAGTGCTTGCCAGAATCACTTCCCCCTTGTCAGAGTATGTCATACTGCTAAAGCAGTAAATCTTATCAGCTTGACATATTAGGATTATGTCGTTGCTTTTGAGAAATTAATCCTTTTTTCGAGCATGGTGGTGAAGGCCAAAGATATTACAGATCACCTTCCATGTCCGTTTCACCTTTTGTCATCTTCTACATAGTCAAAATCAGATTATTTTTTTCTTGCAGGCTTTGACAGCATCAGAATGTCATCTCAACCACCATATGTCATACAGTAATGCTAGTTGCTGAAGAATAGCCTTGAGGATGTGGGTTTATAGTAGCTTATGGCTATTTGCTGTATTTTCAGTGGCCAGTTAAATCTAACTGGAAAAACTGCTGTGCCTTGTGCTGTCTGAAACTTTATATGCGATTCTGTAGAAGCATTGGTTGGATGCCTAGGATACAACTTTGAAATTCAAGACATCTTTTGGTAATTTTTATACCATCAAAGGCACGAGGATTAGTGTAAGTGGAGTTACTGAGTTAACAAGCATCCATTTGTTTAGGTTCCAGGCCTTACACAAAAATGGAGATGAGAACTACATTGTGTGCTCTGTTTATTTCTGTGAATGCTCTAAATGTGGCAATTAGGCAAATGTAGTTGCTGAACAGGGTTAACTATGCAGCTTCTTGCTAAGCTTATTTTCTCAAGGAAGAAATATTTTTTTTTAAAGTTAAGTAATATTCTGTAACAGTCTAATTCGAACTAGATTTTTTGAATGCTGAGAACTCAAAGAGAATCTATTTCATTTTTCACCCCTTGAAGATTTGTGATGTACAAGTCTGCAAGATCTTATCCAGACCAATAATTACAGGACCTATTTTCTTAACACAAGGGGGAAATGCAGCTTGTTAGCAGCTTCTTTTTCAGTCTGGAAATTAAACCATCATGAGATACGATATACATTCTTGATGTGAACTCCAGACTCGTATGACTGGCCCTTCGTTTTCTTGGAGAATGTCAACAAGTAGGAGTAGTCCAAGGAGAGAAAAAGGGCTATCTATCATGGCTTTCCAAGACTAAACAGATGAAAGCTTTCAGCTTGGGGAAGGGAGGGTGAGAGGGTTGTTCTGAAGATCAGGGAAATCATGAGTGTTCCGGAAGTGCATGCTAAGGCAACTCTGCTACTTTCCATGGAGATATAAAGCACTCAAGAGTAGATCAGCAAAAAATAAATGGAAATACTCTTTAAAACAGGTATGAAATTGTGCCATTCACTACCAGGTGCATAAAGTTAATTAATCAGAGCTGAGACATACTGTAAAAAATTTGGTCCATTAACGATTCTAAACCATGGTGGTACAAATAGTTGCGGGTTTAGGAAGTTCCTATGCAGATGACTGACAGAAGCTGGGGTTATTTGTCCACCATGTTTTGTATGTCTTTTTTCACAATGTCTGATAGCAAATTCGGTATTTAACTTGACTATCTTTTTAATTTCTTCAGCACCCTCTAAAATGATAGCAGCCTGTCGCATATTTTCTAGATTAGTTCACAGTTCTGCTTATTATCAGTGCAAAACATTTTCAAAATGTTTTTGTTGAAGTGTAGATTCCGAATGTCACAATATTGTCTGTACTATTTTCTCTCACTTTGCATAATATTACAGCAGTCACAGTCTGGTTTTTGTTCAGAATTCTGTATAGTGGATTGGTATGCAGAAAATGAGAAAGTTGATAATTTATTTTTATATTACGACTGTAGAAATGTTAGACATAGGAAGCTGTTTGTTGTGAAAAATTAGGACATAGTAAATACAAGTGTTGCATGTAACATTGGGTTTGCGGGAAGGCTTTTGGGATTATTCCCTTTTTTTTGTTTTGGTTTGGTTTGTTGGATTTTTAGTGACTTCCTGACTTTGGAATTTCATGTAGTGTGGTATCGTGAAAGGTAAATAGCCAGAATTTCAGAGAAGTTAGGGAGGGAGAAAGCCATATAAAATTGCTGAACAATAAGGCGGCCAAGCTCAGATCAACTGACTGTGAAAGCAGAGGTAGTATGAAGGAAAAACAAAAGAAATGCTTCCCAGGGAAGATATGGAAAAAGCTGTCATATTCCTAGTTTATTAAAAAACAGGAGGTTGAAATTTGCATCTCAAATTGAAATGATGTGTTTTTTTTCTAGCAGTTTAGTTGAAGTAGAGGAAGATTGCCCTGGAGATGAGTTGGAATGGTTTGGTAACTGGTTCTGTAGAAAATTCTATGAGTTGCAGTTGTACCCAGGCTTTAAAATTAACTCTAGTATGCCAGTCTTTATTCTAAAAAACTGAAAAATCAACAAATCTTAGCACAAATAGTGAATTTCATATGTTCCCCAGCTTCAGTTTCTTCAATGTTCTGAGATGAAATCAAGGTCCTTTTGTGTTAAACTGCTGGCCCTAAGTAGTTTGTGATTTATCTTCTGAACTCAAGAGCCCTTTGAACTCTTAACTACCAGTTATCTGGCCTTGGTTGAGTTTATGGCTGAACTTTACTGTGAGCAGACGTTGTTTCTGCTCGTTCTTTACTTCTGCTCTATGTAATTCTGAAACTCTGCTTGCATGTATAAACACACTATTTCGGTTCATTTTGCAATTTTGGAGGTTCAAAGGAAAATCACCAACAGGTAAGCAAGAGAAGATACTTTTATCCTGCTGAATCCTGGTTTTTATGTGTTGACATGGGACATGCAGGCAGGTGTTAATTGTAGTGGGAATCTTCCTGTACTGATAGCACTATTAATGTGGTGCAAATACCACTTCTTCTGTAAGGGGTGCACATGGCTATAAAAAGATGCAGGTTTTTTCCCCTTACAGTTTGGCTGAGTCTACAAGGATCCCTGCTCTTCTTTAGAATTTGTTCTGTTATCATAAGTTTGGTTTTGGGTGTTTGGTGGTTTTTGTGGGGTTTTTTAATTCCTCTTTGGCTGGGCTCCTTCAACGTGTTTGGGGCCCATTATTTAGGAGAAGTTATTTAAATCTGGCGCTGGTACTAGGGATGGCAGCCAGGATTCTCAGCTCTCCCAGGTTGAGTGGCCTGATCTTTCTTAGTCATCTTTCTTTTGATGTGTTTGAAAAGCTGGTAACTTCTAGTTTTGACAAGTTTCTTGCTTTGGCTTGCCACCTTACAGTTATGTTTTAACTTGTCTGGCTTCTCTGTTTTTCTTTAGAGAACGTGTGTATTGGGTTGTTTTGTTTTTTTTTTTAAAAAAGCTTTTTGTTCTAATTGCCACCTTTAATCAGTTGCTGGGTCACACTGTAGATTTTTTCCTTTCAGAATTTTTTTGATAAGTGTCTTGTAACTTCTGATTCCCTAATACGGGGTGTTGTTTTGTATCACAAATGAACACTTTACCCTTTCAGTTACTACTTTTAACTTATTTTTTACCAGTTTCCCCTTTTCTGTGTAGTTACCCTGCGACCTCAAGGATCATCTGTAAGTTCCTGTATTTCTGTTGTGTGCTATACCTACTGCTGCCTTAAGATCTGATGAAATTTGGTGTAATGTGCCTGGCTGGACAAGATCTTTGGTTATTGGCACGTTCTTTCATGTAAGCTGCTCCAGATGGTGCTGCTTGTAGTGTGCCCTTGCTGCCCTAGTAGTGGATCAATTTCACAGCAGGAAGTTTATAAGAATGATGTAGTGCACACACAGCACTAAAGAGGGGAATGGGAAGTAACGTAAACAGGCAGGATAGAGTCTGCTTCTTTCATCCACCTCTTTCCAAGGAAAATGGATTTGGTATTGTATAATATCATGCTATATTGAGTACCATGTAAGTGTTGACAAGACCTGCAATACCCCATCTCTAAGTCAGGTGGAACTTGGAAGTAGATTTAAATCCCCACAGCATGGAGGAGCTGTTCAACTGGATTTTACATGATGCATTCATTACTGTGTTAACCGTAGGCCTATCAGATTAAACATGGTATCACAGGAACCTCTTGTCCATTCCATTAAGGCGGTTTACTGATTTGCAAATACTACTAGGACACTCTTTATAGGAGAGGAGTAGAGTGATGAAACAGGAATGGATCAAGAAGGGAAAAAACTGGAGTAACTTAATTTAATTGCTTAGGATCACCCATATAAGTCAATCCTGTCATCAGCAGTCTGCAGGATTGTAAGATGCCTTTTTTCTATGTACCTGTATCTTTTTGGTTTAGTTGGCTTTTTCCTTTTGCTCCTTCCTGTTTGTCCTTTCTTGCAAAGGGGAGGCTGTTCATCCAAAATGACCGCCTTTGTATGTCCTTGGTTTATTCATAAGTAGCTTATAGTATCTAATTTTTTTAAATATATTTGTTACTTTTGAGCTTGAATGAGGTGTTCGTCCTGAATATTTGACTTTCTCAGCCTCAGAGAGGAGAGGAGCCCTCATCAGTAGCTTTAATGTTAAGTGCATGTCTTACTAATTTATAAAAGTTCCTGAAGTTTGGCAGTTAATTGGTGGATAGAAGAGAACTGGCTGATGTAGTTTACGTTGGCATTCAAAGACCTTGTAATGAGATTCTGGGGAAGAGGCTACTTAACAGAAATTAAACTGTCTATAACAAAGTGTAGAATTTAATGCAGAGTTTTCATCAAAGCCAAAATGACTGTGTCATGCCTTGGGGTTTTGTATCAATCTTGTGATTGCTGTATATTAAATTCACAGATGAAAAAGGTGTAGTAGTAAGATAAAACACCTATAGATTAAAAGAGCAAAGGTAAGTCAAGAAAAAAAATGTTGCGAGGACTTCATCAAACTAGAAAAGGCTCCAAAGGAGATAATGCTCCATACCTGTAGAAGTAAAATCAAGTGTGGTGGAAAACATGGCAGATGAATAACTCATGGAGCAGTGTTTGCTTTCTGAATAACGTCTTATGTTTGGATACTGAATTCTTTAAGGCTTCTTCCAAGCCAAAGTGTTTCAACTTTGGCACAGGAAATGCAGTGCTACTACAATATCATGATTTTCTTGAAGTATATTTTGGTGCTGCTGTTAATACAGAGCATCAAGTTAGAAGTAAAGCAAAAATAAGTACTTAATTGTTTGGCTTATAAAAATATGGGGGTGCTTTTGTCTTGTACCTTATGACATACACTTAAAAATAAGTAGTGTTTGGAGTTTAACTCTACTTGCTCTTATGCTTCATGTTTTAGCCATTCTTCGTAGAGAAAACGTTGCCTGTTGTATAATTTTAACACTACCTGAAGGTAATAGTTGCTCTGTTCAGGCAATTATTGATTTATTAATATGTTATAGTAATATAAATAGTTAACATAATTGCTAATAAATACGTCTTTTTTTCTAGGTTAATAATGCTGAAACCCTTATTATTAATTTCTATTAAAATATTAAGGAATCTGAAAGTCTATGCACTGCTTAATTTTTTCCCATGTGTTCTTTTGTATTTTCATGTACTTGTAAAGTCGAAATAGACATTCTGCAATGGTTAGAGTACGATATTTTATTCTTAGTATGTAAACTTTTAATGGACTCTACCTTAATAGTTCTTCAGAATACAGAGCGTAATTGCTGCAGGATTCCTTGCTATAAAAAAAAAGATTATTCTGCTCAGTTTTCTTAGATTACCTTGCTCACTGTGTTTCTTTGGTTTATTCAAGGGCATTGGGAGTTCCGGTGACAGACTATACATTTGAAGACTGTCAGCTGGCTTTGGCTGAAGGACAACTTCGTCTGCCTTCAGACACATGTCTTTTAGAATTTGCAAAGCTTGTGAGAAGCCTTGGGTGAGCGTTTTCAGTATTTATGTGTAAGGTGCATCATTGTTGTACATCTATGTTTATCTAGTTTTCCTTTTATATAACAATATTGCATTTATGAACACATGGAATGTTGTCCTATTAGAATTGGGGAAACACTAATATGAAATTAAACCAATCCCGTTCTCCACTTGCAAGCAGCAACGCTAGATCCTGATGAGAACAGTGGGTTGTAAAATTCCTGTTTTCAGTCTGACAAGTGAGCAGCTTGTCTGAAGTGTTTGTTCCTGAACAAAACTAGAAGACACCTCCTGGTGAGGGTCAGGAATACTGTGGGATTCCTAATAGTTGATGCAGTTAAAAGTCAATTGCCTTTTCCTGTGACGTCTGTGAAGGAAGAACAGTGCCGCTATAGCAGTCTTGTGACTGGGCTAATGTTATAATAGTGAGGGCAGAGGGGTCACCCTTTCTCAAAAAGTGCAAAGAAGTAGTTAATCTTTTGAGTGTGTTACTGCTAGATAGACTGTCTAATGCAACTGGAGCTTAGTATATGCAGCGTGGCTCCTCTCTTCTCAGAGCACTAGTTCTCTCTGGTTTTACCTTTCAGAAAAGCTTCAGCAAACATAAACCAAACAGTAGAACTTGTTGCTGCTGTTTTCCAATTTTTCTTCCAATGTTTCTCCTCCTCCTCCTGTTGAACAGCTACAAACTAAACCTGTATCCTCACCCTGTTAACTGCTTTGACATACAAACACCTCTTTCCTTTTCTTTCATTTCCTCACCTAAAAGTACAGAGCATAGTTTCATGTTTCCATTCAGCACTTTATTTCTTTTCACTAATTTTTCCTTCATTTTCCAGCTTGTGTACATAAACCAACCAAAACAACCTGTTGGAGAATAAGGAATGTAGGACAGCATGCATTATGCATTCATTTGACAAGCAGATGATTAATTCATTGTCGGGGCTTCCATCTAAAAAGACTTCTAGTAGGATAGGGGAGACTTCTAAGGGGAAACAAAGATGTTTGCTTTGTTCCAAAGGTTCTGACTTTACAGTACTAACGGGGGAAAAAGGCAAACAAAACAAAAACAACCCAAAAAAGCATCCATGTCTCTTATTGTGTAGTTGATAATCCTGGGATTCAGTTTAATCCTCTTGTTAAATTGTCTGGCTTCTGTCTGTTCAATTTAAAGCTGTTCTTTCAAATAATGGGTTTTTGTTTTGACATTGAGAAGAATTGTGTGCATTTCTGAGTGAGGTTCCCCACAACCCAAAAGTTCTCTATCTGCTTTGAGCAACTGTACGTTGGTGAAATATTATTCTGTCTTGATTTGGGTATGTGCCAGTAAGATGGCTATTATTATGGTAGTTTTCCGGCACAATTGGATGAAGATTGTAATATGACTTGATCTCTAATGCACGTTTGACGGCAATGCAGTCATTTTGCTGCTTATTCAAAGGTTTTGAGGCCAGGGAGGCATTAAGATCATCCAGTCACATCCCTAAATAACTGGAACAGTACATTTTATCCCATGGATTTTGCATCCAGTCTTAACACTTGTTTGTAACGTACTTTCAGCAATAACTTCATGCTAAAGGTAACATCCCGTTTTAAAAGCAAGATTTTTATAGTAAGGCAAATCCGGACTTGTTTTTGGTTTAGATTCTTCGAAATCAAGTTACACCTCAGTTTGCTGTGCTGGAGAGTTATTTCTGTTCACGCTGTGTATCTACAGGATTCATTAACGTTGTCTGTAAAACTTGCTTAGTCTGTGCTCGGCTGGATGGGATCCAATCCAGAAGCCACAGAGCCACAGCAGCAAGTTCTTATGCTTCATCTGATGAAGAGTTAAGGTTCTGTTAATATGGCTGTACAGCTGTCAGGGCATGGCTGGATGAAACTCAGCTGCCTTATACTGAAATCTGCAGTAAAACGACTGCTGTGTCAATGAGTTCAATTGATCATAGTCTCATCACCTCAAATTCTGCATTCATTAGTCCTCAAGCAGTTACGCTTCTGTTGATCCTCATAATCGGTTTCTGACCAATGAGCTGATTACTGAGCTATATGCAGTTTTTATTGTAGCTTTCATACATTGTAAATCCTCTGCTTTATTTGGTAATATCTTCCACAATTAATTACCCCACTGTTTAAAGTGATTCTCTATTTGCTTTGACTGAATCTATTACCATGCTCTAGACATAGAAGCTTGTTTGGATTTTGTGCCTTATTGAAGACCTCTTAGTGTATCTTCTCCTTCAGAATGTGTTAATACAGTATAATTATGTCTCGTTTTAAAAGTGAGACACTTTTAATGATCTTCCTTAGGGTAATTGCCTGTGAGGAGATTCTTCAGTTCTGATTTTAATTGATTTGTTCCGATTGTCTCAAACTTCTGTTCATTCTAATTCCTGCATGCTTTTTGCCCGTGAACTGGAAGGACCTTCTAGGCTTAATTGTTGTTCCTCATTGTTACAGAACCCATGGCTTTTTGGCCATCAGTAGGTCCTTAGAAAATTCCCAGTTCTCATTCAAGGGACTTTTCTAATTTTTTCTTTAGTTGAGATTACTCTCAGTTTTGTTTTATTTTCTGAAAATTAGAGATAGATTTCTGCTCTTAAGAAAAAACAAGCAGCCAAACATATTGCACCTATTGCAATCCGAAGTAGAATTATTTATTTTTTTTTTAATGACTGTGTTCTGCTTGCATAGAGCAAGAGGTTAGATGAGGCTTATAAAGTCAGGTCTTGACGTAGCCTGAAATTTTGCTCAAGAAATTTTAGCATTCCAGGCCTTTTCAGTCTTTTTGAGGAAAAAAAAATAAGATGTATGGGTAGCCTCATCAAACTTCTGGCTAGGTTAAGAATCATCTGTTTGCTTATCCTGTGCTTGATTTTTTTTTTTTTATAATATTTTTTTTTTACTGATCTCTTTTCTCTTGCTTTCTGTCAACCCTTCAATTTGTTAACATTCAGTACTCTGCCGCTGCATTATTTACTTCATAGAATACCAGGTTGAAAGGGACCTCAAGGATCATCTGGTCCAACCTTTTTTGGCAAAGGCATGCCCTGGATGATGGCTCAGCACCCTGTCCAGCTGAATCTTAAAGATGCCCACTGATGGGGAATCCACTGTTTCCCTGGGGAGATTATTCCAATGGCTGATTGTTCTCACTGTGAAAAATATCCTTCTTGTGTCCAATCAGAATCTCCCCGGGTGTAACTTCTTAGTCATTACTCCTCATCTTTTCCATGGTATTACTTGTAAAAAGGGAGTCTCCTTCTTCCTTGTGGTCTTAATAGTGATTAATTGCTTCCTGGTTATTTTTTCTCAAATCTTTCACTTTTAAAACCCCAGGTGTGATTTAGAATATCTAGCAAGAGTGGATGTCTCTTGAATCCTTCTGTTTTATTCACTGTTTTATATTTCTGATTTTTCTTATTCATTAGAAATCTTTTTGGCAAATATTCTTGAAAAATTAAGATTTTTCATCTATTTTCTAACTTCTTTTTGGAGGCTAGGCAGCACTGATACTTGAACAAGATGCCACATTTTCTGTTCCAGTATGGTAGTTGACTTCCTCTTTGCATCAAAAAGCAGTACATATAGGAAGTGGAGCAAGCACATTCACCATGATACCATTTATGTTCATTATATTATTGGTATACATGAGGCACAGGAGCCTTTTCTTTGGCAGGTTTGATCTGATGTATGCAGTTACTACACAGACTGAGGTTCTTTGTACTTTTTGCTGAAAATAGTATGGTTTTGCTGATAAAATCCACTTCGAAAAGGTACAGTGTGCACCAAATCATCTTTTCAGGTCAGATTTAAGAAAACTCTTCTGTTCTTGTCTTCTAGACTTCTTAGCTTTCTCAGGAGGGTTACTCTTAAGCAGTAATTTTTTGTTTTTAACAATGGGCAGCAAAAAATTTATTCCTTTTGGATCCTTAACTATCTCCTTTGTTTTCCTAAACCTGTGTATTATTGGTGTCTTGTACCCATGTGATGGGTACTAGCAATGTCTGCCCTGGAAGACTGTTCTACAGCCTTAGCAAGACTGCAGGGTTTACCTCCTTACATACCCCCTTGCCCTGGTGAAATTCAATGTTAGTAAACCTACTTGGGTTGAATCAACTCTGCAGTTCAATTTTGACTGCTAATCTCCAATATGATCTCATCCAGTTGGCTATGAGGGTTCTAGTAGGCAATGCCCCTATAGGCTTGTAAGATCTGCAAGGAGGTGAGAATTACCTCATAGGCCTGGTGTCTGTGTATTCTTGCTCAAAGGCTTTTACTGTCCAGACTACAATGTAAACTTCTGCTGTCTGTGTCTGCCTGAAACAGTTGCCCAGACTGTAGGCAGAGCTTTGCATCCCTAAAGTAATAACCCCTCGCAGCTAACGGTGCTATGGCTTCAGAGTATTCATAGGTCATCTATCTATAACAAGAAGAAAACCTCTGGAGGATGTGGTCCATCTGCATTCATAATAAAAGCAGTACTGTCTATTACAGGAGGTGGTCACTGATCAGAATTAACATAGCAAATACCAATCACAATAGCCCCTGCCTCCTGGACCAAGGCAGAGTGTGCCAGAGCATTCAGAAGATCAGTTTTGCAACTGTTCAGTATTCTTTCTCCATTGTCACAAGAACTTGCACAGAAGTACATCAGCAGATGTAAAATTGAATGTACTGTGCTTTTCTGGCTTAGGGCATGTTTCTCTCACCTTGCAGTTTACTGTAGCTAACTACAAGATCCTGCTGTTCTTATGCAACTTCCAGCTCTATGAGACACTATGAGTTCTTCGGCACGTTCCCAGCATGTATTTGTTTTCAAATAGTCAAATAGAGTTAAAACTAGCTTTAAGGAGGTGAGACTTCTTACTTGCTAAATATAGTGGTAATTAGGCTGAAAATATCCTACCTTCAGGGATCCAGTTTTCCTTGTGAATTCTTCTGTGTAGGATTTAATGTTCAGAGCTGTTAAACTTGAAAAATGGCCTTTTGCATCTTCAGGGACTTGGGAATGATATTTTGTTCTCTCTCTCTCTCTCTCCAGTACGCCCTGGCCCAAAAAAAATGAAGTGAAACATCACAACAGCAAATAGGGTTATGTATCATAAAGCCTAGATCCTGCATAGAAGTCATTAGGCAAATAAGCATAATTTTATGAGCAAAGACATTCCCTGTTGGCTTTCTAGCTTTTATAGGCTGCATTGGGATAAAAGTAACAATTTTAAAAGAATTGAGACATTCAGACCATTTCACATTGGTTCAGAACCTACTGTGGGACTTGAAACACTTGGCTTCCAAAAAAAAAAACCGGAAGTACAATGCAGTCATATTTAAGCTGAAGCAGTAAGTTGGCCTCACTGACCCACATAACCTATTTGAGGTTGGCTCACATGTCTCTGTATAGTTATAGAACTCAAACCATAAGATATCCATAAGATGTGTGGTAAGCCATGCTACTTTCTGTATAAGGTTCTGCCTGCAAACTTTAGCTTTTTGGAGTTCACTGACTGGTGAAGAGGAGATCTCACAAGTCTCGAGCGCTGATCGCCAAACAAATACTCAGTTCTAGAAAGTGAATTTTGAGTCTATGCATGGCAAATCAAATCTTTCTGATTTAGAGATGGATGTTAGACTGCATATTCTGTGCCAGTAGTGGTTTATCTCAAGGGAGGATTTGGATGCCAGCTGTCCTTCATCTTATAGTTAAAGGACATTTTAGCTTCTATGGTAGGGATGTGTTATCTGTGGACACTTCTTATGGGTAGTCAGGCATGTGAGAAGTTGGGTTCTGTGTGCATCTCAAATCCTCCGTGGATTCCTTAGTCATTGTTCCTGCTACTTTTCTATTTCATCGTGACAAATGAATTTTTGTGGAGGAGTGTTTCACTGCTTTTTTTAGGCTCTCGAGGACCAAAACTTAAGATAGAGGTGCTTTAATGCCAAGGTGGAGAATGTATTAATGTTCTGTAGGAGCTATCAGTCTCTGGAAGAATTCGTGCATGTTGGGGTCTTATAATTCAGAAATGTAGAGCTTGGCATTGTTTATTTAGTACTTTTTTGATAAATCAGTTTAGGTAATGGTGGACAGCATAGTAGTTGTGTTTTTACTTAAAAGTAGTGATTTATAGAAAGGGGCATTTCAGTGAGTGATCAAGATAATCTTCTTATCAGGAATGCTCTTATCTTTTTTTTTTTTTTTTCAAAAGCTTCAGAGAATGCTGATATTAAGTATTTTATTAATTCTTGTCAGTGAGAGGAAGCTGCTGAGGAGTCCCAGCTGCAGTCTGGGAACAATTCTTATGTCAGCTTGTGAGTTCATCTGCAGCAGCTAACAGTAAAACAGACAACTGCAGAAGAATATCATAGAAGAATTTGTTGGCTTCTTTTTTCTTCAGACTGAAAAGTTGGGATGCCTGTGTTTACCCTAACTCAGTTCAGAGGAAACCTGCTTATCAAGATTTGGTTGATGTTTTATTAGGGAGATAATTTACTTTTCCCCACATACCTGCAGCACCATTTATTACATTCATAGCAAGACTTATTTTTACAAAGCAAAACCAAGAAGCTTAGCCTAGCAAAAAAAAAAACACCACCCCAAAACAAAACAAAACCAAAAAAAAACCCCAAACCCATAAAGTAGACATCTGCATCATTCATCCATCAAAATCCGGTTTTGCAGTTGGAAGGACTGAGGGAATTTCTGTAGCTGTATTAACTGCTATAACTTTGAGTCACCTTGTAATGGTGTCTAACTGCAGACTGAATGTGAAAAATGAGGACTGACAAACAGGATTAACAGTATAATCACCATTATGTAATCCCTTATTTCTTTTAGACAAGATGCATCAGGTCTTTCCTGTTCTGTGACATTAGTAAATTTGGAATCGTAATTGGTTTATGTTACTGTCCTACAATACGGCCACATTCAGGTGACCTAAATGCCACCTGCTTCTCCATGCCTGGTATTTCTTATTAGCTACTTCTAGACTGTGCTTCTTGTTCATGTCGAACTGCTTATGCATACAGCTTATAATCAAGGTACAGTAAAGGACACGAGTTTATGACCAGGGTACCTAAGCCCTTGCAGTAATTTCTAATACAGTTCAAGAACTACTGGGAGCCTTAAAATTACAGAACTAGATTATTTTATAGTAAAGTTGCTCAGTAATTCTCATTCCAGCTTTTGTGATGGTTTGCATCATTAACATTGCTTTATTTGGTATATTGGAATTTGTATGTTGAAATAGTTTTATTTTTAAAATGTGCTAAAATAATATGCTTTCTAGGCTGAAGCCAGAAACACTTGAAGATGATCTTGATAAATATGCTGCAAGTGCCATGAAAATGAAAAAAGAAAAGGTTGATCTTAACGAATTTTCAGCATACTTGGAATTTCCAGTTTCCCATACATTAGAAAATATGTTTGCACTTTTTGATGAGGTAAGAAACAACATCATGTTTAAAAATTGTACTACTTCTGGTAAACTCTGCTTTAGCCTAATTCTGTTCCAGTTGGATTCACTGAGGTCTGATTTGCACCAGTGCTAAGTGCTTTTGAGCGCTTCACCACAATATTTGCTTACTGCATTTCCCTTTCAGCAAGGTAGGAGCACCTGTCATCAGCTAAATAAAGCACTCATTCAGGTAGAAGTTAAAAGGAGTATTAGTTGGCCAAAAATGACTGTCTTTCTAGGTTCAAAATCTGAAGAGGAAAAAAGATTGGTTCAGTGTCTGTTGCAGCTTGTTGCAACTGAATGCAGTGCCTGTTAGCTGATACTTCACTTACCTTGTAAATAAATCACTTTTCATCTAGGATGCCTGAAACGTGAAGGATCTAGGAACTTGGCAAATGAGACAGTCTTTCATTCCTCTGGCAATCAGTCAGGATGGGGAAATTACTATTACCTTTGTCTGGATGAGGTGCTGTTTGAACCAGAAGATGGATATGTCCACAGTTTTCTCTCAGACCAGAGACCCATAAGTCCCCTTCGATGACTCAGGTTCTTACCCTGAATTAATTCAGTTTCAGTGGACTTTTTTTTTGCAGTGACATATGTAATGAACTTTCTGGATATTCTGCATCTTTAGCAACTGTTAGTTATTTATGAAAGTTCTCAGACAAATCACAGTATTTTGAAGTGAAGCTTTCCTTCACAGAATGAAGATGGGATAATTGACATTCGGGAATTTGTCATTGCTCTGTCAGTTGTGTGTAAGCCATCAAAAACTCTGGAAACGATTCAGTTGGCATTTCAGGTAAGTGGCATTTTCTTCCTCTATGTAATTACTTTTTTTTAGAAATTATTGATGCTACCATTAGACTTAACAGAAGCTTGTTTAACATGTCCTTTTAATACTTAATTACATTCTATAATAACATGAATGGAAAGCTAGATTAAGAGGTCATGTTCAGAGGGAATGCACTGCAAGTGTAAGTTGTATAAAGTTATGAAAGCTTGCTATTTGAGATTGTTCTATGTGGAGCTCTGGTAGAATGTTTTCCAGCACGTTGAGTCCTAAGCCTGAAGTCCTTTGCATCAATTCCTCTAGACTAAAGGCTAATGAGTTGTGCTTATTACTTCTATAGTTTTACAATGAAATCTTATTTTCCAAGTTAATAAAATATTTTAAAGCTTTCCCTACATGTTAATAGAGATTAATGTTCTTAGCCCCTTTTATCTTGGTGAGATTTCTTTCCTCTTAGTTTTATGGTGTGTCTGTGTTGGTCCTGCAGTCTCTGCCCAGGCTCTTTGCTTCCCAGAAGTGCTCCCGATTCCCTGAGGCTCCAGCCTTGTGGTTTGTTGTACTGTCAGCATAGATAGTTAATGCGGGCTTTGAGGGAAAGTGACAGCAGCAATACTTAATGTTTGCCATTCTGGTAGGTTTGTCTGACACACTTTTTAATTGAAGTCTTTTTGCGTGTTGGAATAGCAGTATTACTCTGCTGTGTTCTGCATCATCTTTTCCCTTTGCCTCGAGCTCATGTGGTCTTTAATATCACTGAAACCGAAGAGTTCTAACTCTTGATTACACACACTACTAGTGAATGTGTGGACTTCAGAACATTAATTAGCATGATGCTGCTTGGCAACCATATTTTCTGAGTATTTATTTTCAGTTTCTTCAGCATACTTGTATTATCCTCTTAGCTATGTTTTGCTAAAGAAATGAAGCTCCTGTGAATGTTTAGTGTTCACGTCTATCGTTTTTATCCTTTGGCCAGTATCAAATCAATTTGACAGATGAGGAAGTAGCAAAAATACTTAGTTCCTACAAATATTGAGGAAAATCTGCCCCATAGCTGCTGTTACTTACTGCTACTTCTTAAAGAAAAGCAGAAAGGTTTCTGCCCGCCCTTACTCCATTTGACCTATGTAATGGCATAGAGAAATGCTCAGGTGCTGTTTGGTCAGCTCTCTGTCTTCCTACTAAAATTAAAAAGGTTAAAGTAAACTTGGAGGTGGCTTTTGGGCAGTATTTCTGTAAAAGGTAGCTGTCATGATGCATAATGTGCAATATAATTTTACTGTTACGGAGGAAGAAAAGCTTAGAATAGGCAATTATTTTCTTTGTGAAAGTACTGAACTTTAAGTTAATAGAGCTGTTTCTTAAACAAATGCTGTTCTTTGCTATCTGCTCTGTTCTTCAATTGTAATACATAGTTTTGAGTTCTCTGGTTAACTGCAAAATAGAAAGTGAACTGTAGAACTGCAAAGAAGTCCTAGGCATGTATGAAGAAGCAGAAGCACCAGCAAGGGAAAGCAGGTGTGGCTCATTTTATCCTGTTAGTGATGATTGGAAGGGTTAAAAAAAGTGTCAAGCTGAGGAAATTTTGCCCACAGTATTCTAGAAAAAAAGGGAAAGAAAACTTTTTTTTATATACCCTGTCTTTTTGTTCGGGTTTGTTTTTTTGGCGGGGGGGGAAGAGGGGTGTAGAGAATGATAGTCACACAGTTTACTGGGAGCCATTGAAGGATCTACCCAGTTGATAAATTTGTGGCTTTGAACAGTTGCTGTCCTCTGCCATGTGCTACTTTTTGCAAAGCACCTTGTTGTTTGTTTTCAGGGATAAAGTGCAACATTTCTTGTAGCTGAACAAGTTTTCAAAGTGGAATTGATTAGTATAGGGTTGAAGTACTTGAAAAATAGGCATAACTGAGCTACCGGAGAGTCTTAACGGTGGGCAATTAAAAGAGAAGGGAGGGGATTATGGCAATCAAGTGTAAGAGCAGCACTCCAGTCTAAGTGCTACCCATCCTCACTTCCTAATTACTAAGGAAATGAAAGGGTGTTGTGAATCTTGCCAAGAGGACGCTTGTGAGCCTTATCATCCAACATCACCTCCTGACTACTTGATCTGTGAAAATGTAGCAGGTTTTATTAAACAAGTGTTTTGTCCTTGCCCCTACTCCTTATGAAACAGTGTGCAAGGTAAGTGTGAGGGAGGAAAAGGCAAGATTCCTGATTTGAGTGTGAATTTTGTCTTTCATAATACTTCAACTTTATTTATTCCACTGAGGTTTTTTATTCCATTAAGGTGTGCTGTCTCAACTTCTGCTTGTGTGAAAAATGCATCCTTATGCCTGTTCTGTTCAATCTCATCAGTTCCCACTTTCTTATTGATGTAGAGAAACTAAAAGGAAGCTTTTAAATAGCAAATTTTTATATGGTTGCTGTCATGCTTGAAAATAAAACAAGGATGTTTCAAAAACTCTCCTGTCTCAATTTCCGTTGCACAGGCCAATTGAATTATTTTACAAAGTCTAATGAAGTTGTATTTGTTACAGATGTTTTTAAATACTCCAATCCTTTTTTAGGGGAAAACACTGTACATATGCAAAGATAGAATGAGACTATGAACAATTTCAACCTTCTGTCAGTAGTAATGTTAACTCTGTGAGGAAACTCTTTGCTGTAGGGCTTAAGAATATGTAAATTATTATTTTCTAGAACTTTGAATAAATACTTGTAGAAAATCATAGGCACACCAGTTTGAGGCAGGATTTTCCTGATTAATACAAGACCATTTATATGTGGGGATTTCACACAGACTGGCCGTCAGTTCAGTTTGATGTCGGTCAAAGGAACCAAGAGGAAATGGTATCTGCTTTAGACTGACCTAAATGTATTCCTGATTTCCCTCTTGGAGTTTGGACACATAATGAACTTACAAATTATTCTCAGTTACATATCTGCAAAACGTGTTAGTGTTAAGCAGTCATATCACTGAAATGCTTGTGTTTGGGCATGTAAACATCAGGTTTTTGAATATAGCAAGGTTTACTTTTTAAGCGTGCACATGTAAACTGGTAATTAATGCTTTTACTTGGATTAATCAGAAATCCTTAGTAGGTGATATCAGTATGAGAGTGACTAGAATTTCCACTACCAAATGTTAATTTTGCATAACTTCCTAGTGTGGTGCTACTTACAGAGTTAGTATTCAGCTTTGCAATGACTTACCTTGCTGTCTTGATTCATAGCTGTACCAGTCAGAAAATGGAACTATAACAGAAGAGGATTTAGCTCATATTCTGAAGACTGCAATGGGTGTGTCACAGATTGATGTTACCCATCTTTTTAGAGCTGTAGATGAAGAAGAAGAAGGAGAGATTACATATGGTAAGTATTTTAAGTGGATCTGAACTGTCACAAAATGTCAGTTGTCTGAACTCACGTTGATCTACAAAACACATTTTTATTACACTTTACCCAGTTTTAGTTGACTTGTGAACTTTAACAATGATAAAAACACCACAGACCAAATAAATTTACATTTAAAAAAAAAATAAAATTGAGTTTCACCTTCAGTATCGAATATCAGGTTTACATGTTTTCAGAGGTTTTCCCTTACAGATAAGGTCAGGCAGCACCTGGAATAGCTCTTTGAGTATATTCTATTCTGTGACTTCCATGTATGTCAATGTGCATTTGTAAGAAAATTATCTTAGCTCTGTCCTGTTGTTTTGTCTCTTGTATTGGTTCTCCGCTATTTCTGCCATCCCAGAATAGAGTGGGGTGTAAGATATTTCTACTCCTATAATAATTTCTCAGCCTGTTTGAAAGAAAGTCATGAGTGTGTGTGTGTGGGGAGAAACGAGGGGGTATTAACCAGGCTGCTCAATATGCAGCCTGTAACGCAGGTGATACGGAGGCGAGAAAGTTGCATTTGAAAAATTTTGAGATCTGGGTGACTAGATTATACTGGGAATTGAAGTACTTGTGTGTTCAGATTCTTCATCTTTTATGCAGTAAGGCTCTAAATTTAGTCATATCATTTAAGTATGAACTGAGTTGTTGATAGCCAACATATCGCGTATCTCCAGTAGAAGTGCTTATGACACGCTCTGTTTTACTGGTTTTCCTTCAGGATAGTCGGTATATACTTAATGTGTAAAAAAATCTTACAAACTAAGACATCAGTGTTAGTAATCACAATTTTTACAATAGCAATTCCTGTGTTTCAATCATACAATATCTATGTAAAACTTCAATTACAGAGCTATTTTACAGTTATTGGAATGAATGTCATTGCCACTGTCCTCCCCTTTGACTGCTATGTCTTGCCTCCTTGATATTCCTGCTGTACTCCCCCTTTCCTTTCTGTACCTCTCATCTGTCACATCCCCAGCATTTCTGTGTCCATCCTACATTATTGCCTTTTTCCTGCCTATCTCTGTTGCTTCTTTGTCTCCCAACTTATTTGGGCGGTGACTCAACTCTTTCTCCCTTTCCCCCATCACCGGCTTCAAAAATACCAGCACAGAATCTTAAGCTGATAAGCCTAGCAGAACTCTAATTTTGGCACACTTCTTTGTTTGAGAATAGCTACATTTGAAATGGTGTACTAGTGAACTCAGACCAGTTCATGTGAATTACCAAAGAATTCATATTTAAATGTACATCTTTAATAGTACTTAGTTGCCTTTAAATCTGCGCTTTTCCTCAAAGTGGTCGTGGTATATTGCCATCACAAGAAGATCTGGACCACTGAGCCACAGTACTGGCCCCTGAAGTGCTTAGCTCTCACTTTCACTATCCTCTTTTTGTTATCAAGAGTAGTCTTTTGTGAGGCTGCACGAAGTAGCGTGGTATTTACATCACTTCTTTGAAGCTTTACTTGGATCTTTTTCTGAGAGCAGTGCTCATTGTATAATACAAACATTTCACTAAGATTTTAGAATATCTGAAAGCTATCTGAAAGTAAGAATAAACATCCAATTTGTGACAGAATTAGGTGAAAAAATAAACCTTTGATACTGCATTTCTGTCTCGAAAGTTATTGCCATCAGTATTTAATCGGCCTTTCCTGAGAATATGGGAGCTTTCCATGTACTCAATTTGTTGCACTTAGATACTGAGAAAGGAGAGGTGGAAAACTTGCAAACTGCACCTTTTCTGCAAGCTTTTTCCAGACACGTTCTGAGAAATCAAAACTTTTTTTCTGGTGGAAGAGTACTGACATTACTTTGGATACACAAGTTCCTTCTTTCTAGGGGGTTGGAATGTGAAGCAGGAATACAAAATCTTCAGTTCTACTTGTAAGAACAAAATATAAAATATCCAAAGTATCAAACCGAATTTGCTGCACGTGTAGCAGACTCCTTGAAGCCAGAGAGCTCATCTGAAAGAAAAAGCTCAGGGTGCAACGTAAACAGAATAACCAATAGCAAAATTGATATTGTGTGACTAGATTTATAATATTGGATCTGAATTGTTACAAGTCTGGATTTCTGTTGTATGTTTGAAAATACAGTGGTTGCCAAAGCTCTGTGTATGGATTCTCTTAGGCGGTGTGCTGTTGGCTTAACTGTTAAGATTCACCTTGATTCCAAAGCTCATCCCTTCACTGTAGTCTCAAGAGAGGCAAGATTTCTTGGTCTTACAACATGATTCTGCAATTTGAATAGGTTCAGTAGGTGAGCATCGTGTATTCTAGGAAACCCTCCCCTGGCTCTTGACAGACAAATGACTGTGAAAGCGTTGTGAAGACTGCCTTGCTTGTTGGTAACAAGAAGAAATGGGGGATTGGCAGTTGGTGAATAACCTTATGGATGAATGATGAGAGAAGGAAGAATTATTTGTTCTGTAAAATATAGTATCTTTATCTCTATTAACTGCAGGATTATCCTTTTAAGTTCATGTACACTAAAGTAATGATATAGCTGAGAGGGAATAAAAACTAGAGAAGATTCTTGAACATAGAGCTTCCATCAGGAGCATCAGGTAGTAGGAGGGTATTGCAAAAGTAGGAGAAAAACCTCTTAAAATTCCTCTAGTACATATGCATACTTAATATAAAAATACAGACAGTAGTCTTAAAGAACTTTGTGTTCTTTCCTTCATTTTCTCTCCTTCCTTTTAGTAGGGGTAGGAAGTAAAATTACTTTTTTTCCCGTGTAGTTGACTACGGTCACCTTTTCCTCCAGTCTAATGCTTCACAGTTGCCTTAAGCTTGAGCTCCAAGATGACAGTTGCAATTAGAAGTAATGCTGAAATAGCTCTTTCTTCCTGCATCACCTTGTCTTACGTTTCCGATGATGAGGCAAATGGGATCCCAAGTACTTTTCTTTGGACTGTGCTGTGTACAACTTCGATAAATATTCCTTAATATCTTCGGGACTTGTTTCAGCAAGACCCAAAATGTCTATTTACTGAGATCTATCGTTATTATCTAAAACATTGTCCTGTTAAAATTCAGTGTGCCCTGGAATCTGAGTTTTTTTTCATTTGGATCAGTACTAACACAACAGAGGGATGGATCCTGGCAGAGTTGTCAGGATGCCAGTTTGGATATAGGCCATTATATTTGTGTGAACTGCACCAAGGGATTTTCTGAATTTATTTTCTGAAAAGGTACAGTAGCTTTTTGAAGAATTACTTAGAATGATATCTACAGTGTAAATATTCTAGTCTTTCCCATGCAAAAAGAATTATGCTTAATCTGACTATAAAAGCATCTTTGGTGCTGTTGGCTGAAATTTTACACGTGTCTTACCTTAGTTAGGCTAACTATCAAAATTCCCGAAAAAGACTTCTTTTTCATGGTCCTTAATATGGACACACTATATGTGTTGTTACAAAAATGAATAGATCCATGGGATGGGCTTAAAGCGTTCATGTGAAAAAAGGGAAGGCTTTCATGTTCCTGCTGCAGATCAGATCCTGGTAAGGCTGATGGCTCCCTGCTCTCTCCTGTTGGCTGCAGAAAAATAATCTACTAGGTTGGATTCACTGAACATGTTTAACTGTTTCGATCCTGGTGAATTAGTTTGGACTCCAGTGTTTTTAATATATTATTACAACTACTACCTCTGTTAAGTATTTCAAATAAGAAAGTTTTACATCTCCTTCTTGGAAAAGGTCAGATGCATCACATTCTTTGCTATGAAATTATATTTTTTTTTTAAAAAGGTGAACTTGCATTAAATATTATCAAAAGAAAGAGTTTTGCTGTGTGCATTTTCAAGCATTTAAGATTATTCTTTTTCCCCTGAATAGTATATTATTTACACGATCAATCAGCCTGTTGTACACAGGTTTTTCAGCATAGATGGTTATGTTGGTTTTCATGGTCTGAACGTCATCAGCTTTTGTTGAAGTTACAGGGTCTAAAATCCTTTAGATTTATATAAACTGTGAATAAAGGATACCCACTTCTTTTTTTTGCAGAAGGATGAAGTTACATTTATTGCATTCTTCCCACCTATCCTTTTGCAGCAGTTGAGAGGCAGGGCTGACCTACAACTTCAGTGCCCTTGTGAGCCAAATGACATTCCCTTGTGAAGGGCAATGTTGAGAAAAACATGTCATATCAGAGAAGCGAGACAGAGGAAAAGCTGTGGTAGTTGCCTTCTCCCACACCAGGCCAGTTGTACCAGGAGGAACTGGGTTTCCTGCTCTGAAAGGCTCCTTCAGCTGTCAATGCTGCACTCCAGTGGAGCTCACAGCATCGTCCTCTCATGAGCTCTTCTGGGGTAACACAGTGAATTTGAGTGGGCTGTGTGTGATCACTGAGTTAGTGATAATGTCGGTGTATGTTATCAGAGTAGCTTCTTTTGACTCTGATCCTGTGCAGTATCTTGTGTTCAAATCATGTCGGAATAATCAGTCATATGGGCAAATTGTGACAAGGGTACAATGTCTGATTTTTAACACAAACTATTACTTCTTGATGTTTAGGATTCTTCACTCCAAGAACTAACCTTGCTCTTTTTTTTGTTTTATTAGTATCCAACATTAAAATCAGGGTTGGGGGTTCTTTCGTAATGTGTTACAAATTAATTATCTTCTCACAATATTCTTTTCAAAAATACTAGGGCTTTTGAAATGCTGAATCTTGAAAGCGGAAGGAGCAATGACAGCTGCTGTTAGGGTGAAGAGAACTATGAGTGAAAAGTATTAAAAGCCATATTTGCAAAAGACTTCCCGGATTTCAAGAAATGACCACTCTTGCTGTTCACTGTTCCTCAGCTGGAGGGCTCCTGCCCTTCCACCAGTGAATAGTGAGATGCTCCATCAGGGCATGTGGTGGTGCTTACGCATTTTAATGCAACTCTGAGCCTGTTTAGCCTTTCTCCATACAAGCTCTGGTCTGATGTGTTTTAAGAGGGCTTAGATAACTCTGTGGCATTTCAGCGCTGGGGATGTGGTAAACTTCTGCTGAGAAGCTAAAACAAGCGATGGGGATAGTGTTATGTTAACTGCTGCTATTTTTCTCCAAAGTGGTCATGTGATAATGTATGTGTAAGTATTCAAATTTAGCATCCTTCTGTTTCAGAGAGCTGATTCTGTATAACAAACCATTTTTATTTTTTTTTTAGATGATTTCTACAGATTTGCTGAATTGCACCCATACTTTGCGGAAGACTATCTCTATGCTGATCAGATGGGAGATGATAATGGCTTGGAGACTTCATCTCCTTCTGCTCCTAATGGTATCTGTACTGACTTCAGCCCTGAAAACGCTGAAGTTAAAAACAAGCACCTACAGAAGAAACTGAATTAACACTACAACTGTTACCTTCCTCTCCTGGTGAGAGGATTGTCTTTTCTTGGGATTTTCATAAGTCACTCCAACTATACAACAAATACAATTTTGTGTGTGAAAATTCTTCTACCTTAATACCGTTCTTTGAATCATATGTGCTATATTTAACAACATGTTCCAGGTTACTTTGGGGAAGGTAGGGGTTTTTTTTTGTTTTGTTTTGTTTTTTAAAATGTCTTTGAAAGGCGAAAATGTGAATGTGCTTCATTATTAATGTTCATATTTAAAAGGAAGCGGCACACTTATTTATATTCCATTGGCTAGTTTTCATGTACAAAGTGTCGCACAAACTGTGCATGTATAAAGAAACTGTAGCTACTATGGTGTTAAGTGCACTTTGGTGATTAGTGTTTTCCCTAGTTACGGGAATGTTTATTTGGGGCCAAACTTTGCTGTCCATATTTGCATAGTCTTGTTGATTTCAGTGGGATTATTCTCTTGAGCAAGGCAAGCATATTTTGGCCCTTTGTTTTGGTTTCAGCGAGCAGTTTGAAAACAATAATGCAAAAACTTGTTAAGAATTACTTTTTATTGTTGAATGGCAAAATTGTTTCTCTTTCAGTCTATTCCATGGTAGAATGAAAAGGAAAGGCTCCTCACCCTTCACCCTGGCACTTTTCTACTGTAATTGTTCGGATGCAATTAAACGTGAATCTTTTCCAAACTGACATGCCACGTACTATCTGCAAATACATGCAAAATTGCTTTTTTTTTCCTTTCTTACAATCAATTCAAATCATGTCCACCAGACATTTAAATGGGAAACGTTTACACAACTGTATTTAATCTACTTTTATCCCTATATCAGGAATCACAGGTTTCTTTTGTAGCAAACCTGTATATACAGATAACTTAGCTTGGAACACATTATAAAACCTTTATTGTATCGGCACAACTTTGAAAAGGTTGCAGTTAGTTCAGAGGCCAAGCCAGCAACGAGTTGCAGAACATCCTGAAGAGAGAAATATTAGTTAAATCTCTATAGCAATGTTAAATATACTGCATGTAATTTCTAATTTTTCCTTTTGTAAAGCCAGATGCCTTAATTACCAATGGAGGTCTCGAAGGAAAAGTTAATTTATTATAAAAGTGGAGTTTCACTGATTAGTCAATGTGGCAAAAGCCTCAAGGAGTAGGAAGGAGGACTCTGTCACAAAATAATTCTTACGGCTGCTCCACTTCCAGACAAGCAAAAATTACTTTCAGATCACTTACATGACCAATTTTATAGGGCTATGCTAAAATGTGATGGTTTTGTGATTGGAAGACTGTTGGGATTTGACTCTTCCATATATTAATTTAAAACTAGATTTGAAAGGCAGGAATTTTAGCAGAAGGAAAGAAAACCTGTTTGCACCAAATGCTTTTATTACTATTTTGTAAATAGCAGGAGGTATTTTAAAGCTAATTAGGGTATTGGAATGTGTCCTTTAAAATCCCTAACTGAATGTGGCAAATCTCCAAACTGAAACTGGCTTTAATAGAAGGGGTATGCGGAGTGGGGGAAAGTTAAGAAATTATGCTTTCAGCGGGGTATGCAGAGGTAGGTCCTTATTTGTAGATAATAATTAAACTTTTGATTTATCTAGGTAGTGCATGCCAAGATGACAGGGCCGTAGCAGACTGGCAGACGAGATATGAGTTAAAACTGATCGTGAAAAATAGAAGTGGCTTGGAAAAATACGGCATGTGAGGAATTACACTTAGGCAGGAATAGTCGGCTGCGCAAACGGAGGAGGGAGTGGGTGTTACTGCATAAAACATCTCGGGGCAGGGATGGTATAGAGTATAATGAACTGAGCATCGTCAACTCATTGCTTAAGAAAAGATACTCATAGTGGGATGCATCAACGCTGCAGCCTGTGAGAAGTGTGGCGGTCGTTCTGTGTTACCAAGGAGTGATAAGTCCTTACCTGAAGAACCTATACATGATGGGGAGTAGCTGGGTAGAGTCTGGTGGACAGAAGATACTCAAAAAGGAAGAGGAAGAGAAAAAAAAAAAAAAGGAAACTGAAGATGGATGTGAAAACAGTTTTCAGATATGGAAAAAGTTGCTACAGGGAAGATAGGAGCAGTCTTTTCTCCGTCTTAGTGGTAGACAGGGTATTCATTTAAAAACCAAGTTAAGCATTAGAAGAATGTTCTTACAATACACCCAGTGAAGCTAAGGAAAGTCGGTTATTCCTGGTGGAATAACCTGGACGAGGAGCCGTGCTTCACTGGAGGTTTTTAAAACTGGTGACTGTTGATTGTGCCTCAGGATCATGGGGATGTGTTCTAGAGGCCTACTTCCTGGGATGGAAGTAGGCCTCAGAACATTTTAGGCCTCAGTATGCATTTTAGTTGGTATGCAAGGGAGAAAGGCATATGAACTGTAATCTGGGTGTATCCCATCTCCTCTACAAGACTTCTTATGGCACTTGGCTCAAGCTGTCTGTCTAGAGTAGTTATCTTTTGCTTTGTATGTGAGCTTGGGAATCTGAGAGTTTCAGAGTGAAGGGAATGAGATGTATGTCTGAATGAGACTTATGTCGGAACAGAAGAAAAAAGGTAAGCTTAGTATCCCATGGAAAACTGTGGGTGAGAGAAGCTCCGGGGGAAGAGATATTCTGTCCCCACCTGTGAAAGAACAAAGAAACCTGATTGAAATTAACTAAATATGAGCGTGCCTAATTTGCATATATGGTGCGTGTGCATCTTCTGAAAACCAAAGGGTTTTCATTTGGTTTCATATGTGTTTCGGTGAGAGAGAGATTTTCTAATTGTGGTGAGTGTAATAACTGCATTTGTGTGCAACAAAGCTCTGCTGAGCACTTGGGCTGAAGGGCGCTGCAGCCTCCAGTAGATGGGCCCTTAACTGCCGCGTTGTACGGTGAAGAGGCACTGAAAGTCATGTGCATCAGTGAGCTCCATCCAGAGCTGCTGCTAAGGAAGGCTGGTGACCAGCGTGTTCTTTGTTTGGTGAGCGAGTGCTCTTGGTGGAAACAAATATTTGAAAACAAAACAAAAACCCACAAGATATCACTTAGATTCTGTAATGGATTGCGATGCTCCCTCTGCTGTGAGACTGTTGAATGAGGTAGAGACAAAATAGGATGAATTGCAGGGTGAAGTCCTGATCAACCTGCATGGAAACACCATGGGATCATGTAATGTCACAAAACCCAAGATTAATTCATATCATTCAGGTGATTTTACAATCTGTAGAGTAGAAGGCTATAATACTGGACTGCCTCATAGTGGAAGGGGTGGAAAGCTGGTGGCTGTGGTGAGGGCTGAGAGCTGTACGTATGGCATTGCACGGCTCAGCTGGCAAACTCCAGCTGCTGGAACGTTTAAGTGGTTCCTGTTGAAAAGGCACCTGAGTGGAACAGCTGGGTTGTGACAGCCAAGTCAGGTTAGAACTGAAAGCTTCCTTTCCTCTTTACCAGATATTGACATGTAAATGTTTTCCATTAAAGTATTACAGGTTTTACAAACGCATTGTTTCATTTTAACTGGCAATATCAACAACCCCTAAATTTATAGGGGGACATATGTAGAAGTTATTCAGTTCCTTGCAACAATTTAACTTGATAAATGATCCTTACACAAAAAAATGCAGGAGTGTGAAGGCATTCAGCGTTTCTGATGAGCATTTTATTCTTTCATACAATGCTGACGTCCCTTGCCAGTACAGCTCTTACATCTGACTGAAATTTTGTATCTTGCAATGAGAGACTCTGCAAAGCTTTGCCGTTCTGATACAGTTGAAGTAGTATGGTCTGCATTTTGGTTGTATTTAAGGTAACATGGAAACTCACAAAATCCAGGATACCTAAAAAGTTGTGAGGTTTTTTTCTTTATTCATATTTCTTCAAACATAATAAAACTCCAATAAAAACCCACAAAAATTTAGAGGTGCAAAGCATGTTTGAACCACAGTAGGGCACGCGCTGTTACAGTTCTTTTTAGGAGTCCACCACTGTGTGCAGAGACGCTTAAAAGACATGAGGTGCTGAAGGCAATTTGCAAGCCTTAGGGAGAAATTGGGTTGTAACCTTAAGAATAAATTACGCTCTGTGTTTCGATGTATTTATTGTAGCTAGACTAATCTTCCTATGATAAAAGCAACCAGGCTTGTGCGTGCGTTTGCTAATCCCACTTGAAAGGTATAAATCCTTAGGTCACAGAGGTTGAAAAGGAGACGCGTGTGCAGTAAGGAAGTGATGCAACCTCGTCAGTGGCAAAGCTGATGGAAGTAAACAGTTTTTTATATAGCTATTTCTTCACGTTTTCATGCAAACTGAATGGGCTGGTTTGGTGGTTTCAGCGTTGGGCTGGATGGAGTATGTTGTTACTCATAATAGGTAGTAAATGTTTTTCTGGAAGAGGGGAGAAGGGTTGTTGCGCTTCAGCATTTGCACAGCTTGATAAACTTTCTAAAGCAGATACATTTTTATTCATGTATGAGTTCCCTTACAAGGTTATCTTTGCTATTGCCATTATTTTTCTTATGTTATATTATCGTGGTAAGTACAGCTATTCATGTTAACTGCTTCAGTCACATCCTGCTCTCCACTTCTTCAAAAATGGTATTCTTGTTATAAAAAAGAAAAGAAAAAAAAAAAAGAGGACTCAAGTTCTGCAGCTTGTATTCTTTGAGTGCCACGTGCTGTAGGTTCCATGATCTCAGAAAAACAGCTTTGCAGATTCTATGGGATGGAACTGGGATACAAAAAAAAAAAAAAAAAAAAATCTAATTGAAACTCTATCCAAGTTTAATTTTCCTTTAGATCAGAGTGCAGGCTGTAAGACCTTCTGAAACATGTTTTGCTTTGTGTGAAGCCTGTGCTGGTTTTTTTCAGCACTTCCATAAATGTCCAAGCATTCAGAAATTATAAATATGTTGACCAAGAGTTTTACATTAGCAAAACTTAAGTTTGGCTCCTAAACTCATACTGAAGCACAGACGTTCCCTGTGAACCAAGCAGTTCAGATGGTTTGTTATTTTTTTAGGTATCTGAACTTCAGCTAATTTGGAAAACTTTGATTACCTGATTATTATGGCTAGATCCTTTACAAAAAGGGGGGAATAGATTGAAATGGAAAGTAAGAATTTGTAATCAGTGTCACTGATTATTAAATAGCTTAATCAGTTTAGCAAAACCACAGGATCTGTATCACAGATGAGCAGGGAGACTGAGATTGTCATTCAGGTAATTTTGCAGTCCCAGCTAAGCAGAAATGAAGTCAGTGGTTCTTCAATCAGAGGATGATTCCTTGAAGGTCCTGCACCACTGTGTATCCCAGTAATGTCCAGGCAGCACAGCTAACATGGTTTCATCTTCTTTCCCTGCCTTTTTCCTACGGAGACTGGAAAAAAAGTATTCAAACCATAAGAGAGACTTTTACCTCCTTAAAGGTAAAACCCTCCAGCACCACTTCACAGGAACAAACATGATTGTTCTGTGCTGAGGCAGTGAACTGGGTATATACATTAGTCATGGTGATCAAAATGTGCATAAATTATACAATATTGAGGTAAAACTACTGAGAGAATGCAGCAGCCCTTAGATGTGCCTGGACTTGCACATGTGAATATTTCCTGAATCTCATAGTGATCAAGACACCTTCTTTCTCTAGGAAACTTTTCAGGTTTATTTCAAAATATTAGTTACCTTGTCTTTTATGAGTGGAGCTATTTGTTTTGTAGAAAACAGCTTTTATCCCCAGATGGTATCATGTGCTTTATCATGGGTAATGGGATTAAATTCAAGTGGTGATACCAAGAGAGCAGAGGATTTAAGAGGCTTATAAAACAGAGGGGCTGTGCTTCTGTGGAACATGCTGAGACCTTTTCACAGCAATTTATACTCTGTCTTGCAAATTCATTAAGCAAAATAATTTTGGTAGTTGTGTGAGGGCAGCGGCTGCTTGTTCTATTTTCTTTAGCAAAGTGGCAGAGAGTACTCCTGTGTGGGCCAGCTGCAGGAGGCAGTTAGGTGTGTTTGCAGTTTTCAAATGATCAGTCTCTGGGAATGGCAACAGCAGAATCACCTTAGCACAAGTTGCACCCAAGTAAGTTATTCTGTTCATTAGATTACTTGGGTTTGGGTTTTTTTNATGGTTCTTTATTCGGAGCTAAATTGCACAGGGCCATATGAACATCCCAGCTTTTTTGAGGTTGGCTTGGGGATCTCAGAAAAGGTGCTGTATGATAATCTGTGGGTGTAGCACTAAGCTTCAGCTCTTTCACTTTGAAAAAGCGTTGGAAGCAAAAGAAAAGTCGTAATGACTTTTGTTATTTTAATAATAATATGAAAAAAAAAATATCTTTGATATTATGAATGGGGAGTCTCTCTGTCTGAGAGTTCTGAGCCAAAGAGTCAGCTGGAGAAAAATCAGGCCAAGCTTCTGGTCCTGAACCAGCAAGTAGTAAAGCCCATCAAGGATCGTGTGGCAGCAGCGCTGTCACCGTGCAGCTGGCCTTGTCCCACAGTGAAGAAGGATCTTTTCTGCCTCTTGGGCTGCTGAACTGAGGTCTCTGCATCCCTAGCTCTTGCTCGTGCTGCCTGTTCCTTATCGGTGTCCTGCAGCCCGAGGGAGGCCTTGCTGCTCCTTAAGCTGATGTGACATCCATGGACTTTTCTCCCTCAGCCAATAAGGAGCTGGTGAATATTAAAGTCACGGTCTGGTGATGTCACCCAAAACTAAGGGTTTGTGTACTGCTTTAGCACTGTCCTCTTCCTGTGCTTTAACCATTGCAGATGTGTCCAGGTGACAGCAGGTCTGAAAGAGCTTAGGAGATTCTCCCTGTTCCTATGAACAATAAGAAATTAAATTTAGAAATATAAATAGATTAAACTCGATTGACTTCTGACTCACTGTGTGACTTCCAGTGTGTGCATGTTTACTTCCAAGTTCCAAATGCAGCATCCATAAATGTTGGTAGCAAACAAAGTCTCCTGACGGATGCTGAAGAAAGCAGAAGCTCAGATGCTTTTCATCCTACCATGGTACTGGAAATTAAATTCATCTGACAGTAACTTATTTCTAAGTCTACGAATGTATATGGGGAAAACCCAAATACATGTCTTTTACTATCCAGCATGAAGACAATTTTGTATTTTAAATGCTAAAGAAATAAACTTTAAAGATCTTGTATGCCCTAAGTATATATTTTTGTCCTATGTTTTCTTTTATAATGGAGTTCAAGCAAAATATTTCTTATATTTCAGAAGGGAGGTTTAGGTTAGCCAGTGCTGTACTTTCCAGACTACAAAAGCAGTTTTTAAGTAAACATGTAAAAATGAAATTGTATTTTTAAATATGTGGATTAGGACCCTTAAGTTAAACACTCCTCCTTGGCAATTGTATATACTTAGACAAAAAGCAAAACCGTTGCAGCTGCTTGTCTATAGTTGTTTGTGTTTGGTGATTTATTTATATTGCTTCCTCTAATTGCTCTAAGAGTGTTAAAAACTCCACGTACATCAGTAACATTAGAAATAGGAGTCAGAAGTACATTTCTTTAAAAGTGATAGGTTTTGTTTCCTGGAGCAGGACCAAGATGAAGCAGCTGCTAACTTTGCATTCCGTACTACACAACTTCAGTGTTGCAGCATCGCGCTGAAAGTATTTGGCATCTGCCCAATGGGGACCATTTTCTAAACGTTTTTATAATTCCCAGCATCTCTCCAGGTGTTGCAACACGTTTCTAATTTGATCACAGGTACTAGTTCATCTTTTTGGAAGAAGAAAATTGAGTTTTCAACAAGCTGAGAAATAATTTAGGAAAAAAAATGTTTTTGATCTCTTGAATTACTGTTAAACTCACATCGAGGATATCATTTATATATTTTGGAAAAAAATATTGCTATGTTTTTGAATACACTTGAGAATCTAAATGCAGAAGCAAAAAAAAAACCTTTTTAAATGATCGAATTTTGGAATTTTCTCTTACTGCTACTGAATCCCAGTCGGGCACTGCCCTGGAGAGGATGCTTGTAGCTGAAAGCCTGTGCTGCCAGCGCAGGGAGCTGTTCTGTGGGATCTCACTGACAAGGTATTCCGTGCTTGTGCCATCGGTGGTACAACTGCTGCCGAGTTCAAGGCTGCTCAAGCAGACCTGGGGCATTGAAAGCCGCATATTGGCCGCAAGCTTTTTATTGTAATAGCCCTTGGATATGCAAAAGTGTAAATCTGTAACAACATATAGTGCTACTGGATGATAAATAATAATCTGAATGCCGATTTCCTGCTGTAAATTTCCCTCCTATGTGTACATAGACTATTACCTTTGCACTGAACTGACTGTACTTCATGACTGAAAAGCAAAACCGAGTAGTGTACTAAAGATGAACTTTAGCTTGTGGTTCCTGTTGTGGAAATACTTTTGCAGAACAAAAAGTATAGCTTCAGTGCTACAAATTTGATTTTTATATTTTTTATTAGCATGCATGGAAGACTAAGGATAATATTTTTTAAAAATGAACTTGGTTTTGTACATTTTTCAATGTTTAAAACTATATGATTTAACATTACCTCTGAATACCGGTGATCAGTAAATTCTTCAAGGAAATACCTCAATTTGAGCATTCTTTTCTTGTTAGTTGTCTGATAGGTTGAAATGGTCTATGGCGTGTGATGAACTGAGCCAAATGATGCAGGCGCTTAAACTACGCTGTACGAGTCGTGGGATGATTTACTAAAAGGGAACTAAATGATACACTACAGGTGTTGATGTGCAGTATAAGATCCTGGCTCGTTCTGCCCAACTTGGACCCATTTTTCCTGATGAATGGCTTGTAAATTGAATTTTCAGCGTGAAGCCAAATTAAAAATGAAACAAACAAAAAAAAAGTGTTTGGTTTCCTCTGGATTTATTTTTATTTAGATTTTAAGGGGTTTTTTATAAACAACAAGGTTTGCAATAAGGGAAAGGATGCAAATGGTAACTGTGAGTAAGACTGAGTCCATATATTTAGGTGTTCCTTGTTGATGTCAGTTCCCTGCGTAGGAGAAGAGTTTTCTTTACCTGACAACCAGGAGTATGAAATACAGGGCAGGGGGTTGTTTGGGTTTTTGGTGTTTGGGAGGTTTTTTGGGGGGAGATGGGGTGTGGGTTTTGTTTGGTTATTTGGTTTGGGTTTTTTTCCCCCTAAGTATATCCCAGGGATATTGACTCCAGTTCTGTTTTCTGTGCTTAAAGAATATATCAAAAGATGAAAAAGAGATTCAGAAAAAGGGACTCCAAAACAAGTCTGTCTAAACTAGACTGAAGAAGCTCTGACTACTTCTATTTACCCAGGAAACAGACAAGGAGTGATCCCACACTCTCAATACCTAAGTGTATGAGAAATTCATAAGGGAGGGTGGAAGAAGGCATGATGATGACCACTGGATACAAGCTGAGCCATTAATATGAGCATTTTTAAGAATACAAAGAAAACACTGGGGGAGTTTGCCAGAGAACCAACGTATATGCACCATCTGAAGATTTCAAGGGATGACTTGTTAATTGTCTTGATGTTAGGCTCCAATTTCAAGTTATGAGGCCAGAAGCAGATTTTGAGTACGTTATTTGCCACAAGTCAGGTTAGTCACACTGTGGGTTTTGTGAGAAAGAATAGACATCTGTGGCTGACAGCAAACGAGTATCATTTTGTTCCAAGAAAAAAAGACTGAATATTTGGCCAAAACAAAATTTAATCTAGTTATTTCTTCTTTTAGTGGAGTCTTACAGTGATGCAGCAATGTGACATGATTTCTTATGAAGCAAACCCCGAGGGGGTGCCAGTAGCCAGAAGAAAGAAAAAGGCACGTGTTGGTCCTTCAGTGATTGAGGCAAGTGGCCCAGGGGCAGTGCTGCTCCCTACCCCTTGCAGCCCCTCAGGGGAACCAGGAAGGTTCTTCCAGGCCCTTTGCCGAGAGTAAAAAGGCCGGGTGCCGCACTGGGGTCTGTCACCGCACCTGGGCTGCCCGGCCTCACGTCACCTCACCAGCCCTTCTCGCACCCTAGTCGTTGTCAGAGGCCCAAAACCCAACGCGCGCTGCCACAATGGCCCTGTCCCCTCCTGGAGGAGCCGCAGGTGCTGCCGGGGGCGGGCAGACGCGCAAGGGCGGGAACCTGACGGCCTACCACCTCTATACACACCCCCACCACCACCACCCTCCCTTAGCGCCCCCTAGCGGCGGCGGGGGTCACCGCCCCATGACGTTATACCTCGACGCCAGCCGGTTGCTAGGTAGCCAAGCGGCGCTTCCTCCGCTCGCCGGAAGTGACGGCCGAGGCGTTTGGCTGCGTGTGGGATGCGCGAGCGGTGGCGGCGGCGGCGGGGCGGCCGGGCGGATCCTGAGCGGGGCTGCGGGGGTGGGGGTTGGCGGCCGCCGCCGCCATGCTGAGCCGCAGCTCGTTCACCAGCCTGGTGGTGGGGGTGTTCGCCGTCTACGTGGCGCACACGTGCTGGGTGATGTATGGCATCGTCTACACGCGGCCCTGCCCGGCGGCGGCGGCGGCGGTGGGGGGCGGCGGCGGCGCGGCCGGCTGCGTCTGGCCTTACCTGGCACGGCGGCCCAAGCTGCAGGTGAGCGGGCGGATAACGGGCCGCACCCCGCTTCGGCACCAGGCGGCGGAATGGGGTGCTCGGTACCGGTGGCGGACCGCGGGGAGCCGCGGCAGTGCCTGCTCGGGGCCTGTCGGCGCCGCGGTGACAGCCAGCCGGCCGGCCCGTCTGCCCACCGCCCCAATCCGCGCTCTTCACTCGCTGGGGCTGCGGTTGTGGCGGGGGCAGAGGGCTGCTCCGGCCGGCCGGGTAACGTCTACGTCTGAGTGAAGCGCGGGTGGGCCGATAAGCGTGTTTTAGTGTTTTGATTTCGTGTATGTGTTGGTGCGGGCACGGGATAGAGCAGCCTGAGGGGAGAAACGACTCCGCTTACTTAGAAATCTTGGACTTCCACGTATGAGGTCGTGCTATAAAAATGTATTTGGGGGCTGTGTTGTGGTGCGTTTCTGCCCCCAAAAGGAAGGAACAGTTAACTCCAAGCTATTTCAGACTTTTTCTGAGTAGCTTGTTTTCCTTCCTGGTGTATATAAGCATCACGTGATTGGGAAATTAGTGAAGTTGGAATACATACAGATCTGTACTCTAAGTATACTAATGCATGACATTAAATACTGATGCATGAATTTAAAATGAGGGGTAATGGTTTTAAACTGGAACAGGGGAGATTTAGATTAGATACTAGAAAGAAATTCTTGACTGTGAGGGTGGTGAGACACTGGGACAGGTTGCCCAAAGAAGTTGTGGATGCCCCATCCCTGGAAGAGTTCAAGGCCAGGCTGGATGGGGCTTTGAGCAACCTGCTCTAGTGTGAGGTGTCCCTGCCCATGGCAGGGGGGTTGGAACTCAATGATCTTTAAGGTCCCTTATTTCTGTACTCCGATTTCTCTGTGTTGTGTTTCAATTTCAGTTAAGTGTGTATACTACCACGCGGTCAAACATTGGTGCTGAGAGTAATATAGATCTGGTTTTAAATGTGGAAGATTTTGATATTGAGTCCAAATTTGAAAGGTATGTATCCAGACTATGAGTTCTTCCTCAGCTTGAATGCTGTCTGATATTGTCTATAATAATAATAATATGAAAATAGAGTCCACTCTAAATGTTCATCTCACTAGCTGTGCTAGATCAGTAATGTGTGTATGACGTGCTAAACTTAAGTATTGATTAGTTTGGATTAGTACATTGTTTTTGGCCCCACAGGCAATTGTTTTGCAAAAGTGTGCTTTGCTTGTAATAGTGCAAATTACTTTTTATTGGGAAAATCTAAGTCAGGTACCTGGAAGTGCTTGAGGCTTTCCTCTAATAACGTGTAGCCGGTGTACTAGCTACATGATGCTCTTAATAGCCATGATTTCAGACCTGGAGTAGAATTTGGAAGTCAAACCATGTTCTCTTTTCTTGTGTTTTAGCAATAGGGTTTTCTGTAACTGTTTCAGTGCTAATAATCGTAAAAATAAACCTTTTTTTTGGTAGTTCAGACTTCAAGATCTTCTGAAGGGGAGTTGGTGCTAAGATGGAATAAGATTGTGCTGTTAGGTAAATTTCTGAGGGTGACACTGCACTCTATATATGCCTCTATACAATTAAAATTATTAGAGCTACTTGTTTGTGCTTCATATTTGCTGCCTCACTTCTCTTTTTTTTTTTTTAAGGTAGTTGCCTTATTTTGGACTCTTGTTGCAGAATCTCCCAGTTTCTTTCCCATTCTGCATTTTCTCTAATTGAAGAATATGATGGTGTGCAGTTTAGGTCATGTTACACTTTATCTTTGACAGACTTGACAATATAAGAGTTGTTTTACTGATACAGTCTGTTAAGCCATTGCTAGTATTCAGAGAAAAATAACCTGAGCAAATTTACAGGAAGAGAAGAGGCAGTATGCCAGGATGATTTCTTGGCTAACCCAATGGGAGGGACTTCGTGGTTTGGGGGTCCAAACTCGAGTTCTGTGCTTGGCATGCCAGAGCTGAGAAGACATCTTGTTTTATTAATGCAAAGCACTTGGTAAAATTTGGTGATTTTCTTTTTAAAAATTTTGTGTATACACTCTGTGATAAATATTCAGCACATGAAAGGATGTTTTCTACAAGTGGTGTGATCATTTTGGCCCTACGATCTATTGGCAGGGGAAAACAAGCAAAGAACTGATGATGCAGTCCTGCATTATCTAGGGTACTAAAGGATTAGTTGGACAAATATTAAAGTATCTTAAGATCATAGTACCACTGAGGAAATGCAAGTACTACAATACATACTGGAGTGTATAAATTGAAATATATAAATATAAATTTCAGCATGTGCTATATTATCTCATAATGTATTTATTTTGTACTTCAGGACAGTGAATGTCTCTGTACCAAAGAAAACACGAAATAATGGCACGTTATATGCATATATATTTCTTCACCATGCTGGCATTTTGCCATGGCATGACGGTAAGCAGGTGCATATAGTAAGCCCTCTGACCACGTACATGGTCCCTAAACCAGAAGAGATTAATTTGCTCACTGGAGAATCAGCCACACAGGTAGGTGATTTTCCATCTGTAGATGAAGAACTGCAACAAAAGTCGTTTCTCTTATAGACACTTCTGGTGTTGGCATCTGCTGTGTTTGCATCTTTACACTAATGATGGTATTAGAAAAAAAAAACAAAATCAAAACTCTTTATTAATAGTAGGCCACTCAGCACAGCAGAGGTGTAGAGACCTCTGTAACGCTGACTGCTATTAAAACACTTCCCTAGTTAACATTAATTACTACTTCAAGGATTCATTGCTTCTGGTAGAACCGCTGTATTGTTCTGTAACAGTGTGGTGCTGTTTTCTGTAGTGAATGGGGTTTATGTGAAATAATATGCTTTGCTTTTGTGAAACAGATACGTGAACTTGATTTTGACATTGGTCAGTGACCAATGTCAAATTGCTCCTTTTGCTTTAGGATGTTCTTATTTTTCACTTCAGCTCAAGAGAATGTTCTATTTACTTCCAAAAATTAGTATAGTTAATAGTCCACATCCTTTTGACTGTTGTGAAGTCACATCTGATTACTCTACAGTCCTTATGTCAAAGTGACCTTTTCTGACTAGAATGCACATTCCTAAGGTATTAAGGTTAGTTACCTGAATATTGTTTCTTGCTGAACAAGGCTGTGAAGGGACACTGAAGTTTTTTCAGTGTTAGATTGTGATAGGCCTTTACAATTCATTCTATCATATTTGAACAAAATACTCAATCTGGTCAAAATTATGGTAAAGTGTTTCTTACTGGACTTCTGTTTCACGATGTAGTTAGTGACTCAATAGTTTCTGCAAGTTAGAATATTATCCTATTTAAAATTCCATATTGTTTATCAGTGTGTACGTATGTATTGTATTTTTAAAGCAAATTGAAGCAGAAAAACAGACCAATGCTTTAGATGAACCTGTCTCTCACTGGAGGTCGAGATTAACCTTGAATGTCATGGTGGAAGATTTTGTCTTTGATGGATCATCCCTTCCTGCCGATGTTCACCGTTACATGAAGATGTAAGTTGATGACTTAATTTTGCTAAATTTGTTAGTATAAACTTACTGCACATTTCTTCAGAAATCCCCCCTGGCCTCTTTTAGTTAGTTATGTTTAAATTGGCGCTTAGGAGACAAGGATACTCTTAATGCTTGCATTTTGGTAGTGACAATTAGTAAGATACTATGTACTAGAAAACCTTGTTGGAGATGCCTTATTCCTGGGCAGCTCAGATTAGAATATGCTTTTGTATAGAGTTATCCTAATAAGAGAAAGCAGAACTACAAAAAACCAAGTAAAACAGCAGACTTCATACCTCCTTGTTCTCAATTCATACTTCTGGCCTTTAAAGCAGTTATTGTCCCTTGACTTCTCCACTTACCCTTCATCTGCAAATTATCTGTACAAACTGCAAGTGCTGAAGTGGTGTGGTTGATCTTTTACTTCATCTTTTTAATCCCTTTATGATTTGCTTTATTTTATTTTGACAGTATGTGTTCCTACGTTATGTCACTTTCTCAAGAAAATACTGAAAAGCAGGGATAGGTTTTTAGGCCACTAAATAAGGGCAGTAGCTTCTGTTCACAGCTTGCTTAAATTACTTCCAGTGTTAACAACATAAATAGTGCTGTGTTGGCTTGTGCTGCTGTATGTTGATGCCTTTCTCTCCAGGTATCCTGTTAAATCCAGAAGTAGTTGCTTAGTCAGCAGATCCTAGGGTTCTGGGATGGCTTCCCAGACAGAATAGATAAACTTAGCAACTCATTAGATAAGCCCATGACGAGAAGGCCTTGAACTGGGGTTGATGAATGAGGATATTTTTTTTTCTGGTCATGTTTAGATACTCACTACTGCTGTTTTGTCATTGCATTATACAGGAAATAGTTTAGATATGAAGTAGCCTGCTACAATTCCACCAGCAGTAGCTTTAATTGTAGTTATTGTACAGAAATATAAACCTCTTCGGTTAAATAACCCAACAATATTTTGTATCAATTTAGTACTTTTCTGTGTTACTGTTGCCATTTGTATGTTTAATATGGAGTCCTTTTTAGCATGTGTAGAGATTTCTTCCTTTTGCCAACAACTAAAATTCAACTTTGGGCTCTAAGTTTTGCTGGTTCCACAGACTTTTGCTGAGAACATCACAGCATAGATAACTGCCTTTCTAGTGAAGAACTTTATAAGACTTTGTATCTCTTAAGACATTGGGCTAAATACTCCTCTAAGATACCAACAAAGCAATTGCATGCAAGTCATGATTTGCTAAATATCTTTCCAGTGATCCATTTTGTAGAGGGATCAAAGGCTGGGAAGCTTCTCTTGGTTCCATGCCAGGTTAGTGAGGTGATAGAGCAATCCAAACAAGAGCTTCTGTCGAGGAGAAGGCAGAGAAGATTTCTGCTCCTTGGGTGCTCTCTCCAGTAGTATGTAGCCTTCTGGTGTGGGTACTAGCCATCATGTTCATAGGCCCAGGGTAGCTACAACATTGGCTGTTGCTGACCTGATGGATGTTATTGGGGGTGCAGAGGAGTGGAGGAGGTGGTGAAGAGTTGCCGTTGCTGCGGTAGGAAAGGGATATTTGAGACTAAGGATACACCTATATGGTCATAAGCTTCAGCACATTTCTCTTAAAGTAAGTTTCTTCTACCCTTTGACGTGCAACAACTTCAGCATCATCACAGCCGATGTCATTTGTCTATCTTTTTTTTTGCCTATTCTGTCTTTCTGTGGAAAAGTAAAAACAAACTAAAAAGAGAAATGTGACATGCCTAATTTTTTGTACAGACACCATCTCAGTCTAAGCTACTGGCTTCTTTCTTTCTTGTGTATTAAAGGAAAATGTGCCTGAAAAGGTGGTGGGAGTTATCTACATGGGTATATCTGAAAGTGATGAATGAGTGCTAATTTGAATAAAAGCAGTTTTCTTTTTAGATCACTACAGTCATAAAATCCATGTTTAAACATCCTAGGGTTCAGTTGGGGAAGACAGTGCATTACCTTCCAATACTATTTATTGATCAGCTAAGCAACAGAGTGAAAGATTTGATGGTGAGTAATAGAATATCTTTAATTGCATTTAACAGTTTTAATAGTAATCTTCAATATTTCTTTAATTAAGATTTTGTCATAGGTTGTTTGCTGTAATGAAAAAGTATAAATTCACAAAAAAAGGACTCTACCACTAACTGTTACATTAAGGTGGTCAAGTGTGGTAACTGCAGGGCGTGGATCCGGGTCTTGAAACGTCTCTCTGACAGACGTTTCTGCCAAGCACTCCCTTGTATTCCACCGAAAGATACTTGGATTCCACTGCTTTTGCCTCTTGGGTAGATGTGGAGGACATCACTGCAGCAGCAGCTGTGGTGGGAGCAGTCTCATGAGCAGTTTGACTCCCTAAGCTGAAGAAGTTGCGTTAGCATCCCAGAGCTGCTTCAGGTAGCTTTTAGGGAAATGACCATACTGAGCACAGCTGATACTGGAGCTGCACTAAGATAAGTTAGTAGCTGTTCTCTTATCTCCAAAAAAGTCACTCATGGTTAAATTTTCTGGTGGTGATCTCTATCATGTTAGAGTAACTTGGGCACCAGACAGTTTGGTGTTACAGTACAGCCAGTGATTTTGTTCACTGAAACAAGCCAGGGCTTAGAAACTTGCAATAATGGAATTAAAAAAGGATGAGGTTGGATGAGGTTGAATGAGATTTCTGGAGGTTGCTAGTCTAGTGCCCCTGCTCTGAGAAGAATCACCGAGAGCGGGTTGCTCAGGACCTTCTGCAGTTGGGTTTTGGATGTATCCAAGGATGGAGGTGCCATAGTTTCTCTGGATGTCCTGTTACAGCGTTCAGTCACTGCTGCAGTAAAAAAAAAGGTGTTGTCAAACATTTAAATAGAATTTTCTCTATTCAGTTTTTGCCCAGCTGTTCTCTTGTGGGAAATGGTGCAGTTCCTTTATCACAAGTTACACATGGCAATCCCTTGCGTCTGAACTATGTTCATCTCATCTTAGTTCTTTTCAGTTGCGCTGACTAGAATTCAGCAGAGTTCCTGAGAGCAAAAGTCTTGGGGAATGTCTCAGAACTGTTAAATGAGTACGCCTGGATTCAGCATCTTCCAGATGGAAGTCTTGATAGATGTAAACTTTCCATAGACCTCCTATATTGTCTTTCCAATTCATTAACTTTGGCTCAGACAAAGAATTTTGTTACTTTTTTGGGGGAAAATCTTCTTTAAGAACTGGTATCCTCACCCCCAAGCTTTTTCAGCAAAACAAACTCCTGAGGATTTGTTACAAATCTTGGTAACAGATAACTTTGTCTTAATATTTCTTTGCATATGCTTTTGTGATGTCTTTATGGGTGGTTACTGTTTGGTTTTTTTTAAGTTTCTTACCACAACTCATTCAGTTCAGTACATTGATATGAACTTCTAATTGGTCATGTAGCCTATTTACAGATAAATCCATAACTCATTGCCTTAAAGTTATTAAAGATCCTGAGAAGTGCTGCAAAGAGTATTCCATCAAAACCAGCAAACTTCCCCTTCAGCACTGACTTGGGTGACTTCTGGGTAGTGACTTGCCAAACTGTTTGCAAGCCCTGCGGAAAGAGTGGTCGGTTTAATAATATGCACACTGTGAGATAACGAGGGGTAATTGAAGAGCGGGAAAGGATAAGGGAAAAAGGTGATAAAGCTTTTGCGGAGGAAGGTCAGCATTTGACTATAAATAAGGGCATAGACTCTCTCCGTTTGCTGTGCCTGACCTAAAATCGTGGAGCTGAAGATGCTCTTTCCCTGCTTGTGTGAGGCTCTGTAGATTCTGAACTGACTTATTTTGATGCAGACAGTAGATCTTCCGAGTTAAGTACTGCTACGGGTTGTGCATGTTCTTAACGGTTCTTGCTGAGGGTTTGGGGATTGCACAGGATTCTGATTTAACAAAGAGAAATCTTTAAAATCCATACCACTGAACTTACTTGCTTTGTTTATGTGGTGTTTTGTGGTACTGATAAAGGAGTGCTAGAAGTAATACGTGATGTTCTGAGGCCATACTACAAAAGAGCAGGTTGTATTGCAGAGGTTTGGTAGCTTCCTAGTTGTCAAAGGCTTAGCAACCATCAACCATCACATTGAACTAGGTTGTCAGGCAGCACTTGTGGACTTCTGGTCATGCATTGGGAGAGTTCATTCTTCTAATCTTTGTATGTTCATGTAATTTGCTTTTGGTGTTGAAGAATTCCTATCTCTGTCTTGTATTGCAATCCAATTTTTTCCCTACCCTGCCCTTAACCCCTCAGTGGTACTTTGTCTCCGTAGAGTGCACTTGCTGCATGTCACTTGGCCATGCATTGGCAAAATTATTTCCTAGCTGTCCTGCACGGATAAAATCTCTTTCCTTTTCTCCCAGAAATGTTGATGCTCTCTTTGATAGACTGAGAAATTGGAATGATAATGGGGGGCGTACAGGCATCCGTGAAAAAGGAGAGGAAGCCTGGAAGATATTTATGTAGCTGTTGGTAAACAGACGTAGAATCTTGCCAGCATTCTGTGCTGTGAGCTCTAACCATATTGATTTCACCCCGTTTTATTGTTGTGTTGGGTTTTTTTTTCCCAGACAGTTCAGAGATCCCTGATACCATTCTGGTTTATCAAACTGTACCCCCTGCTGTATTTATAAAACTTTTTCAGCTTCCTATTCTTTCCCTTGTATGCATGTTCTGCCACTGTCTGAAAAGCTTACTGGGTCTTGGGAGGGTGGTGAGAGTGAGAATTGTTTGTACTCACCGGAGGAAAGAGTGAAGGGGAGAGGGAAGGTAATCCCCAGTTCACACCTGAGGCTAAAAGCATGTTCTGTAACATAAGGATCAGGAAAAGCTTGTTCATCTCGGGCATCAGCTAACTAATTACTGTAGAAACAGGTACAGTGTAGAGTAGCAAGTCTGAGATGGGAATTATGACTGGGTGCTAATTAGGAACCAGGAGCAATAGATCTTGAACTGTTGCAGTTCAGAGTGCCTCCCTGTCTGTAGCATTGAGCTATCCTTAAAAGTGTAAACCATACTGCCTGCACTTGTACCTAGGTAGCTGCAGAGAATTCTAATATCTCTAAGGACATATTTTTTTTCTTTGTTTAAACTTATTTGAGAGACTATCACCTATCATGCTGAAGGAGCTGAGGCAATGTAAGACTTTCTTTTTTTTTTTTCCCCCTAGTTTAAGGGTGCCCCAGGTAGTTCTCATCCTGACAAGTGCATATGATAAAGGAAGATCAGCTGAGCAGGAAGGAGATTTCTGTGACACCCCACATCCCAAGTTTAGCAGGCAGGGTAGTTTGGATGCGGTGTTTCACAGTCTAAGCACGTAGGACCATCTTGCTTCTCCACCTTTTGTTTTGTTATGAGTTGTTGTAACTTTAATTTCTCTCAAAAGCAGCCTCAAGTAAAGTTCTAACTGTGGCCTTTGGGATATGATTTTTTTTATTTTTTATAATCTTTTAGCTTACTGCATATATTTGAAGAACTGTTAAAAGAGAGAATTACCTTAGACATACTTTTCCCACTCGAGCTGAGACCGGTAAATGTCAGTCAGACCATGTAAATGTCTCAGAGGCATTTGTATACAGTAAGAGCAAGGTTGCTGTAAGAACTTGAACAGAACAAACTGCTAATTTAACATTTTGTGGGGAAAAAAAAAAACCAAAGACTTCAAGCGTAGTATAGAAGTCTAAAATATCATTCCCTTTCAAAAAGCAGACTGGCCTCTTAAAATTGTGTGGTTAAAGGATGCTGTGATATAATCACTTTCTTTTATTAAAAGAAAAAAGATTGGAAATAATTGTTGCAAAATTTCTCCTATTAAAAGTGAAATTCTATTTTGAAATACAGGTTATAAATCGTTCAACAACAGAGCTACCTCTTACAGTGTCATATGACAAAATATCTCTTGGAAAACTCCGATTTTGGATCCACATGCAGGATGCTGTGTACTCCCTCCAACAGTTTGGTATGTTTTACATCTTTAATGATGTTAGGCAAAAAAACCCACCAACCCCTCAGTTTTTTTTTGCTTTTAAGTACATAGATGCTTCCATTGTTTTATCTTACGATAAAGATGGAAATGAATTGTTGACACGTGGTAGAAAAGGAGAATACAGAGGTGAAATAACCATTTTTGAAATAAATTTTGTTTGGACAGCACTACTGTAAAAGCGTAAAAGGCCAAGATAGAGGAGAGAATTTTTGCCACAGGTTTCCCCTATCATCCATGGAACAGAAAAGCTGCATCAGTGTTATGTAAACTTCAATATAAACTACGTACAGCTGGTCACTGTAGCCTCATACCTACAGTGAAATACAGGCAGGCACAGCATAGTCTTTGGGCTCAAGCTGGGCGTGAAGGAGGAAGCCGGGTTTTTATCATACTCCTGATGCTTCAGAACAGGCTGGCCTCTCATTTTGGCTCAGTTACAAATTTATTTTGTAAATAATTTCTCCATAAATTTCCATGAGCCTTCTCAGAGTGGCATAATTGACATTTTCGTGTTCCACGTCTTGGATGGACGTGTGTATCAAGACCTATGATCCTAGGCATATATCCTCTGTCTGTGAAAAAACTTACCTAAGATGCTGCTTGTTCTCTGTAAGTATGCAGGTAGCAAAATGTAAGATATAAAATTTTCCTTTTGGAATACCTTATGAAAAGGTCACCTTAGCAAAACTCCAAAATCACTTGAAAACTGGAGAAGTTGACGTTTTCCTTGCTGTGATGAAGGGCAGATGATACGACAAAGTCAATGGGTACTGAACTCAGCGGTGTCATAACTAGCACCGTTGCCATAAACACAGCATTGTGTATTTTCTGAGAACGATGGACTTCAGTGACAGGGGCTGGAACTTTCTGCTTCTTGAAGAAAGCAGCTTAAACCTGTCTGAATGAGTTGGAAGTGATGCTGCTCTTCGGGAGAACATGATTCTTGGTGCTGGCAACCGTATTTGCCACAGATGGGCTCGTAACTGTTTTTGAATGAATGGTTATCCAGTGCGTAACGAGAAAGCAACATTCCTCCTTACAGACAGTGATTTCTGGAAGGTGCTTTGCCTTTTGCAAATTTGTCGAAGAGAAGCTTCCAGGTTAATCCTGCAAGGACTGGCAAAAGAGTTGATGCCTAAATTGGGGTCTATGCTGTTGCATACAGGGCCATGTTTCCCATTGACCTTTGTTGTCCTCCACAGTACAGTCCATCCTTTTCTCATTTTTTGGGTTTTTTTTAATGTGAAGTTCACTTTTCTTATGTATCAAATTAAACCTCAGAGGCCAAGTTGAATAATCGTTTTTCTTTCCACTCAGGCCAGAATGACCTCCTGTGTCTTGCCCGTTGTGTCTCTGGTATACAGCTTGAGATGTAGTTTCACAACACATTAAAGGCACATCAGTCTGCTTGTAACTGATGGGGTTTGTTTAAGGCAAGCCAAGTAACTAGCCAAAATATAGTTGGACTTGGGTTTTACCAGTAAAGCTGCCATCTTGTTTGGGATTTATGATTCCTTAATATGCAGGTGAAATAAGATTCCTTTCGTACTGTACTCTAGCAGAACAGCAATTAACTGTCTAATACTTCTTGCATAATTAGTTGCTCTTTTTCTTAGGGTTTTCAGAAAAGGATGCAGATGAAGTAAAAGGAATTTTTGTTGACACTAACCTGTACTTTCTGGCTTTGACGTTCTTTGTAGCAGCATTTCATGTAAGTAGAGAAATTTTGTTTTTTAGGAATTACGACATGTGAAATTAAAAAAAAAAAAAGGTGGAGAGGTGGATTGAACCTCAGCTCTTATTGAGAACTGTTATTGGAAATGGAAATTTCAGTAAAGTAATAGAAGGGGTTTCTGATACAAATCAGCTGTATTTCCAATGCCAAGTTAAGGTAAAAATCTCAAAGGAGAAAACTAGCTATAAACTAAACACTCTTGACTGAGATTTCACACATTTCACTTCATTATCATCACTCTGCTTTTAGCACCCAGAACTAATACGCCCATCAGCATTGGTTCATGTTGTTCCACTAAGCTGTGTTATCAGGCAGTTCACTGCTGCAGTGGTGTAGCTTGGGCATCAACCAGTAGGTCTCTGATTTCTAACCCCTGGAGAAATTTAGATCACCTGATGTAGGTTACTTCAAAAACTGTCAATGCAAAGTGCAGAGCTTTGTGGCTTTAGGCCTGGTTGGTTGTTGCCATATCTCTCTGTCAGCACTGTGTGTGTCTTTGTTTAAATATGAGTCTTTGGTTTAATGAACAATTTTTTTAGACTTCATAGGTCCCTTCCAACTGAGCTATTCTATTGTATCCTGAACAGAAATACTGAAAATACGGGAAAAAAATACTTGGTACATATAAATTCAGTGCTGAAACATCCTTGAAGTACAGATCGACTTCTTGGTAATGAAATAGAGAGGAGAAAATTACTTCCTGTATTTTAGGAATGTTTTAAAAACTTTGTTCAAGCCTAAATTAACTACCGATCCTATACAAAGGACTTTGAATCTAATTTAGTGTGTCTTTCTCTGGCCTGTCAAGGAGGTGAGCAATTTCTCAGGGTTCTCACTTCTTCATCCCCTAATATGTGTTACCTTGTATTGGGTCACTAACTTTTTTACCAGATGCAGCAGTGCAGTAGTAGCAGTACCTGGAATTCCATTTGTCCTTTTGGACTGCTTTTGGAGCTTGGGCGTCTAAAACAGTTTTTAGGTTTTGTCTGTAGTATTTAATTTTTATTTCAGAGGCTTCTAAAACAGATTTTCTTGCAATTCCCTCTTAAATGCATTTTTTAACAGATCAGCTGGTATTTTTAACTACTGCACTTTTGAACAAATGAGCGTGTTTCTTGTTATTTGCAGCTTCTCTTCGATTTTCTTGCATTCAAAAATGACATCAGTTTTTGGAAGAAAAAGAGGAGCATGATTGGAATGTCTACAAAAGCAGGTATGGGCCAGAATGTGAAGCCTACGTGTGCCATCTAATGTATACTGTGTGGTTTTAGTCTTACTCTAAGTTGAAACTTTGTAGGTTCACCAAGATGGCAAAATGAGATGTGTTTGTGTGTGAAAAGATGGCTAATGGGCTGGTTCTAACTTCGTTAGCTCAAGTATCACTTGCTTTTAACCGCTCATGTCGCTTTGGAGGTTTGACTGCCTTAGAATTGAGAATCAGTTTGATACTAAATCAGTCACCAGATTTATACTTTGAGAAAAGAATGAGGACCACAAAAATACCCTGCAGGTGGAGAGAATATGCTGTCATGGGTAATGCTGTCCTGCGAGTCCCATGTGTTCCTTGTAGATAACTTCAGGTTCCAAAATGTGTGGGAGGGAAAACACGTAGTGTTTTTTTTCATTTGGGCTTTGGTGTAAACAGGAGCAGTAGAAGCTCCTGGGGAAGGTGAGGGGCAGGGAGCATGGGAGGGTTGAGTTGCCTTGGGATGTAGGAAAGATGGGAGAAGCATAGTGGTCTGACATCCTGCTTAGCCTTTCTAGAGATAGATAAAGGTTGTAACCAGCCCTGGACGCTTGAGGTTTAATGTACCACTCCCCAGCCTTGTTTATTGTGCTAATACTTACTGCTTGGTTTTCTAATAGATATTTTTTCTGTTCTAATTATAAACAAAAATGATAAATCTGGAGTCACTTGACATCTGAGACTATCCCTAATTCTGTCATATATACAGATGGATTAAAGCATGTGAGGAGTATCGATACCAGGAAAAAATTAGGCATTGTAAATTATGATGAACAGCAACAAGTTTTTATCATGTGGAAAATCTGTTTTTGTAAGGCATTTATACTGCTATTGGCATGTGTATGACAAAAAGTTAGGAAAATTAAAAATGGTCCACAAAATTTCAGAATTAAGTGTTAACTGCCAGTTTAAAACTTGAGTAAAGTCAAATTGGAGAGACTGAATGACAAGGGGTTTTTTAACCCTACTATTAAAGTATCACTCTTCAGTCTCCAGTAATTGATAGCTTCATGCTGTCTTTAGCAAGGCTTAGTCACCTTTCTGCCTTTTCTCCTTCTTGCCCTGAGGGAACTGTGTGACAGGCAATTTCTGTGGAATGGTACAGTGTAATTATTGGTGTCCAAGTGTGTTGTAGCTCTTCTCTTTCTGTTCCTGCTTAGGGGGGTGGATATTCAAATCTAAGGATTAGTTACTAGACACTCATAAACATCCAGGGTTTTGCAAAACCCAAAAATTAACCTTAAATATACTTTTTAACACTTACAAATATTAAAATAGTTGCATGAGTTTCAAAGACTGGTAATACATTACCTCACAGTCTTTCAGCTTCTTCAAGACAAGAATCATGACCATAGTTCATAATAGAACTGAGACATTGCTGAATTGCTGCAGTACAGAAATCTTCCTTAAATATTCTCCTTAAATATTTTGTGATAAGGATTTCATAAAATGTTTCTGTTCCTTATTTGCCTGGAGGTGTGTAGATCACTGGCTGTTTCTAGAACTACTTGATGTATCACGTTATATAGAAGTTCATGCTTACACAGTGCTAGATGGAATTACAGTAAATAGGCCAAGAGTCTTCTGTTATCTCAGCTGTTCATTTAAATATTAATAAGCCTTTTGGTTTTTTTCTGTCTAGTGCTTTGGCGGTGCTTTAGTACTGTGGTAATATTTCTTTTCCTTTTGGATGAACAAACAAGTTTATTGGTACTGATCCCAGCAGGCATTGGTGCAGTGATTGAGGTGAGTTCTTAAAGGTCTAGAACCAAATACCAGCATTTGCAGCAACACCTACAGTTTATTGTAGAAAAAGAATGCTAAAATAGTTCCTGGAATACTTCTGCAGTTGTAGTATGCTATCTTAGCAACATCATTTAACTGCCTTTCCATGGAAAAGGAGATTGTGTCCCTTTATCAAATAACTAAACTGGAAGTATCAGGTTTTTCTGGGATGGGCCAGCATGTACTATGGAAGCCAAACAGAGCTACGCTGAGGTTCCTTCCTGTCACAGCATCTGATAGGCATCACTCCCGACCAGGCATGTAGAACCCTGTCAACAAGCCTTCACGGAAACATTTGTCAAAGAGCAGGCTGTGTGCCATCAGCCAGTGCTGCAGGCCTGCAGCTTTCTCCCTGGCTGTGACTGAGGTGCTTGGGGAAGGAGGGAAAGGAAGAGACTGCTGGCTGTGTTCTTTAGTCCAGCAGACCATGTGCAGGCCGTGGGTTGCAGGTACCTGCTTAGAAGTCTGCTCTATCGATGGTAAAGCACAAAGTCAACTGTAATGGGAAGGGGAGATCTCTCTGCCTTGCAGATCTAAGGACTTCTCAGTATCCTTAGGTGAAATTTTTGACGGCACATCTGTTACAGTTGCAGATAATCCCTGTGGAAACAGAACAGTTCAGAATTTTTAGTTACTGATTAAATTGTTGTGTGCAAAGTCACACAGCAATCTTTAGATTTCAGCTTATTGTAAAAGGCAGATTAAGGTCTTGCGAAAACTGTGAACAGTGATGTCTTAAATATTACCATCTCACTGACTGTAACATTTTTCAGTAAGTTGAAATGTTCCAGTCTGATGTATGTTAAGTTTTCTGTATCAGATTTGCCAGTATTTCTGTTCCTACAAATAGAAATTTAGTCTTATGTTTCAGACTTTCTTCAGCTGTCTCAAATTTGAACAGTTTCAGGGATTGCTTTTGGATTGTGGGCTGGGGGAACAGGGTTGAAAGGATTATATGGGAGCACTGTGTGGGACACAAATGGTGGGGAAGTGTTCTGTACGTTCTCTTGTAGTAACATCTCTCGATGATGGGACAATGTGGTTATCAAAAGGTGAGGATGAACATAAGGACTATGCATCTCAAAGGAATTTGTCTGCTGGGAAGAGCTTTTTTCACAGCTTATTCTCAACACCTATTTCTCACGCAGTACTGATACTGACATTGCTTCTGTAATAAGTAACTTTCTTGCTTGCATCAAAGATGACAGTAAAGGATCATCTTTACCATATTGCACTTCTTTGTTTGGAAGGTATAATGAGTGAGAAGAGAGTATTAGTGTATCTAGAGTTAAGCAAACAAACCTTGTCCACCAAAAGCTTCATGGATCATAGCTCTCCTGGTGAGCTTACTGCATTGCCTGAGTTGTTGAATCCATATAGCAGGGTGGGTACATGAGTAAATTTTCGGGTGCACTGGTCCTTTGGTTACATTAGGGTCAGACTGCTGTGGCTTTATGGTAAGCAACGAAATAATTCAGTGGATTTGCTGACTTTTGCTTGTAGCCCACTACTGAAATGACAGGGTAAGTGCCCACTTGATTGCTATTAGGCACCTTCATCTTGCAGATCCCAGCTGACCTCGAAGGCATGTAAAAACTTGCTTGGCAGGTGGTTTCTGGAGAATTCTCTAAATGCTTGGTCTGGGGGTGCATGTTGGTGCCAAGAGCAGCTCACTCCTACCTGGGCGCTGCAATCCAAATATCCTGGAAGGACTATGTTCCTTCAATTAAAGTATGTCATCGGATATGGAGACTTACTAGTGCACGCTCCCAATGTTGTACTTGTCTGGTGACACAGGGTTTGGTTTGTGTAGGGATGCAGGCAGTGTGCTGAAGTCAGGCTGTTGCAGCTTTATGCAGTGGGTGCTTAAAATATAGATATTCTAGGGTCTTGATTTCTGAGTATCTGAATCCTGCTTAAGACATTGCTTTGGATAATTATGTGCATGTTTTTTTGGTTTTGCTAATTACAGCTCTGGAAAGTGAAGAAAGCTTTGAAAATGACAATCAAGTGGCAAGGCTTGAGACCCAAAATTCAGGTATAGTAGACATTGGCCTGTTAACGATTACACTCTTGAGCTTTCCAGGTTACTCTGCAGCTTGGCTTTTAGTGAAATGAAGACTATTTTTTGAAATTGTAAAGGTTTCCTATGTATATCTTCTCTTTATTGGTGGCTTAATCCAAAAGCTGGATGAGCATTTTCACATTATGAATTTCTTTGATGAATTTTGTAGAAGCTATTTGTGTGTACTTATTGTGTGAGAAACTGCAGAACCCCATTGTCAGTCCTGCTAAATCTTAACCAGTGGGACTGTGTTCCTGCCACTATGTTTGAAAGTCACTCTTAGCTGCCTGGCATCGTGATTTGAAGTAAGCAACTGAGGTTTTTATGAAGCTGTAGCTATAGCTGCTTCATTCTGGAAGATGTGATAAGTTCTGGGGACAGGACAGTCTTTGACAAATCTTCTGGGTAAAACTTTACGTCCTGAGACTGCAGGACATGCAGAGGCAGGTGGGATTCAAATTAACACTTCTAAAAATACAATCTACGTTGAAAGGGTCCCTTGTTGTTATGAGAACAGTTGCCTAAACTTTAGTGTTTACTTCACAAGAAGTCCTGGAGTTTTGTGCTGCTTGAAATCTGTGCATTTTGAGTGTCTCATAGCTCTGTTTGTTCCTTTGCCAGTATTCAAGGAACTGTGTTTAAGCAATCACAGTTTCTGGAGATAATCCACAACTGATCTCTTCCTGCATGAAAATGGTTATGGTTTTTAATACTGGCTTCCTGTATCTGCCAGTTTCTTAGCCACTTGACTTTACTTTTGCTTTGTGAGCTCTGCTGTCTGAACAGCATTTTCCTAAACAAAGTTGTCCTGGATGTTTGGTGTAAAATATGAAGGGAAAAATTAAACTTTTTGCCTGCCCCCTGTATTTGGCAGGCTGCACAGGTCACTTCTACAGCTTAAACTTTTACCTAGCTTAATGCCTAAGCAGTTTAGTTTGCAGTTTAAGTCTCAATGTAGGGAGTTGGACAGCAAATGCTTTCTCACCCAATTCTGACTTGATGATGCATTCTTTATGTATTGCAGTTTGGTACATACAGTGACTCTGAAAGGAAAACTGAGGAGTATGATACCCAGGTAAGAGGGAAGGCTGTGACTTCTGATCCATAAAGTCTACATACGTGGCTTATTGATTGACTTGTTTCACTCTGGATTGCTGCAAGTGCATTTCCCATTTTTCTCACAGTTGTCAAGAGGATCATCATCATGTGGATGATCAGATAATAATGGTTCATTCTAATAATTTATGAAGAGAAACAGTAAAAGAGTCGTTAGCTGAATTTGGTTGAAACCTCTCTCAGAGAAGCAGAATTGCAAGACTTACCTGAAGAGAAATATCCTAGAGAGTCTTCATTCACGTATTTGAAAATCTGTATTTGTGCAATGTTCACGTGCTTCCTGATTTCTGAAAGGAGTTGGAATCAGAAAGTTAAGCAGAGAGCTACTCTGAGACTGGTCTTCATGCTCCTTCTTGTTGCTTATGCTCTAAGGTGGTCTGAACTGAGCATAGGAATTTTCATTTCTGTAGAACTGGAAGCATACTGGAAATAATAGTAAACATCTGCAAACTGGAAAGATTTTTCAGGAAAAAAATTATGTGACTGTCTTCTAGCTAATGCCATTGACAAACCTGCTGTATACAAAATGTAAGCTAACAAAATATTTTCATTGTCTATTAGGCTATGAAATACTTGTCATATTTGCTCTATCCACTATGTATTGGAGGTGCAGGTTACTCCTTGATGAATGTCAAATACAAAAGGTACTGTAAATCTATAAATTATCTTACACAGAATTGAAACGTTCCCTATTTTTCCCATATTAATTAATTGGAGGTGATGTGTTATGGAAATCAGTTATTTATTTTGCTTGATTCATAAGCTAGGAACCAGAAACTCCATTGTTCTATATGATCTACAGCTGAAAAGTCTAGCTGGTTTTTTAACATCCTGTGAGCTACTGGCTGCTGTATTTAAGCAAGTAACCTGGTATTACTGCAGCATGGAATTCAATAGCTTACCTGCATGAGTTAGCTGTGAGTCAGAAGAAGAAGAAAGCTGCCATTGAGGTTCAGAGAACTGATAAGATGACAGGAAAGATAAGAGGAATTCAATGGTTAAACCTGTCCAGTAACAGTGAGAAGCAAAAACTGTCCCAAAATTATTTGCTCTCACCAAGAGGTTCCTAAACATGATAGGATGGCAAGCAAACAAAACCATTTTAAGAAAAGACTATATTATTCCCCTTATGGGTCTTATGCCACGTAATGATACTTCAACAGGAGCTGAAGACTCGATGTTTCATGAAAAGTTGAGACTCCTGTCCACTTTCATGCAAAATAATACAGCAACTTCATTTTGTATGGGAGAGGTGCAAGCGAGTATGCAGCCATGAGACTGTGTTGTAGAAAAAACACCTGCGAACACAAGGGTGGCGATGGCCACGTAGACGTATTTTTCAATAGTCTTTAGGCCCCAAGGGGGTGGGAGGCAGAGCAAGCCATAAAGTATCATCAGAATGACCTGCTGTTGCTGCATAGGTGGGCTGTAGCACTTGTACTAGAAACTGGGGCAATTTCTGGGCTAGTAGGTAAATATTTCTTATTTCCAAAAAGTTCTTGTCTTGGTAAGGAGCTAACAAATATGCAGTATTTAAAAATTCTGCTTTTCTCGCAAAATTCTTCAATTAATTCAGTGTTGCAAAATACTACATGCCAGGTGTTTGTCGCTGTGGCTCCATGCCATATGCCAGGCATTCTTAAGCTGTAGCTTAAGGAAGTGAAGGCAATTGATATAATGGAATTTTTTTTCATTGTTAAATCTAGTTGTAAGGAAATGTGATGGAACAAGTAATCGTAACAGTGGATTATCCTTTAATCTTGCAGGCATTTTCTGATGCATTTTTCAGATGGTTGTGGATTAGTGAAATGCTGCTGCATTAGCAGCTACAGAGTAGCTGTAACGTTGCTATTAACAGTCACTAACACAACCTTGCAGGTTTAATTTTAAATGATGGAATTTGTAATATTACAATTGCTAGCTGTTCTTACTATAGCAACCAGAAATGGGGAATTTGGCCACTAACTGTAACCCTACTGTTGCAGTTCTAAGATTGTGCTCCATCGAACATCTGGGAGGGGTTTTAGATGTAAGGAGGGGAAAAATGTAGATTCTTTGTATTTACCTTTATATTTAAGTGCCTATCATAGTGTTTTGCACTGAATAGTATTTATTGTTTGAAATTGGTAAGTCCTTACAGTGCCACATTGTCTATTATTTAGAATACAGTGTTCCTTTTGCAAGCCTTAATACAGTCAGGGTTAAGTGTGCAGTGTTCTCTGATGCCATTTCTTGGAGTAGTCAGCAGGCAGCCATGTAGAGGATTACAGGTGTATATTTTTGGCTGAGGTGAAAGAATAATTGGACTATCTTCTCGTTTGTAGCTGGTACTCCTGGTTGATTAACAGCTTTGTCAACGGTGAGTGTCTTCTTATGGTTTTTTTTTTCTCTATTCATATTTCTTCAAATGGAGGTCAAGGCTCAGAAGTAAAAAAATTAACTGCTCCCAGCTGGATCATTGTAATACAGAGCAATAAATCATTGTCATATAGAGCAATAACTTGACTGTAGGTTCCAAAATTACCACAGTGATTGAGAAAGGGAGAAGAGTCAACGCAAAGTGAAACAAAAGAGTTAGATGTGTCTTCCCTCTTTATGAAAATTAGTGCAAATCTCTAATTGTGAAAGTACAGTCGTGTGGTGTACTGCGATTGTCCATTTGTCTCTAAGTTTTCCATCTTTTATCTTCAGGAGTGTATGCTTTTGGATTCCTGTTTATGCTGCCCCAGCTGTTCGTAAACTACAAGGTAAGATTGAAAAGTGGTAAAAGTCTACTTTTTTAATCTCTTCTTCCAGAACTTTTACAAATTGTTATTTTTAATCCTAGATGAAATCTGTTGCACACTTACCATGGAAGGCTTTCACGTACAAAGTAAGTAAAGCTCTAATTTAAAGACTGGTGGGGTCATTTTGGAACTAATTTTCAGTGAGAAACAGCTTCGTATTATGGAGCTTAAAACTGACAGTGCATTGTTTGTTTTAAGAACTACACTGACAGTGAAACAAAATTTGCTTGCAAATGTCTTTAAAATAGAAACACACAAAAAAACCCCCAAAAATGAAACAGTGATTTCCATTTTTCATAGTGACTTCCATATAATGAGGGTACCTGCATCCTAGTCTTGATGCTAATATTGGTTTTTCTGTCAGCTGTCTTGTGTGGGTGCAAATTTTGGTCCTGCAAATAAACTAACCATTCTCAATTTAATGCATTATTTTAGGAAGAGAGAGATTATATTAAGAAAGGAGAGTTCTCAAGAAACAGATAGAACCACTAAGAGACCATATTTTGGCAGGTTCCAGGAGCTACCAGAGACTGAAGTAATGTACACGCTGTTCTGTGCTGGGGTGGTAACTCTGAAGTAACAAATGTGTGGTGGGTTCCTACACGTTGGGAAAGGGGCTGCACTGTGGTGTCCCCGCTGCCTACACTGCCCTTGTGGGAAATCAAGTGGTGGTGCTGCAGCAAAGCTTAATGCCAGACCTTGGAGGAAGGGAAGGTGAATTTATGCAAAACCAAGTCAGCTTACTAAAACTTTGATACCCGCATTCCCACATGCACCCAGGTGTGTGTCTGAGTAGTTTGTGTAGCATTCAGGCACCAAGATGAATGTACTTGAGTATCCCAGGCAGGATTCCCTGCACTGATATGGAGGACAAGGAGCACCCACTCTTGAGTTCCTCTGCCTCTTACGTTTTTCCTCAATGAAGAGCTACCTGCTAGTTTTGTTCTTGTACCCCTAAAGAGCTGGTGATATTTTCACTCCTTCCTTTCCCAACTCTGTGAGTCAACAGGAATTTTGTATTGTCATTTTTGTACTGTTTTCCTGATCATTGTGTCCTGAGAAATCCTAGATGGATATGCTGGGATGATCGACGCCTTGATGCCATCAACACATGCCGTGTTTTCTTCTGCTTCCACTTATCAATGCTTTCATTTGTGCTTCCTTTGTGTCAATGTATTACAATTCTCCAGAACATCAGTACTTTAAAAGACACAGTGTTAAAAACTGCTCAAGACATGGTTTCCAATTCTGAGCGGATGATCTGGGACAAAAACTAAAATCTTAAAATTCGAAGTTCATTTCGTAGCTTTTCCATTTCTGTGAGCCTACAGCAATTGCCCAACGTTCTGCTGCCCCTAGTATTTTTAAGGACTAATGAGGCATCTAGGAAAACAGATTGAAATATAGCTGACAGGAAAACAGCAGCTAAACAGTGTTCCATGTGGAAATACAGTAAAAAAATAAAAATAAACATCTAGTGTTTCAGAGATATATCAGGCAAATCAGCATGTTTCTTTATAGAGAGGAGTAAAAGGTGTATTAGTGAAGTAATTCACAATTTTAGTCCAGCAACAAGTTACAGAACTGAGCAGAGACAAAAAAGGGGCAGTATTCAAGTAAGTAGCCTTTAAAGCAGTAGAATCCTCTTGCTGAATAGCCTTTTCTTACAGGGCGTTTATGGTTCCTGTTAAGACGCCAGAGGCTACCCACAACAAATGCTTGTGTGTGTGTAGAAAGAAGTAGATGATGTTTTCAATTATGTTTAACTTATTGTTCTTTGGAGGGGGTAATTGACTTTTTCCTGGCGGATATTTAAAGTTGATTGCTCTCTTCTGCACTTTGAGGAGTGGAAAGAATAGCCTAAGATCTCATCTGCAGTTGTTGTTTTAGAGAGCTTTGGGTTTTTCCTTAATTTGAACTCTTTCCTGTTTTCCTTGGCAAAGTGAAAATCAGTCTAATTTTCCAGTTTCCGTAGTCTTCATGATTGTGCTCTTTATGCTTTTATGAGTACCTTCAAACGTGGTCATCTCAAAAGAAAACAGTGAGAAACCGACATGGGACCTAACGTACTGTTAGGTGGGCAGCCTTGATGCGTTCAGTCTCAGTGGTTTAGTAGGACTGCCCGAGTGCCTGAAGAATAGTGGTGGAACATTAAGCTTTTTCTTCATCATTGTAGGATCACTCACTTGGGTGTTGACTTGGAAAGGCTTCCTTTTACAACTTGCCAAGTTTTTGAGTTGTTGTTGTTCCATGACAAACCTAATTTGCACAGGCTTGAGAAGTGCCGTCCATGTGCTTTGATCACTTCAGATTGATGGATTTGTTTTGACTTGCCAGAAGGAGCTTTCCTGTTGTAATTAATCATAACTCTCTCCTGTCCAGCACCCCCATCTTCTGCTGATTCTTTGTTTCATCTTATAAACTTTCATTCATTTTAAAGAGTGAGTCCCCCTTTGCTTAGAAAATACATCACTTTCCCCATTCTTACGGTATGGATTAATGTAAAGCCTGCTAATATGGAAAGGAGAAGCCACGTTACTGTCTCAGTTTGTTAACCCAACAGTGAATATTCTTTGCTGGATTTGTTTCCTGCTGGTTTCAGTGAGTTGAAACAGCTTATGCACCATATCATCAGAACTATAGGAGTTGATTCCTAGTCCTCCCTGCAGGCCAGATCCAGAGGAGTTGCCCTTCTGTTTACTTTCTTTACCTTCTGTGACAAAATACTGTTACATTTCCATGCTCGGTGCCTGTTTGCATTGCTTTCCCAGCAAATGTCTGGGAATTTAAACTTTCTCCCTCAGGAATAAGTAGTGAGAAAATATTTTCATTATTGCCTCAGAAACAGAACGGGGAGTACGCTTAGTGAAGTGGAAATGGTGTAGGAAATTGTGTCTCGGGTAAGGGATAGATGATTACTTCCAGGAGAGCACTGAAAATATTTTAAAATCTATCCAAGGCTGTCAAGTTAGTGTTCGTAAGGGCAGTAAATTAACAAGCTTTTGCACAAATTTCAAATTACCACAGAAAACAAAAGTGAACTGACATTTTGTAACTCTTAAATCGTTGGGAGTGTGAATGAATGAATGAATGAAGGGGGGGGGGGGATGGTGCTGGGGGGGGGGGGGGATGCTGCTGGTTTCTTTCAAAAATTTCACTGAAACATAATCCATGTTTTTGCCCTTGCATGACAACAGTCTCACTTACCTGAAGTAGTCCTTTCTATTTGTAACTTTGTGTGGTCTGGAGTGGACATTAAAAGAAAGCACTTTAAAGTTTGCATTAATTAGGTTTTCAGCATAACCCGTAAGTATTGTTATAAATATGAAAGTAGTCTGTGTTCCTACTGAAACATACAGTTCTAGCAAACCTGTTTCCTGTAACTCTGTATGACAGATGACTTCCTTTCTTCACAGCCAACTGAAGTATGCTTTGCTTTTATTTGTAGGCATTCAACACCTTTATTGATGATATATTTGCTTTTATCATCACTATGCCAACATCTCATAGGCTGGCATGCTTTAGAGATGATGTCGTGTTCCTGGTCTATCTTTACCAAAGATGGTATGTCTGGCTTTAATATTTGTCAGAGTTTTTACAATGCTGTAGGTGGTTGCAGTCTTGCTGCTGTAAAGAACTATGAAATAGCATGAGATAGACTTCAAGAAGAATTTTTATACTATAGTAATATATAGTATGGTCTGGATAATGGTAGTTGTGTATATGCCTGGCCAGGAGAAGGTTGAGAATGATCCTGAAAAGGAGAACTCAATACAAACAAGAAGAGCAAAAGCACTTTCCTGTTACTGAGAGCGTTCTTGGAATTTTTGTAACATGCTGAGAGAGTGGTCAAGAAAGTCCTGGTCTCACAGAATTTTTGGCAGTTACCCCTTCTCCCTCCCCAAAGCAGCAGTCCTCTGGTCCAGCAAAAAATTTAACATTTGCAAGTTAACAAAAAAGCCCAAAACTCAAGACCTCTAACAGGAATACCTGTAGTAAGGAAGGAGAGCAGTTCTTAAGCTTGTATTCACAAACCCTCTTAGGAGTTCTGGGCTTCTAACCCTTGCAGAGGGGCTGTGTGTCTGCATCTGAGGCCTGCTTCCCGAGTTGCTGTACAAGGCACTAGCAAAGGATGTTTTCTGAGGAGGGATTGCCCTGCTCCGTTTTCCTCTTCATCTAATCTCCAAGTACAAGTTATCACCTTCTCTTGTAAGTTGAGTATCAGGCACGTCTCAGATGCTTTAAGTAACTAAAATCAGATGGGGAAGAATGCAGTAATCATTGAAATATTCATCATAAATGAATATACAGTAAGTATATTTTTTTTCTCCCCAATAACAAATACCTATCTGTGGAGCAAACAAGAATTTTAGGGCTAGTTCACATTATACTGGAATATATAGATGTGTATGTCTAATCATTAACACTAAAGGCAAACTTCAGTTTTAGGTCTATATAATTGCATGTAATTGTGATAAAATATATCCCCTTCCAGGGTATTTTTCTAGAAGTTAAGAGCTCAACAGCTTCTGATAGGGGCTGGACACTGGTTTCAAGGTCAAGAGGTATCTGGGATTGTTTGAGAAATACTCCAGACAAGCTTTAGGGGAGCTAATACGTCTCTTAAGAGACCCTGTGATGACACAAATGGTTAAGTCACCAATGTGAAGAAGCTGATGTATCAATAGCTAGTCTTTAAAACTGTTGGGGTTTTTTTTGCCACAAATGGGAATAGGGAACATGATGGCAAAGAAATTAACTTTTAAAATGAAGTAGCACAGAACTGCTTAATCCCTCCAGGTAGCAGACAGCGTTGTAACGAATCACTGTGTTGTTTTCTACCAGGCTTTATCCTGTGGATAAGAGCAGAGTGAATGAGTATGGAGAATCTTACGAAGAAAAGCCAAAAAAAAAAGCTCATAGAGAATAACTAAAAATTGAAGAAGATTCTGACCCTTGGACTCTTACTGACTTCATGTATTATCTGGTCTTAAGGAAGGAAAAAAATTATTTAATAAGAGTATTTTTTAAGCTTATGATAGAACTACACGGACAATACATCTTCTATATTGCCAAAATCTAGTTTTGATATCGTCCTACTTCAAGATCCTCTTTCATCCTCACAAGGTCCACAGTCTGCCAGATGTCATGAAATAAACTTCCTGCATTTAAGCTTCTCTTTGCTGAAAACCTAAGTGTACTGACCGTTGTAATTAATATCCAAATCCATGTTTCTAAGTCAGCTCACTAACTGGGAGCGTGATGCCCGTACCACTAGGCTATGAAAAGTGAAAAAACAAGCCAGTGCGTTACATCAGAATCAAACACTATTGCAAAACTTGAGGCTGTCAATAATAAAATGTATAATATTGGATTATATGCTAATTACAAATCATTCTTATTTGATAATGGAGGTAACAGAAATTCTAGAAATCTTTACTAAAGTTTTAAGTTGTACAAGGGCATTTTTAAGTTCACAAATTGTCTTGAAATACAGGAAGAGAGCAATGGTGTTTAAATTCAAGTTCATGGCGGAGGGTTTCAGTTGTCTTAAACTGAATAAAGATGTGAAAAAAGTGTAATGTGATTTCCTTCAATGTGTATCAAAGTTGCTACAAATTCTTCTGCATTGTTGACAAACCTGATCACTTGGACCTGTATTTATATAATGCAAATCATTGTTACAGGCTACGAAAGTCTCTTTGCGCACCTTAAATCCTTCATCCTGTGGTACCCTAGTTGATCTAGTGGACCAATTCTCTGTTTCACATGGAATAATTCCTTGGCCTTTTCCCTCTCCTTCCCTGTCCCGGTCTATTTAGAAGACAAAGCACCTATCATTCAAGTGGAATGATTTTGCTCAAATACAGTGTAGGTTCAGCAAACTACCTGGAGACAGAAGAAAAAGAAGACAGACTGGTGAAGGACAAGTGTCTGTCACACAGTTTAAAATCCATATTCCATGGGAAGAGCTCACTGAGGAAGGGATTCTGATCTGTTTCTTTCAAGTAGGTAAAATAATAAGGTTGAAGGATTATACTAAAATTCAAATGTCACAGCTGTTTCTAGAAATAATGGTTCTAGATTTTCAAAAGCAAGTTTCTCAGTACGTGAAATAAAGAGTGCATTCCTTTCAGCAGCAAATAAAACACAATTTGAAAAAAAAGTCCAAAAAGCAGAAATCCCGTTTCCAATTCTAGTTTTGCTTTGTAAATTTACAAATTAACCCCAATGATTCAAGTTTCTTTATTAAATTGTGTGCTGTTTGTACAAGGCTATTTAACTTCAGTTTGTCCTTGACAGAAAACAGTAATTGAATAATCTTGAAGAACACAGATCTACTCCTATAGTCTGTAACTGGTTTATGAAGTGGATTTTATCCAGTTCTGACACTGCAGAAATCTGAAACATAAAAATACCTGGGTCCCAACAACATACAGAAATGTGCTTAATTTCTTTTGCCACAATCTGTAATCTTTCTGACACCGAGGTCCTCATTAGATGCTACTGGCAATGGACAAGAGTCTTGAGGAGAATGTTTGGCTTGTGTCCGTGTTAAGGTCCCTTTACACGGTTAACTGGCACTAAGGAGGACTGTTGATTTTAGCGTTAAACGTACATAAATGAGTCTATGCAAAACCAGAGTTGCATTTGCTGTAACTTGTCCCCGTTTTGAATTTGTTTGGAGGGAGCTCTTTGCTGTTAGGCAAACTCATTTGGGATTCCTATTTCATAATAATAGTTGAAGGTAAGCAGATTAAAATTTTTCCTGACATAAATAATGCATATAACAGATTCCCTTTTTGTGCCATTTCAAAACAATCAAGTTATTGGTTCTTCTAGAATAGCTTCTGAAAGTCCAGAACACCACATTTGGGTATTTCTAATGTTTCATCACTCACTTTTGTATGTGGCTGTTGAAAAATCACCCTTGCACCTTTACATACTGTGAGTTTATTGGTCTTCTGACTTGCATTTCTGATGTCAATGACCTCATGATATTGTATACAGTAGGCATAAAGAATATAAAATTAGAACATTTTAAGTCTTTAAAATGAGCGAGACTTTCCTGTTCCACTCGTTGTTTTATGCATTCCATTTCCAAATAAAAGACTTGGCATACGGATGGAGTTACCTTTTGTTGTTTGAAAGATGGTGGGAAACTACGTACGCGGTGGAACCTTGGAGATATTAAATGAAACGTTTTAAGTTTCTAGTTGTGGAGACGACATCAGTGTATGACATTAGGCTTGTAATGGCTTTGGAAGTTAAAAGATCACAATTATTTGGGGGTGGGGCTGTTAATTGAGAAGATGAACCACACAATGGTTTGGGTTGGAAGGGACCTTAAAGATCATTGAGTTCCAACCCCCCTGCCATGGGCAGGGACACCTCCCACTAGAGCAGGTTGCTCAAAGCCCCATACAGCCTGGCCTTGAACTCTTCCAGGGATGGGGCAGCCACAACTTCTCTGGGCAACCTGTTTCAGTGTCTCACCACCCTCATACTGAAAAACTTCTTGGTACTTCATCTAAATCCACCCTCTTCCAGTTTGAAGTCATTACCCCTTGCCCTGTCACTCCATGCCCTCGTAAAAAGTCCCTCTCCAGCTTTCTTGTAGGCCCCCTTCAGATATTGGGAATCTGCTGTAAGGTTTCCCTGGAGCTTTCTCTTCTCCAGGCGGAACCATCCCAGCTCTCTCAGCCTGTCCTCATAGGAGAGGTGCTCCAGGTGCTCGTACCCTGTCCCTGTACAGGACTGAGAGCAGAGTTCTCACCACCTAAGAATGCATACCTAAACTGCAAATGATCAATTAATGGTCACTGGGGAATGCCATCCAAGGGGCCAGGCAGAACAAGGTTCTGGATGCAAAAATTAAACAAAAGAACCCATTTGAAAAACCTTCCGTATATGGTGAAAATGCAGAGGATTACAAGGCATAAAGGGTGTCAAAGAGCCCCCTGAAAGAACAGGAAAGAACTTACAAGAGGGAGAGAATGCTGCAGCATTAACCCCAGGTAAGGACACTATGTCTGATCAACACAACCTCTTCATTGCCAGAAGGTTCCCCACCCCTTCAGTACAGGAAGGGCACTGCTTTTTGATTCACCTTTCGCTACTCTAGACCCTGCAATCACATAGTAAAAAACCACCCCAGTAAGGTATCATGTATTGAGAAAATAAAAATTTTAGGGAACTAACTATACACTCATTTTCTGCTCTACCTTTCCCACGTAATAACGTCATGGATACTACAGTTAGGCAGAGTAAATTTAGATGCAAACCGGTGGATGATGCGGGTAGGTAAAGCAGGAGTCCAAGTCTGAGAGCCATTGGACAGACCACACCTGAGCTACGAAGAGATCTGCACCAGAGGGAATGAATTTGTGTGGAGGTCTCCGAGCTTAGGAGTCTCATCTGCATGGACAGATGGATGTCAACACGGTGTGAGCTTGCACAAAGCAGGAATTCAGTAGGGGCTGAACCCACGGTGTCGTGGTTTAACCTCAGCCCGCAGCTAAGCACCACACAGCTGCTCTTACCTTCCTCTGCTCCCGCACCCCTGCTGTGGGGTAGAGGGAGGATCGGAAGGGTAAAAGTGAGAAAGAAACTTGTGGGTTTAATAATTAAAAAGAAAGTACAACAAAAAAAATGTAAGGAAAAGAGAGGGAAAAAATAACAGAGAGGAAAATAATGCCCAAGAAAGACAAGTGATGCAAATGAAAACAATTACTCGCCACTGACCAACTGGTGCCCAGCCAGTGCCCTCCCCCGGGCCCCGCCAACCTTCCCCACATCTTATTGCTGAGCATGGTGTCATACAGTATGGAATATTCCTTTCATCAGTTGGGGTCAGCTGTCCAAGCTGTGTCCCCTCCCGGCTTTTTGTGCACCTCCAGCCTACTCGCTGGTGGGATGGGGTGAGAAGCAGAAAAGGCCCTGACGCTGCGTAAGCACCGCTCAGAAGTAACAAAAACATCCCTGTGTTATCAACACTAGTTTGAGCACAGGTCCAAAGCACAGCCCCGTACTGACCACTATGAAGAAATGTAACTCTATCCCAGCCAAAACCAGCACACGTGGAAAATTAATTTCCCTTCAAACTCTGTAATGCTGAAAGGCAGTGGGAAACGGTGAGGAAGAATGCGCCTGAGGAAGAGCCAAGTATGATGCGCTTGGGCACGGCTGGCTGTCAGCCAAGAGGCAGAGAAAAGGATCAAAGAGTTTGTGGAGGAAATGCTGGGATCGAGGGGTGAAAAGCAGCACTGAACATTAATTAAACAGAATTGAAAAGTTCAAAGTTTTACTGGCACACGGTGTGTCTGACGCAATGGGGACCATGGCTCTGAGGACACAAATATAGGAGAAGGAAGTGCTAAATATCTTTTTTTTTTAAGGAGCGACGGGGAAGTAGGGAGAAGCTGAATCCAAGAGGAAGAGCTGGGGTTGCTGTGAGAACAGAGATACCTCATTCGGGGACAATCATGCACAGTGGCCTGGAAAAAGCAGTTAAAAGGTGGAGAAGGGGCCACTGCAAGTCTCAGGAAGAGTCCCAATCCAGAGGAATGGGGTGGAGATACATGGCAAGAGCCAGACCCATGTACGTCTGGTAACTATAATAATAGTAGTACAATAAAGGGCTTGTTCCCTGACACCATGTGCCCTTCTGCAAGATGAGCTCTGTAACTTAGGGAGCCAGCCAGATAAACAAATGGCACCTCCACTTACCAAGACCACTGTAAAGACAACCAAGGCTGAAGATGCAGCCCAGCAGAGAAGAGAGCAAGTCACTGTCCCAGCAGGCTTCATTCCACACAAGATAAAAGCCGTGACAGGTGGTGTGCCTTAAAAAGGGATTACTCTGAGCAGCTGGTTAAACTGGAGGGATGTCCTTGATTAATAGCATATGACTTGCAGGGATCTAGCTTGAGCAGCAGCCTCAGGGTGAGACTGGGACCAGGATCAGCTGAAGATCCCCTAGTCAGTGATGACTCAGACTGATGGCTGTGATGGATAATTAAGGGGTCTTACTCTGACAAACTATACTGGGTCTAGATGAGACAGTGTTACCTTTCTTTGTAGCAGCCTGTGCGGTGCTGTGCTGCCAACACACCAACATTTTGGCTGTTGCTGATGTTGCTGACCAGTGCTTGCACAGCTTCAAGACTTCTTTTTTTCCCACTCTGCCCCCACAATGAGTAGGCTGGGGTGGGCAAGAACCTGGGAGAGGACACAGTCGAGACAGCTGACATGAAGTGACCAAAGGGATATCCCATATCATGTAACCTCATCCTCAGCAAATGTAATGTTGACTCCTCCAATATGCCACAGTTATCAGTGTGTCCACTAAATCCATTCTCTATTACAGAATTAGTCAACTTCCACAGCAGAGTCCTCAGACCTTTGGGATCCTTGATGTCATGTTACATATTGTCATAGCTTGTGATACGAAAACATTCTGGCATGATATAGGTAGCTGCTCAGTTGCTGAGTTCCTTTAAACGCACTGGTAAATATCATCTGATCATGGAGATTCACGCAAAATTTTGAACAGTTTTTCCCTCTCTCTTTACTGAACAACATAATTCATAGTATTTTAGTTTGAGACAGATGATGCTGTGTGCAAAGATAAGCCACAGGTCCCCCCTCAAGTTCCTTATTGCCACAATTGCCCTAAGTGTTCCTTCTCTACTTTACATAACAAAGCTGTCCCACTTCTGGTGTTTGATGTTTCTTTCAGCTTTGGAAAGTTGTTCATCAAACTATTCTGGTTTTGTTTTACTAAGTTTACTTTTCTGTTTGAATGAAGCTTCAGGTTTTTGAAAGATACTTTTCTTTTTCTTCTCATGACACTTCTCAGCAGTCTCAGCCTTCTAACAAGGAGCTTTATAGAGACACGTTCACAATAAGCTTGCATCTAAATTTAAATAGTCATAACTGAAGCTAGACCTAAACATAACAACTTATTTCCTTTCACTTCAGTGTTGGATTACAAAAATGGCATTTTATTTTTATCTCTGCACTATCTTCATCCATTCCCAGGGTAACTCCTTTTCACAGAAGCTGGTCATAAAGCAAATGTGGATAAGATTAAGTCTGCTTTGAGGATAAATTTTGTTGAGAAGAATTGTGACTTCGTTATTTGTACAGTTCTGGGTTCCCAGTACAACAATGACATGGATAGACGGGAGTCATCCCAGCCAAGGCAGCTGGGATTGTTTAGACAGAAGACACAAGAAGAAAAGGCTCAGTGAATCAAAGTGAATAATAGCTGATACAGTGGTGTCCAGTGATGGGACATGAGGCAGTGGGCACGAATTAACATACAAGCCATTCCACTTAAACGTGCAAAAAACTTTTTACTCTGACGGTGATAAAACACTGGAACAGGTTGCCCAGAAAGGTCGTGGAGTCTCCATCTTTGGGGACATTCAGAACTGATTAGACATGGCTCTGAGCGACCTGCTCTAAGTGACCCTGCTTTGAGCATGGGCTGGACTAGACACCTCCATAGATCTCTTCTGGCCTCAGCTATTCTATTACTCCGTGATTTCCTCTTTTCCTTACTCATTCTCTTAATAAAGAACTCTACTCCTTTTCCATGCTACTTCATTTCCCTACTGCCTCCTGAATTCTATCCCCAGCCCAATTGTAGACACACAGAAAAACATGTGGTACTTCTGAAAAGGCACAGGAGGAAAGAGACACCCTTATCCTGGCTGCAGCACCCATCTTCACCCCCTCCACCATTGCTGTGGTCATGGCCACCAAGAAGGCATCAGCAGGAGGCAGAGTAGCTGCAACCTCACCTGCAATCAGGGTGTTCTCAGCTGTGGGCACATCCTTCACTACCACCACAATCCAATTGCTTCCTTGTACACTGGTCCTGGGGCTGCACCTCTTAAGAAAGACCACTGATAGAAAAGTATTGATCAACGTCCACCTCTTCCAGGAGATCAAGATCTCAAAGATGGTCCTCCTCATCCTCATGCCCTTCCTCTTTCCAGTGTCAACCTGCTTGCTGCTGAGGAAGACTCCATGGCGGCAGTCAGGTGTCAGGTTGTCATTTTCAAGATTAATTAACCCCTATCTCTTCCCCCTCCTCCTCCTCCATTTCCTCCTCCTCTTTATTTCTTCCCACACACGTTCCTCACAGGAAATGGTGAACCTTGTGTTTGCCCCATGCTGTGTTTGCCCCTTGCCCCTAGCTGCATTAGACATCACTGTTGGATTCTACCTTAAAGGTGCCATCACCTTAGGAGCAATAAGGGGAGTGGAGAAATACATGAAAATACAGACACCGGTGGTCAAACCAAGGGCATCAACCTTACTGTCCCTGAGGTGCAGCTGCTGATTAATCCAGCCCAATCTCCAAATCCCCTGCTCCTCTATATGCAGTGGGAGTGCAGTATTTCTGTTACAGCATTACTGAGGTCTCATGAAGCCTTCTGGTGTTATCAGTCTCCCTCCTTTGGGAGTGCCATCTGGTGCCCATCACCTGTGCCAAGGGGTAAAAGAGTCTGGCAAGGAGGCAATGCTGAAATGGGAGTGATGTAGGAAAGTCCCATCTTGAAGGTCATAAGGTGCCAAAGAGTTGACTCCTCAGCCATGCTGACATCAGGAGATGAGCTGCTGCTTTGCCCCCTGGAACTCCACTGCAATCCCTTTTACAGTCCAGCATCATGTTTGCTACCATGAAAAGTTTTAAGAGGTTACATACCACAATAAGCAATTTGGCTTCTTCATTCATGAGTTTGATGAGAAACCCAAGGCCTGCCAGTTGGTTATTCTTAGGGTTTACTCTGTTCATCTCCACCATAACCTTCTCTGCAGTTCCGCTTGTTTCAGACAGATCCTCTATGGAGTCCTCAAAGGGGTTCCTTGGAAGGGAATCTTCCCGGTTTCTTCCAGGGGAAAACTACTTTAATAAACCGGCAAGACACTCTTAAAAACTCCTTCAACACCTCCGAAACTTTCTTCCAACACCTTTCAAGACTGTAGGTCATGCCAACCCAAGCATCCTGAAAACGCGCCGCATCCCAAGCATCCTGAAAAGGCACCAACACTAAGAGCCTAACATACACCTGCGATGGACCGCCCAGCTTCGCCGCCTCACGGATGCCTCGGCTCTGCCTTCGCCCCCCGCCAGGGCCCTCCGCCTCACCCGAGGGTTCCGGAGGAGGGAAGAAGCTCCGGAGCTGGACAGCGGCCTCCCCGCCCCGCCCCGCCCCGCCTCGGCCACCGCCCCTCCGCAGCCACGTTGGGGCTCGGCGGCGCGGCAGCGGGAGGAAGATTTTTTGCGAGGGCGTTTGCTTAATTTTTAATTTATTTTTAATTTTTTTTTTAAATTACTGTCGTATATAGCGGCGCCCTGCGGCCCGGTGGTGGCGCGGAGCTGAGCGTTGGGGTGAGGGAGGGGAGCGCGGGGCCGCCCCAGGTGGCGGCGTGCTCCCTCACTGCAACATGGCGGGCATGGAGCCCTTCGCGGCGGTGTTGGCCGCCCTGCGCGGCTGCTACGCCGAAGCCGCCCCGTTGGAGACCTTCATCCGGCGGCTGCGGGAGAGCGGCGCCGGCGAAACCGAGGTGCTGCGGGGCGACGACGCCCCCTCCTACCGGACCTTCGTGGGGCAGTGCCTGGTGTGCGTCCCCCACGGGGCCCGCGCCATCCCCCGGCCCTTCACCTTCCAGCAGGTAGGAGGCCGGGCGCGACTGATGGTGACCCGGCTCGCACCTGCGTCGGACCCGGGGGCAGCCCTCGCAGCGCAGCCCTCGCCGAGGAGCGAGGTTCACAACCCCCCGCCGCCCGGCTGGCGGAACGGGGCTTCCCCGCCGGCAGCGGTAAGGGGCCGGGGGAAAGGCTCCGGTCGCCGCCGCCCGCCCTGGCTGGGTGGCGGGGCGCTTCCTGCCCTCCATGCCGGCGCGGGGGCGGCCGTTCTTGGCCCCTCGTGGCGGCGGGGACTCCCCGCCGGGCCTCGGCTGCCCCCTCCAGCCGCCTCGGATGGCGGGGAGAGGTGGGGGATCATCACCGCCCCCTCTCCCCTCCGCGACGCCTTACCCTTCTGCGGGGTGGACGAGCGAAGCCCTGGCGCCAGCGGGTGGGCGGGAGATGACAGAGAAGGTCTTGAATGGCTTGGGCTCCCCGACTCCCTGCTTGCCCTGTGGGATGGGAGGGAACGGACCACACATGGCCGGGGAGCAGCTGGAAATGAAAAATGCCACTTTACCCCCCGTTCTGAGAGGATGGAGAACAAAGGGGAGGAAAATTGCCGGGCCGGTTGGTGGTTAAGCAGAAGGAAGTTTTTCAGAGAGGCAAGGATGCTCTGCTCTTGAACGCGCAAGCAAAACCCTGCAACGGTAGGAAACAAACTCCTCAAGCTCGTTGAGCGGGTTTTAGAATTGTGAACCGAGTGGTTTAGTTGGAAATTCACTTTATGTAGAAGGAAATGGAGGCCTCAAGAAAATCAGTGTTCGTTCCCTGGGGGTTAGAGCCTGTGTGAGCACATATCTCGGGCAGGGTGACCTGAAGGCCTTGGAGTGCCAGCTGCTGAGGGAGCCTTGGGGGGTAGCATAGGGCGTTTCCTGGGCATGGAAACTAGGATCAAAAGGGCAGACATTAAAAAGACTTCCTGAAAGCCGTAGGCCTGGGTTGCTGCCTGTAAACATCTTGTGGTACACTTGAAAATCTTTCTTTTTGGCTGTAGCGCTTGTAAACCGTTCATACTGCTTTGACGAGTTTAAATCTGAAGCTGATGTCTAGGACTGTGTGCCTTGTTTGCCTGTTTATTTGAAGTGTATATTGTGGTTTATGGAAGAGCCAGTGATAAAACCTAATTTTCTTTTTTCTTTCTTTCTTCAGTTATCTAGTCAGAGTGAAGTCATCACAAGAGTTGTTCAGAGACTGTGTGAAAAAAGAAAGAAGAACATCCTCGCATATGGATACTCCTTACTGGATGAAAACAGTTCTCATTTCCAAATCATGCCATCTTCAAATGTATACAGCTACCTACCCAATACTGCAACAGAAACCATTCGTATCAGTGGCCTCTGGGAGACACTGCTGAGCAGGATAGGGGATGATGTGATGATGTATTTATTGGAACACTGTGCAATCTTTATGCTGGTTCCCCCTAGTAATTGTTACCAAGTTTGTGGGCAACCAGTTTATGAACTTATGTCACATAATGTAGACTCATCCCCAGTGTTTGTTAAACAAAAGTTTTCGAAGCATAAACGTAGTAGCTTGCTTGCCTACATGCAAAAAAGACTTATGTTTCATAGACAGTATCTTTCAAAGTCACACTGGTGGAAATGCAGACAAAGACTTGAAGCTGATGTCTCCAGCATGGGAAGTAAAAAAATTAGCAAGATACAAAGCCTAGTGTCCAGTTGCCAGTATTCTGCAAAAGCTGTTTCTAAAGAAAGCAAACAGACCAGAATGGTTAGTGAACATCTGGAAGAACAGAGTAGCTCCAGTTTGTGTTTGTCAGCTACGGCACCATCTTTAAAAAGGAAGCTTGATAGGGAACAACCTGAAATTCCAGCTAAGAGAGCCAAACTAGAGGAGAAAATGAGGAAGGAAAAGGCTTGTAATCTCACGCCTGATGTAAACCCAAGTAGTTCCAAGAGATGTGAAACCGAGTATGTAGCATCATGTTCTGTAAGTTTCATTAAAGAAAAGCACATTTCTCAAAGAAGTAACAGTGATATGTCTGGTCCTTCTTTAGTTCACACATCTCGTGACGGGAAGAAGTTTGTGGCAGGTGAAAGCTCTTTTCTGCAAATTGTTCAGAGTAACAGACCTTTAAAGCCCAGCACTGAAATGCAAGCAGAATCCCGTAGGAAAGGAGTAGAGATGCGTATGTGCCAATCTCAGATGGATTCTGTACAAATCAAACCCACAGAGGGCGTTTCTTCAATGAGCCGAAGGAGGGAAAGTCCCTTAGCTCATTTGGCAAAGAAGTTGCCAAACACGCTCTTGCGTTCCGCAGTGTACATTGACAGGAAGTTCCTTCTGTATTCTCGCACGAGTTTCCAAGAATGTTTTCCTAAGTCGTTTTTACTGAATCGCTTGCAGGGCTGTCAGGCAGGTGGAAGACGGCTGATAGAAACTATATTTTTAAACCAAAATCTCTCAGAGCAAAAGCACAACCAAAGTCAGCCACATCACAACTGGAGGAAGAAGAAGTTGCCAAAACGCTACTGGCAAATGAGAAATACATTTCAGAAACTGTTAAAGAACCATGGAAAGTGCCCTTACTTGGTTCTCTTGAAAAAAAATTGCCCTGTTTGGATATCTGAAACCGGTGTGAGAAAAACTGAGCTGCCTTCTCAGGCAGCCTTGCCTGGGGAAGCAGAGGTTCACGAGCAAGCAGAACAATTTGGGAAAGAGCCTACTAAGTGCGTGACAAGCAGCAGATGTGACTCTGGTCACTCTGACAACTTAGGCCCTCCTTTTGCAAAATCTGTGCCTGGGGAGTTGCAGAGTGAGGAGCAAAACCCAAGGGAGGCGTGTGATGCTGCCCTCGGGGAGCTCCTCAAGCAGCACAGCAGCCACTGGCAGGTGTACACCTTTGTGAGGGAGTGCCTGGAGCGGGTCGTCCCCGCTGAGCTTTGGGGTTCAAACCATAACAAGTGCCGGTTCTTAAAAAACGTGAAAGCATTCATTTCCATGGGGAAGTTTGCTAAGCTTTCGTTGCAGGAGGTGATGTGGAAGATGAGAGTGAATGACTGCATGTGGCTTCGTCTGGTCAAAGGTACTTACATTGAAAAACTAAGTGGCCGGGGGTATCACGTAGCTGCTGTTCACGTTTGAGGTGGGAAGGGGAGGGTATTGAATCAGTTACTGGGTTCATTGATAATCACCGTAGCTGAGAGTGCAAACCTGGTAGTGTTGGTAATTGGTGGTGGAAGCATATTTAAGCCTGTCTTCCTTCCAAAACTTAGGTTTTAATTGTTGTCATTCATGCATTTTGTGTTTAAATAGGATGATGTTTTCATAAACTTGAATTCACAACCTGGGCTTTTCAAGAAATCTCTTTCTCTTCCACTCCTACCCTGCAAATTGCAGTAACTGACAATGACACATTGTCAGTAGGTGACAATTCAATGTCACCTATGCATTTAAGGAACAAGTTCAGAAGGAACGAAGGGCACTTGTAGTAGCATGTCTTCCTCTGATGTGGGAGTGAACCTTCAGCCCACAGTATGTTTTCCCCTCGTGCACTTACATCAGCCCTGCAAGAAGGATGTCCAAGAGTATGGGACCCATGCAGTATGGGGGTTGCCCACCACATGTCATGATTCTAGAGCCAGTTTCTGGGAACAAGAGCACCTTACTGAGCACTGCTTCAGGCTGGGTAGTTGGTGGTGCAGAGGTCACCAGGCTGAGTGGTCCCTGGCTGAAGGCTGTTGGGAAGGCATCAGCTGACTGCAAATTCTATACAAATTCCTTCTGTTTGGCCCTCTTTTTGGCAGAGGGCAGGTAAATCTTGCCTCCTTTAACAAGTTACTATCCTAGAACTTCAATCTATGCTGGAGCTTTGGTTCCATGGTTGAATGCTGTAGGATCTAATGCATGTTGTCATTTTTCTGTGCTTCCATTCTCCATCTATACAATTTGGGTTGCACTTCCTTAATTGGTATGTTTCCAGTATTCATTCCTACCTGGTGATGTACTTGGATCCTACTGTAATGTGAGCTGAAAATTCTATTCCTTTTTAAAAGGTATGATAAGGTTCTGAAATTGCTACAGTTTCTTTGTAAGGCGGAAGATAAAAAGTCTGATGTTTGAGAACTGATGTCTAAAATAGAGGAGGTTACGCTTCACAAAAACCTGCCAATTCTGGCAAATACATTGATTCTTTATTCAGAAGCTGTGGCTCAAGGCATGGCTTTCAAAATGCTGAGAAATATTTTTAAAAAAAAAATTGTAAAATGCAGAATCAGTTCACTGTCACCTTAACAAACATGTATTACTCTCTTATTCTCTGGCCTTATTTGGGGAAAAGGAACACATTGGTAGGCTTGATTTTAATTTTCACGAAACTACGCCCTGGTGCTTGAAGTTCAAACACACTTTGAATCGCTTTGCTGCACTGTAGGTGGGGGTTTTTTTAATACCCAAAAAGTAGTAGTAGTGGTTTCTTGTCATTTCCCTGAACTGTAGTCATCATTTATGTCTATGACCTTAGAAAAAAAAATGAAGTAGTTTCAGGACAGCTGCCTAACAACATCCTGATATAATTTATGTATCACAACTCTTCAGTTAGAGAATTTCTAACAGTTGTTGGGTTTTTTTTCATTGATGTTACCTGGCTTCTGTTGAAGTGGACAGTTTTTTATCTCTTTATGGTAGTCTTTTCTTAGGTGCTGTAAATGCATGAAATTGCCTCCATCCTGAAGCGCACAAAAATCAAACAGGGTAGAGAACTGGAAACTTACTTCTATTTTATAAGTTTCAGTTTTAAGCCTCAGCTCTGTTGTGTCAAAATTAAGCTGCTTTTTAACACATCTCTGCCATAATCATGATTTGTGCTATTCAGCTAAACTAACATGTCTGTAATTTCTTCACATCGTGCTGTTGTGTTTTGCTAAATTCTACTCCTGAATTAGAAAAAGTATTATTGGAACTTGGCAAAAATACAATATTGTAGCACAGGGTTTTATTCCCTACTTGCCTATCTGTATTTAGACATCACTACAAATCTATGTGGCCTAAAATTTTGACAGTAGCTAGGAGTAATCTGGGTAAATGATTTTTATGCCATCTAAATGTTGTAAGTACTGATGGACCTAGGGTGGGTTTTTTTTTTCTTTCTTTTTTTTTTGTTTTACTGCAGCAATTCCTTTTATATAGGTTGTCTGAATTAAAGCCTAACCGTGAAATTAATTTGCATGTAATTGGGTAATCTGAGTATCATTCTCTCCCCCAAGTGAACCCAGTGAAATCCTGTTATTTTAACAGTATGCCTAAGTATTTTCATTCTTTTCCTTGTTTTTAAAAATCATTTTTATGTTGTAGTAGACTTATTTCCATTTTGCTTTCCCCTTCACAATCGTCTTGTGTTTGTGCATTAAAGATATTGCACGATGAGTGTTAGAAGAATAAAGTAAGTCTTTGGGCTACTAATGGCATGTGTTCATATCCTGTATGTCCATTTGTCACTGCAAATTAGTTTCTATGTTTCTACTTTAAGCTTGGGTCACATTAATTGATGCCAGTGAAAATGTGGAGTGACGTGATGCAATTGTGCTGGTTTTCTTTCCATTAACCTCAAGCTGGGCAAAGAGTGTGATGTGTGGGTTTTTTGTTTGTGTTCTGTTTCTTTACTAATACAATAGTTGATATTTACTATGACTACCTTTGAATTGTAGGGAGTGAAGGGAGAAGTGATCACTTTGTTCCTGCCTATGAACATTGTTTCCGTGAAGAACTTTTGGCTAAATTCCTGTTCTGGCTGATGGATACCTATGTTGTTGAGTTGCTCAGATCATTTTTCTATATCACCGAGACCATGTTCCAGAAAAACATGCTTTTCTACTACCGAAAGTTTATCTGGGGCAAGTTACAGAACATTGGAATTAGGTAACATTAGAAAACTAACTGCACATTCATGGAATATGTGAAAATGTCATGTTTTGTAGTGTAAAGTTATCTATCGGCTTTAATTTATTGCCCATTTATCCTTCTTTTATTTGCTTAATTTATCAAAAGAAAATTCAACCTGTGGCTATGGTATACACAGCTTATAAATTCAGGAATATTTTGTGGGAGAAAACTGATGCAAATTTGAAATAGGAGAAGTGAAACCTTAGAAATAACATAATCCATTATGAAGAGGTTTTTTGTTTCATAAGTCAATTTTTTTATGCCTTTTAAAAATGAGTGAAGCACAGTGACAGATTCCCAAAGTAACATTGGGAAAGTTAATTTAAAAAAAATACTCAATCTGCTTTTACTGCTTTAATTAAAAAAAAAAACAAAAACCAACAAACAACAACCCACCCCCAAAAGAACCCAAAACAAACCACCCCTACTGCAATGCTGTAATACCCTATTCAGACAGTAGCCTTGTGGTTTTGGTGGGGTTTTTTTTGAAGTTTGAGGGTTTTAAAAGCTGTGTATCCTCTCATTAGTGCAGCTGTGGAATTCCATGCTTTTTTTTTTTATTTTAAAAAATACAACCAAGGATTTTAGCTAAGGCATTATTTAAGATAAAACTTTAAGCAATTAAGTGAGAAAATAGGAAAGATGTGAAGGTGATCTTAATGGACAGTATTGTGCACGCATCCTCATGGTTCACATCTTTTGGGGTTTCATTATAAATTGTTGGTGTCTGAGAGAGCTTTGGACCTGTGCAAAATGAGCATACTTGATGTGCTGTGTTTTAATAGCTATTTATCCTTGCATTCAGTGATCTGCTGGTCTGCAATGTTGTATAAGTGATTTTGTTTTTTTTCCCGCCTGGCCCATTGCTCCCTCATTTTAACATTGGTGTATCCAGTGCAGCTCTTCTGAATATGTGTTTGTATTTAATGGGGCCTCAATCTTGTTTGCAGTTGTAGCACAGAATATGCAATTTAAATAGTAGTAGCAGAATATAATTTTCAGTCCTGCATATTCTGTTTGTCTTGTCTTCAGACTAACAGCCTTGGTGTTGCAGTTCGTGTTTTATGTAGTTTTAATGTACTTCAAAGGCTACCTCTTGGCATAACGTATCATCAAGTACTAACTTCCACATACCAGAAATAATGCTGGTTTTAGTGGGATACGTGACTAAAAGAGAATATTTTTCATTTTAACCCTTTTGCCCCTGTTCCCAGTTTCCTAGAAAAACCCAACATGTAAGGACAAGATGTTCTGAATTCAAAATACCCTAGTCTGGGCTGATCCCCTTTCTTCTGATTTCCTCCCTGTATATTTCCCCACCATGCAGGAAGCTCCTTCTCACCTTGGGCTGGGGGAGTCCCTGGATCACTGGAAGCTAGGAAGGCATCCCCAGGAGGTACTGCTGGGTGCTTGCCGAGGGCATGCTGTAAGGACAGGGTGTTTGCTGTTGGCTACAAGGATAAGTAGCTGTATGGTCTGATCCCAGCAGCTGCACATAAGCTTTCACTCACAAGGCTGAGGCTTTCGGCGCTGCTTGTTTGAGCGTGCAGTGTAACGTGAGGTCTCCTACTAGTCCAGTTTACTGCACTCGTACAGGTAGCAAGCTGCCTGTTTCACATGGGGGGAGAGAAACTGGGGTTTAAAGATACTGGAAAACAGCTGTTGAGGGCTGCCTCAGCCATTCTGAGCCTCTCCAGGCACTATCCTCTCTTAACCAGCCACCGTTTCCAGGCACTGTTGATCAATCCATGCTAAAGGCTAGTGAATGGTTTCTATGTTCCCTGGAGGAAGAGTATCTGGTGCCCTCAGTTGTTGCTTTAATGGCTGTTTTGTGATTGTCCTAGTTCTTCTTCTCAGCTGGAGCTGCTCATGGTGATTGCTCTGAGCTGGCTCACAGGAAGGCATTCACAACCAAGCATAGCCACTGATGCCTTGCCAGTTCTTTTGTGTCATCCTTTGGGAGGAAGGGAATGGATTGAACAGGCTGGACTGAGTGGACCTGGACTTTTACTCATGAACTTGCCTTTGCATTGCATTGTCATTAGGAAGTAAAGACTGTCCTTTCCTGTGCAAAATCTCACACAAGGGTACAAACCACCGTTCTGAGAGGGGACCTGTCTGTTGTTCGTGCTCTACCTCCTTTTTCTGCCTCATTGCATGGGAAAGTATTGATTTGGACTAAGCTACACTGAACTGTAAATCCCGAAGGGAGTGTCCGAGGGGGAAACACATTTTCTGGTAAAATAAACTCACAGAGCTCAGAACCTGTGACTTGAGAGCCTTCTGTTTTTCATTATTTTCTGCTGTTCAATTTAGTTAATGCCTGCTCATCATATCAGTTCTTTTACATCGTGTTACTGGATACCTAAATGCCCTTATGTTGTATATGTAGCCTGGTATCTCAGTTCAATATAATTTTTAGTAAGTAGTCGGTCCTCTAAGTGTTGGGAGTAGAACAGCCCACTATAGTAAGTCCTTCCTCGGATCTTTCTTAACATAGTTTCAGAAGGTTCTGTTCAACTTGATTATCAAGCTTCTGAAGCCATGAGAAATAACCAACCGCCTGTTGTCTTGCATAAAAAATATTTCATCATGTTAAAATGTACTTGGCTAATCTGTGCCTAAATTTTCAATTGTGTTAATTAAGTTGGGGTTTTTTAATTAACTTGATTTGCATCAAGCAGAAATGTGTACTCTCTTATTATTGCATTACATTGTCATTAAGATACCATGAAATTGTTCTGAAATTCAGTTTCCCATGTCACTTTCTGCAGAGGTTAGTATTTGTCATTATCTTAGAAAAATATTTGGCTTCAGTTACCATGAAGAGATTAAATGTTTTAACTTACTGCCTTTCCTGTTGCTTACACTGAATGTATTTGTGTTTTAGAAACCATTTTGCCAAAGTACATCTACGGGCTTTATCTTCAGAGGAGATTGAAGCTGTCCGTCAAAAAAAATATGTTCCTGTGGCATCAAAGCTCCGGTTCATTCCCAAAGCAAATGGGTTAAGACCCATAGTGAAAGTGAGCGGAGTGGTTGAAGCACGAGCGTTCAGCAGGGAAAGCAGAGAAAAGAAGGTTTTTATTTTCTTTATTGTTTTTGTGTAGGTTTGAAGTAGGCAGCTAATAAAGTGAGCGAGGTCTTTTATGTTAATATAAAACTAGTTTTAACACGGTGAACTGGAACATTCAGATCAGAATGACTGAACTGAGTCTACCTGTTGCAACTCAGGTTCTTCCTGCCCAGCGCTTAATTACCATTAGCCCGCAAATCCAGAATCGTGTACTTCTGTTTGCAAGCCTATCCAAAGGTACTTATGTTATCTTTCTCTTCTATTTGGATCATTTTCCCTCAGGCTTGCTAACTGTCTGGTTGTGGTAGGCATTGGCCATCTATGGGAGCAGAAGAATGGAACTGTCAGATTTTTCAGTCTTCTGACCTAACATGTCCTATTTGTTTGATGCACCAGAGAGTGAGGGACAGATAAGTCTGGCCTGTTGTGATTTACCTGAACACTGATTGTGCACCTGTTGTGCCAGGTCAGCCCAGGAGGCCGAACAGTGGTGAATTAGGTGTGTTACAGAAGGTCTAAGAAGTGCAAGGAAGCTGGATCAAGCACACTAGGGGTATAGGAAGGAATCTAGGAATTACTGCAGCATGGGAACAGAGACAGAACAGAGGCAGAACACACAGTGCTCAGAATAACCTATTTAACAGGCCAGTTAACCACAAGACATAATGGGAACCCAGTTTCACTATCTTGCATGACAGCTTTTTTTTTCCTTAAGGCTGAGTCCTGTTTAGTGCACCAGATTAAATGTTCTCCAAAGGGGTGAGAGGTCAATGGCTTCTTAGTACACTTTGTTCAGTACGTGATCCCAGACCAAATTTACAGGGCATTAGTTAAAAGCTGTTCTGAAGCGCTATTTCTTTATAGTCTTTCTCCGACTGTTGAACTGTCAGATTTGAGAGCTTGCACACAGTTAATTTGGAAATAGCTGCAGTGCTTTAAAGGGACTATTGCTTCTGTAGCAGATCTGGCCAAAAGGATGATATGACTGTAGGTTCAAAGTCAACCATGGGAGCTGGCCAAGTGGTTTGAGCTGACTTGACTGCTCTGGAGCTGAGACAGAATATCGCTATCTGCTGAAGAGTGCAGGCAATAGACTCTTGTTGGAGAGCGTTGACAAACAACTGAGGACACTAAAGTCTTCAGCTATTAGACAGACCTCATCTGTCTAAAATAATCACAAAACATAGCTAGTGATTTTCATAAGTCCATGAAAGAGAAGGTGGTGGTAGCGTTACTTTTCTTCTCAGGTAGTAGGTACAAAATGATATTATTCATGAATTCCAACCCAATGGAAGTGATGTAGTCTTCTTTCTTTTTTCTTCTATTTTTTATTTCCAAAACTTGCATGGCTATTCATTTTCTTTCTGTCATGACATTTTATTGTGCACTCTGTTACAGATTTTTATCCTGTACCATATCCAACTCGTCTCTGCTCTGCACTTTCCTCCTATAGCATTTAAATTGTAGAAGGAAGTCCATCTTCCAGTTCTTTCTGTTTGACAGTATTCCAGGTTTTGGAGTTTGGAAGCCAGTTTGGAATTGTAGGGGCAGTCTTGACCAGCTGCTGTAGCTGAACAGTGGAATATATCCGGATGAATTGCCAGAAACCATCTTCCAGATACCCAGCAAACCAACTCCTGATTCTTGGGAAACTCCCAAATGTTGCTGCAAAATATATGGTGGAATGAGCCCGGTTTTGTTAATTTATCCTCGAGTCACTGTAGATTTTGTTTTATTTCAAAGGTTTTACATAATTGCTCTACACCCTTCTTCCTTTTTAGTTTGAAGCATTTTTTTTTTATTATTTTTAATTTGAAGCTTGAAGGACTGGGAGGCAGCCAGATTCTAAAAGATCTGATTTTGTCTGAGAGTTTATAGTCTTTTACTCCATTCTGCAGAGATTCCAGCAGATCTCTAGATTTCGCAAAAATGTTAACAATTCTGTGGATTGGACCTGTTCTGGGGAATTAAGAGGCTTGAGGGAATTCCTTCTAATGTGAAGATGAGAAGCTACTGTGAATACTGCAACTCCAGATCTCTGGGGTCTCGTTCAAACTGGGTTTGCAGCCGGTCTCAGTTTTCTTTGCTGACTCACTTGCTAAAACCCATGTGGCCATCAGAGTTGTGAAAAGGTGAAGGTGTGCTTTCTGTGAAAAAAGCAACCATCCTGGGGTAGGCTCATTAAGAAGGAAAGAAGTAACTTTTCTACTGATGATTACTTTGGTTTTGCTGCTTCTATTTACCTTTAAGCTACATCTCTACCCTTTTGACTGTTCTTAAGAACTATAACAGAAAAGATACCGCTGTGATAATTCAGGAAAGTGTCCTAATTTTTAGAAATCTTTGTTTCATAAACTGGTCAAGAACATTTTGCAAGGTCAGCCAACGAATGAACGTAATTACTTACCTTATGTAAAACAGTGAAGCTGGACTGAGTTCTTTTGGAAGCAGTGGCAGTAGTACACTAAACATTTTTTTTAAGTGCTTTAGTATTGCCAACTTTTCCCTGAAACTAATTGATTTTTTTCAGTGCAAAAATAAATGTTTTCAGATAAACACTTCCATAATTAGTAGTTTCAGTGTGTTGATATCATGAACACAATGCTACCATTGAGAGTAAGAAACCTTTTGTGTTCTTTCTATACATTTTGGAGGACTTATCTGAAATTCTAAATGGGTTCCTAAGTGTTCTACGTGTGCAGTTTGGTTATTTTCTTCAGTAGTATGGCTTGCCCTTTCAACAGATCTTTGTTGCCATGTCTGTCAATGTTTATTTTTGTTCCTAAAGGTGTTTGCAGACCTAATCAACCTGCATACCTTCACTGCCACTCTGGCGTATTTTAGTATTCCCATACCTGAGAGTGAAATCTTGCAAACGTACTTGTGTAAAATACCTCCAGAGGCTGAACTACTGGTGCAGCTGGAATTAGCCTGAAGTCTCGGGGCACATGTTCTTTTTGCTGTTCTTGTGGTGATAGTCTCCAGCAGAGAGAATGAATCATATTTAAGAAGTTACCTTTTAATTGGCGGTTTTTATTTGCTCTCAGAGTCTTTTGTCGCTTCCAGGTAGTCACTGCAACTGTATTCAGGGTTTCTGAAAACTGGTGTTGGCCAAAATATTGTAGTAAACTTACAAAATTATTCTCATATTTCATCCAAATGTGAAATCTGCGTATTGCATAAAATGTAATATGTTTCAGCATAATTTAAGATGATTCTCTTTGGTCTCTTTTAGATGCATCACTACAACACTCGACTGAAAAATCTGTTTAGCGTCTTAAATTATGAAAGGACTATAAACACCAGTTTTATTGGCTCTTCAGTGTTCGGGAAAGATGATATCTACAAGACATGGAAGAAATTTGTTACAAAGATTCTTGAATCAGATGGTGAAATTCCTCGTTTCTACTATGTAAAGGTATGGTTTTTTAATTACATATTCAAACTAACTTTTCAAAGTCTACTCGTGCAGATACTTCTACAGCTGTAACAGCTGTGATCTGAGAACATGTTTTTTTCCTTTTCAAAATATTCAAAATAAACTTTTGTCCATACCTAACACAGACTCTGTTTGGTTTTTTGGGGGGTGGAAGGGTTGTTTGATTTTTTTTTGAGGGGCTGTTGTTCCTACAGTAGTGCTTCCTTCACTTGTGTATTTTTTGGTCCTTCTTTCTGTCATGTAGCAGCTCTTGCTTCTACACGTGCACTGGATTTATGCAGTTACATTTACTTGGGTATAAAAATGGGCCAGAAGTATAAACTCAGATATGCTTTTAGGACCATCTTCCCAAAGGAAAACTTGCTGCGTGCATTTGGATAAATTCAGCATGTCTTTTAAAATAGGTCTTTTTGTATCTCAGTATCATTGATTTCTGTAGAAAGTGAACACTTGAACCCTAGTGTCTCCCCAACAGGTTTCTTCTCCCACTTGGAAAAAAAACTAGTGCTTGCCATATCCCACTGTTTGAAGGAATTTCTTCTTAACACCATTGCTTTTCAGTTATGGCAAGCAGGCAACCTTTGAGCTCAGTTTGTAGCTTTGAATTGGGGCGATTTGTACAGACATGTAAATTACACAATTTTATATGTATTATAGTGGGACTTCTCTCTTGTGCTTTCACATGCCAGTTGTCATCCTGTCCTGAAATTACTTTCAGTGATTGTCTCGTCTTTCAAGCCAAAGGATCATGTTATTGACACAGTTCTGCTAAGTTTGTTGCTTCTTTAGAACATTTTGAATTTTTGAGTATGACAAGTAAAAGCAGAGTTAAAATTGCAATATGAGGTTTAGGAAAGGTAAAACCTATGGCTTTGCAGCTTTTCAGAAGCTTAATATGCCACCTCCGTGATTATCTGGAGAGGAAGATTTAAAATACTTATACATACAAAAATACCAGCAATAAACTTTAGTTAACTGATTGAAGGTTCTGTGATAGATTTAAGGTTACATATGGTATTATCTTCTATTAGTAACAAGAATCGTGCTAAAACTGATGTGTTTATCCCTTGTATAGGAAAACTCTCTGAGTGAGGAAAGGGTTTGCAGATAAGCAGTGAGTTCTTGTTTTGTCACAAATTTGAACTGAAAGATGCAGTAATTTCACTCCAATGTAATTTATCCTTCAGCCCTGTTTGCATACTACAACAATACTTTTTTTGTACTGCCTCAGTGTTTACAGTGATACTGACAAATACTTAATGGGAGGTATTTCTTCTATTTCAGGCTGATGTATCCAGGGCTTATGATACCATTCCTCACAATAAACTTGTGGAAGTGATTTCACGGATCTTAAACCCTGAGAAAAGAACTGTCTACTGCATACGGCGCTATGCTGTGATTATGATTACCACAAGTGGAAAAGCCAGGAGGTTCTATAGGAGACATGTATGACTTGCTGGTTTCTTTTGTTTACTGCTGTAGATAATTTTTCAGTCCAAGGAATATTTTTGTTTATAGCTTTTTTTTTTTAGTCACAATTTTAATTAGGCAATTAGTTCATAAACCTTTTTTTATAGTGTTGGATATTTTCCAGAGGTAGCCACATTTTTTCATTTTCTTATTCAGCATTAAAAAAGAATAAAGATACATGTGATGTGGCAATAGAGGTATGCGAGGGAGCTATTTCATTTGAACAATAGCAGAACAGTTGGATTAAAATAATGCAATAAGGCTGGCCCTTTGACCTCCACTGAATAAAAGAGTCTGGTACTGAATTTTCTATTGCTTTTGTCATTTATTTCTTTGCACTCAATATATAGGTTTCTACTTTCAAGGATTTTATGCCAGACATGAAGAAGTTTGTGTCTCAGCTTCAGGAGAATACGTCATTGCAAAATGCAATAATAGTCGAACAGGTAAGTATTGGGAGACTTCTTTTCAACTGAGAAAGAAAGCTGCAGAAGAATTGGAGGAAGATTGGGATTTTTAATTGAATGTCATGTTATGTGGTGACACTGCCTCTCTTCTAGTTACCCAGCAGCTTCTGTAGAAAGATTTTTCATTCCTTCTTTCATGTTTATAACAGGCTCTCTGTTCAGTGGAAGGAGTACAACAGGCAAGAAATCTAACAACATACCCTTTTAGACCTCTCCCAGATTTTCTCACTGTCTCAAACTTTCATTTTAACCAGCATTTTCTTTTTCCTCTCCCAATTCCATTGTTTGTTGCAACAGTTCTCAAGTGAGAGCTTAACTATCCAGTGAAGAAAGGCTTCAGCAGTTGCTATCTCTAAAACATACAGAAGTAAGAATGAGCAAAGTGTATTCTAAGCTAAGTAGCTAAGGAAATAGATGTGGCACCTTGAATAGCTAACTGCATGGAATAGAAAAATGACCTAGAAAAAAAAATTAAAAAGCAAGCTTATTTTAATGATTACCTGCCAAGGTTGATAAGGAGGATCTCTTCTTTAGAAGAGTTCAAATGCAGCACAAGACAAGATGAATTCTTGTGGTTTTTGTTTAAAGAGATTTCTCACAGTGAGTAAAAGTACAGTTAAAAACGATACATATCTTGAATTTACTCCAGCTAATGCTTTGTGGCAAGAAGCATGCATCCTTCTGTTGTTTTAATTCTTGTCCTGCAGAGAACTGTGCTTACTCCAAATGTTTGCTCTCAAGACTTCCTTGTGTGCGAGGAGTGTGACTGAGAAAGGCACAGAAGTAGATTATATGTTCAGTTAATACATTTTATTGCTTGGCATCATGCTGTTCCATGGTGACAGCCTGCAAGATTCCTGGCAGGTATTTTCTCACAGGCTACTTCATCTTTAATTTTTCTTTTTCTAAACTTGTCAGTGGAAAATTTTCACATAGGGTAATTTATGCTTCTAACATACAAGTAAAATGATCTTTTATATATATATATGGATATAGGACTAGAATATACATTGTGCATAATTCCAGGATCCTACAAAATGCAGAGAGCCTAGTGACTACATGGAGGAAAATGAAAACTAGGTTGATCTATGATGATGTGTATGTAGGTTCTTTTTGTTCTCTTTTTTCTAGTGGACATCTGATTTAGGTAACTATGGTAGACATTACGTGAACAGCAGCATTCTATTTCAAAATATTCTGCATTTGAAAACAATTTGTGTGTGATACTACTTTATTCAAAAAAAAAAAAAAGAAACCAAAGCAAACTTATTCTGAGAAAAGTGTCATGTCAGCCTGGGCATGGGTACCACAGGTGCATCACGTTGTCTCTTCAATACAAATAATCATCATCTCACATAGCTCTATAGAAAGCTGACCACATTTTTCTGATGTCTAATCTATGCAAATAGGAAGTAATTTTCCTTCAGTTCTTAGGAAGTCATTATTGAAGGGGTTTAATCTGCTCTAAATTAATTTTTTTATTACACAACTTTTAAAACTAAAAGCTTCATAAATATTGGATGGGCAGTCAGTCACATGTGGAATCATTGGTATTATGTGGCAAAGAACAGCAGGTTTTGCAGCAGAACCGACAAGTGAGTATATACTTATGGAATCATAAAGACCATGACAGTGACAGAAATTATCCTGCAGGAGAAAAAGTGACCAAAAGACGGACATCTCATACATTGTAATAATCCAATAAAATATACCAGCATATTAAAAAGTGGATTTGGTTTTCCTATGTAACGCAAAGCAAAACTGATCTTCTACTGAAGCAAAACAAACAAACAAAAAACCAACTGCACCATTCACTTGTTGGATGGGAGCAGATTTTGAGTGCATATATTTGGATCTTGGTGTTAGATGTTTTGTTTCTTACCTTAGGGCTTTGAACTGCTTCAGTGTACCTTTTTTTTTTTTTGTATCTTCTAATGTTATACTATATTTTTAGTTTCAGTGTATTTCTAAAGCACAAATCTTCTTGTTGTTTTGTTTTGTCCCATGTCTAGAGCTTAACTTTTAATGAGACAAGTTCCAGCCTGTTTACTTTTTTTCTTCAAATGATACATAACAACATCCTGGAGATTGGGAGCAGGTAAAAAAAGTTAGTTTTTCCTTATATAGTGTGTTTGGGTTTTCTTGGTTGATTTTTTTTTTTTTGGTTTTTTTTTTTTTTTTTTTTTTAAGCAGGATGCTTTTTATTGGCTCAGGGAATCTTTGATATCTGTCTTTTAAAGATTTTTATTTCATGTTAATTTAAAATGTGTTTATCAGTTTAAACTCCATAAAAGCATGAAGAGTTTGGAATCAAATTTGTATTTGAATAAAATTTCTCTTTCCCAGCTGGATGATGTTGACCCTAAACAATGTGTAATCTGTAACCTTACTTAAAACTGCAAGTGTAGTTCGAAAGAAAAGTACTTTGGAATCCGTAGTGGTGAACAAAAGAGAGGTAACATCCAAGCAATCATGCAAAAGCCATTTTAGTCGTTTCCCTGTAGTGCAAAATTAAACCTTTTCTACATGGCCTTGCTATTTGGCAACTTGCAATAAAAATAATAGCCAATAACAGTTATAGAGGGTAGTAATGCAGAATTCTTCTTGTTTTGCCTCGAGATGGCATATGTGTGTACCATGTCTAGAAAGAAAGTACTTACATGATCTTCATTCTGAGGTATATTAGCATGACCAGCTTCTTGCTTGTGAAAAAATACCTTTATTTTTAGAAAACTTAATCTCACAAAGTTGAGAGAGTGGGAGAAAAGCTTTCAAGGAGGCACATAGAAGAGTGTTTATAGGTTTTTCTAGCAGAGATAATTAACGCTCCCTTTGGCAGGATCGTGAGAATGCAGACGCTGCCGTTAATGAGGACTAACTGACATCAGTATATTTAATAAAAGTTTAATGGTTTTAAAGAAAGGGCACCTTGGCAAAGTGAACTTTACACTTATTTAAATTCACTCACAGCTTGGCTGCAAAAATACTGTTTGTTCTGGAATAAATTTCCCCTTTTTGAGTAGCTTGTTCACATTTGTTCAAAAAAACCCCAAAATGCAAATAAGTTTAGTAAATGAATACAGTCTTTAAATAAGCCATCTTTGAGAGAGTGAATACAGTCTCTCAAAAAGCCATCACAGTTAGTCAACATGTACTTGATGTTTTAAGAAAAAGGCAGATTATTGAGCTGGAAGCCTAGAAGGAATCTTTTAATACCATTTGATTTATCTATCAGAAGTTGGAAAAACTGTAAAATTCATGCTAGAAAAATTTGCAAATGACTCAGAACATAGGTAAGATCACTGCTAGAATGTAGTATGTGGCTCTTGTGTCCAGTTGCTTAATTTCATGCTCTTCCATTTCACTAAGACATTCGTATAGTAGTGGTAAAATGTACATTATAATATAATATCTTGATACTTCCAAGGGGTGTTGTGAAAATAATTCACTGGGGTTTTGTGAGATATGCTCATTCTGTTCCTGCCAGCATAAAAATCTACAAGGTAATGGGGAATTCTGTCTTCATTAGCGTATCTTGATGTGATACATTACTATTATTATGTGGGGTCTTACTGGCTTTATATAAGTAATGAGATAGGGGAAGTATTAATGAACCTCCCCCTGGCTATGTCTATATGAATTCTGTGAAGCCATGAGAAACAAATCAAGATTTACTCTTTTTTTGCAAAACGTCATCTGGCAACTTCAGTGAACTTTTCAAGGAGAAGGGGAGGTTGAGTATAATTACAAATAATAAGGGCATTTCACAGGATATAGTGTTTTTTACCTAATTAGAAGTAAGATATATTCACGCCTGAGCAGTTAAATGAGGAAGTGAATGAGATTTACAATATATCTGGGATGTATAAAACCAAATTACATGCTCTATTGGACTAAGCCATCAGGTATTTCCCTACAATTAAAGTGATGCTTATTTGTGGAAAAACAAAGTAAACCCAAACTCAAAAACCTAAGGAAATATTTTCCTTGGCAGATCGTGCTGCAATTTAAATTAAATATGTTTAACTACAAAATAATTTTAAAAGATCCTTTGACTTGTGCTGCTGAAATTGCTTCTTTTTTTTTTTTTTTTCTTTTTAGAAAAATTAGCAAGGTAAGTGGTGAACACTTATATTGTAATTAATTGTGGATGTCTGCTATTTCTGAGAAAAGTTGGAAATGTTCCATCTCGAAATCGACCTGAATGTAATTTCTGATTTTGATGATGAGCTTCAGCCTATTGATTTTTAGTGGGCACCTGCTAGGAACTGTTTGGATAATAATAAAAATAAGTAAATTCTAGTTTGATAAGTTTGTCCATTGCGCTTTTTCTTGTACAAAAACGTTTGTTTTGAAGCTATGTAAGAAGTAAGGTAAGAATTACAAAGCTTAAATGAAGGGCGGCTCAGCAGCTGAAGGAGGAAGGAGGCATTGCAGTTTGCAGTCAGTTATAACATGTCTTTCTTTTAATGACAGTTTGCTACTGGAGTTTGTTAATAAGAAAGGAATGTGTATATTAGCGGGTTTTTTCCACTGTTTAACTTCAAGCTTCTGGAGCCATATGTAGATTCCTAGAGGAAAGAACAAAGAAATTTAAGTAAGGCTTACTAGCAGGCATGTAGCCTATTTCTTCTTGAAACATCTATGTTACACTTGAAAGTACAAAGTTAATGTTTAATGGCTAGTGGAATCTTCTTGTTGCATGTTTTGAGGAATTTTTCCTTTTTTTCTTTTTTTTTTTTTTTTCTTTTATTCTTTATTAGATACTACTTACAGTGCTGTGGAATTCCACAGGGCTCCATTTTGTCAACCTTACTTTGCAGTTTATGTTATGGAGACATGGAAAACAAATTGCTTAGTGGAGTACAGCAGGATGGGTAAGCATGCTTTGTTCTCTGCTCTGTTATAGTAATGCATAATATAACATATGTGGTTTGAGTATATATGTGGTATATATATTATAGTACCTGTGTTTATAACATATATAGTATAGTATATATGTGACATTTTCTCTGAAGTTAATTTTGATTTTCAAGGATTTTCAACTCTCCATTAAAAAGCGTGCACACAAAGGTCTCTACAGCTTCAGCATCACTGTTGTTGTTTTGTGGGGCAATTTCCCTGTTTGTCAAAAGATTGGGAAGAGAAGTGCTCAAAAGAAGGTGCCTCAGATTTGCGGGTGGCAGATATGCTCTTACAAAGAGGAGAGTGTTTAGGGATGTTGTAAAGAGTCTGACAAACTTGTCTGGTACATGTAAGAAGTTTGTGGTTCTCTCATGCTCATTCCCACAGAAACTGTGGGGTTTTGCCCCCGAACAGCAAGATATGATGTTGGTTACAGGCTTTCTGATACTCCAGACATCTGCCTGAGGGCTTTCCAATCCACCATCTGTAAATCTTAACATTTTATCAAGGTCACAGCTTTATTGCAGACTCTTTACAAAGCATGTTCGTTCTTGTTTGAAGCCCTACATGGCTCTTGGTACACCTTCTAAGTTTGTGCCATGCTCATGCTTGTTTGTTAGGAACTTAACAGAAAGCTAGCTTGGTAAAAGCTCTACTTCTTTATTAGCCATAAAAACTGCAGGGTGGTGACTTTCACCTCCATATAAACTGATTAACAGATGAACCCCAGATTAGGGTCTTTAGGCAAGAGCTAGATGTTGGTAAGCCCTGAAGCTTGTGTTCACACAGAGCACATTGCTGTGAATTCTCTCCTAAGAAAGAATAAAGAAACAAAGAACATTTCCCTATACAAGAAGTAGAGTTCTCAGAGAGAGCTGTGATGATATGAGTATAAACAACAATCTTCTGCTTTCAAAGGATTTTGTTTAGACATACTGAAATTGCAAAACTGATTCAGAAGAATGCACTTTTTTATATAGAGCAGATTTTAGACTGTTATGTAGGTGACTGTTGAATAATTTTGATATTTTTTTGATGTAAAGGCCAAATGAAACTAGCCTAGCCATTGACTTGGTTAGGCAAAGGTCTAGCTGACCTAATCATGGTGATGGCAGTACTCCTGCTTTGAGAAGGAGACTGGACAAGACCTTCTCCAGAACTTCCTCTCTATGATCTACTAGGTGGGATTTATCAGAAAATTATGGGCATGCTTGGGGCCTGAATTCTGTTGGAAAAGAAAATCCCTGCATTTCTGTTCTACGTCCAAGTTATAGTTTCACAAACAAGTTATTACATGGTAAATGAAGCTACAGAAGTAGAGCACATCAAGCATGTGATATCTGCTTGTGTACGGGGTATTACACCACCTTTCCTTGTGTTGCGTATTAAGATACTGCAATTTCTCCCTTGGAAAAGCATAAAATCCTGCATCCAAGAAGATACTGTGGAGTAGCTTGTGTGCTGTAAATTCCTGTCATGTTTCATGTAGCCGACCCCTTTGCTTTCTTATTTTTATTTTTCTTTCATTTATTTTTAGGAGAGAAGCAGAACTGAAAATTTCTTCATGAGACTCAATTTGGAGATCGTATTGGCCTCTACCTTCTTGAGAATTGTTGCTCTGAAGAGTATGACAAAAATTTAAAAGGATTACATATAAAAAAAAAAATCTAACATCAGTTTCTTCTTGATTACAGACTCCTAATACGCCTCATTGATGACTTTTTGCTGGTTACTCCACATTTAACACAGGCAAGGACTTTTCTAAGGTATGCTGTAAAAGACATGGTCTTCAAAGTAATAAGCATTGATACCTTTTAGGTCATTCTTTTTCACCTTTTGTTTTATGGGTTAATAATCAAGGGGCTGGTTTGGAGTCCTTGCTGGTAGACTGTCCGTGGGGAGAATCCTAATAGCTACATTCTTGATAGCCAGCTAACTGTCTGGTACAGCTCAGACAGTGGGGGATTTCTGCTGAGGTTTAAATTAGGGACCTAGCTACTGCCCTTCTAGCAGCAATTAGTAGTGCAGACTAACCAAAGCAGGTGACAGTTTTCTTTTAAGACATTTTTTTCCCTCAAATTTTTAGTATATCTTAATTACATTCTTAAAATGTTTTTATTGGGCAGGCATGCTGCTGCCTTCTGTTTCTGAGGAAAGAATGCAACTTTTCTCTCGTCCAATACTGCTAAGAATTTTCTGTTCATTAATATTCTAGGGTGAGTATTTGAAGATACTCATATCATGGCAGCATGCAGCTCACACAGAAGTTTTCTAACGGTAATTCTTTAGAATGCTTCAGAACTACCTTTCATTTAAAAAAACCCCAGGCCTTGAAAGAGGTTCCTGGTTACTGTGGATATGAACATGGAGTCAGTATCCAAGAAGAGTTTTGTGGATGCTGAGGACGTTTTTAAGGATCCAAAGGCGAGTTCTTGAAGAAAAGCTTAGCATCTGCAGTGCAGTCAGTTGCATCATGCTTTTCAGTAGTCGGAAAGATGCAACTCTGTTGTGACCCTGAAAGGTGATGAGGAAATCAGTTGTAGAGTTTGAAGTAAAAATTCTACTAAATAGTGGGTAGTGTACTTTAAAGACTTAATTTGTCCTCATTTCCTTATCATAACAGAAAGAAATTTCTAGGGATGTGCAGATTTACAGTTCTGAAAATGATTATTCAAACTAAGAGGCAGGGGATGCCTCAGGCTATTAATCTCTTTAACAACTTTTCAGCATAATGTCACTTGCAGTAGCATTGCAGATATTGTTCCACTTGCTCTTTGAAGTTATCAGCATCTTCACAGAATTGCAGAACCTTCATGGTTGGAAGGGGCCTCTGAGATCGAGTCCAACCATACACACACACAAAAAACCCCTAAACTTAAGCTTATTTATTTATGTGTTTATTTACCTCTAATATCTTAAATTTCTTTTATTTTTAGCTGTGTGCCTTAACCTAAAGTGTTGGCTGTGGTTCCCTTTATTATTGGTTTCTGTCCTTTTGTGCAAGATCATATGTATCTTTCAGCATGGTGGAATTTTCTGCTGGCTTTTGTGGGGGGAATTATATAACTTGTTTCATCTCTTTTAGGACTCTAGCAACAGGTATTCCCGAATATGGCTTTTTAATAAATCCCAATAAGACAGTCGTGAATTTTCCTGTTGATGATATCCCAGGATGTTCCAAATTTAAACAGCTGCCAAATTGTCGTTTGATCCCGTGGTGTGGTTTATTGTTAGATATGCAGACACTTGAGATTTACTGCGATTACTCCAGGTAAATAGGGTTGTATACTCCAGTGTCAATTTTAGAGTATATCATATACAGTGTGAGAAGCACAAAGTTGTCTCGTGAATGGTGTAGTTGAACTGACAGCAAAATAGATTTTTACAGTTCTCGTTCCTTACCATAATTTAAACATCTTATTCTGCTGTGCAGAATAAGATTTTCTTCATTCTATCCCAGTAGGATGTATGTATCAAATGTGGCAAAAGTCTAGTGACCAGAAGTCATACGCCATATTGTGACTACATAGTTCTGAGACAGTTTATTCAATCACCTCAGTTCAGCTTCTTTCACCATTATGCACTGTATTGTACCTGATGTCATATAACTACATTTATTGTTCTGAAATTGTTAATTTTTTTGTAGCTCCCTAGAAGAAGCAGTATTACATGAATTACAGATTGGGATTAATTTTGTATAGACTAGAGGGAATAGTAATTCTTTCAACATCAGAGGTGTTCCCTCTGGTACACTTCAGATGGTAGTGTAGGGGGGAAGTAATCTCTTTTTAAACTAGCAACTTTGGCTATATATACAAAGCAGCCTGAAGTGGCGCAGAACTCAGGATGGGACGATGTATACTACTGAAAAACTCTGTAGACCCTTTACAGAGATGCCATTAGGCATTTGCTAAAGATTAACAAGAAAGAACGTTTAAACTGAAAGATAAAACCATATTTAGTACCAACAGACCATGCAAGTGTGAAATTATGAGGAGGTTTTCCATCACTAGAGTAGTGAAGTTCTTCAATAGTCTTCCTAAACAGAAAAGCTTGGTCAGTTGAGGAAAAGGGAGGACTAAAAACAGCAGCCAAAGAGATTTATTTACCAGCTGTGTTTCTAAAAGAAACAATTTATGTTGATAAGGATTTCAGTGCTAGTGGTCTGGGAGACACTAATCAGAACCCTGAGGGTGCTTGTTATAAGGTCTGCCTTGCTTTTGATAAGCCTGACTTAAGTAATTGGAACACCAAGGTGAACTGAGGTGGTTTCCAACCTAAGCTCCTGCATTGGAGGATGGATGACAGGGGAGTATAACCTGGTTGTCACTGGAGTCGTTAATAACGGTCCGGCTAGGCCATGGGTTCTAGAAATACATCTAGTTTGTTTAAGGGTATTGGTTTGGTTTATTTAGCAGTTTTATTTATTCAGTCCTGAGATACTAAAGTCATTCTTTAGTAGCTTTATTGCCACAATGTCTAGTTTCTTTCTAAATTGAATTTATAGTCATCTTTTGGCTCACTGATTAGCAAGCAATCTCTGTAACATGAGGAATTAAATGAGGCTTACTTTACTGAATTTAATTTAGTCTGTTAGCCCACAGAGTTTATCTCATTTTTTCTTTCTTTTTTTCTTTTTTCTAGTTATACATGCACTTCTATCAGATCAAGTCTTTCCTTCAATTCAAGTAGAACAGCTGGGAAGAACATGAAATACAAACTGATGTCAGTCCTCAAGCTGAAATGCCATTGTTTATTTCTCGATTTACAGGTGGGAATAGGGAAATGGATATTTGGATATGTTGTAAATAGTGAAAAAGAGCATTAAAACTGCTTTGAGTGCTAGCATAAAAAGTTAATTTTGAGAGGTAATCCACATAACTTAGAAATGTTGACATAAACTAAAAAGTGGGATCTCAGCACCTTCCAGAGCTGAGCCTTCACAACATTGTTAACTTAGGTACATAAAAGAAATCTTTGTAGCATAAAATGTTTTTTTCTCTAGATGTCTAAATCATCTTATGCTGTTGAACTTAAATAAATCCTGTCTTGACAGTAGAATATTCCTATAGCCCTCTTTCTGTTCTGTTCTAGATCAACAGCCTTAGAACAGTTTTCATTAACATCTACAAGATATTTTTACTTCAGGCTTACAGGTAGGTCACTGTCTTCTACAGTAACTCTGAATATTTCATTACTCTTTCTTGACACATGGAGGAGCTACGGATTAGGAAAAAGTGTGCTGTGGTGAATGTCAGGAGTAAGTCACGTTATTCTTGTTTCAACACTTTTTCTATGTAATATTATCAGATTCAGGATACAGGATTATATTGGGAGGGTGTGTTTGTGACACTTTGCTGAATGGATTTGCAATGACCAGCTGGCCTCAAGAAAAGCAGTTTGTTTTACTGCAGGAGGGTGACAAGAAGCCTTATCACTCATTAACCAGTTTATATTTAGAACTTTGTATCTACTAAAATCATATGTAACTTTGACCTGTATAACTTTGCCTTAAGTGAGGTTTTATTCTGCCAAGTTAATTGCACTTTCTTAGCTACTGCTAATGTCTTAATTGCTCCTTAGCTGGTAATATCTTGGGTTTTGTGAGCTGTTCTTGACCAGAAGAGGAAGTGAATATTTTAAACAAGGATAAAGGGAAGGAAATGAAAACTGATAAGCAAATTGGGAGAAAATACTAGTGTCTGTGCATTGAAAATGTTGAATAATTGGCAGTACCAATTAGTTGTTTGCTTATTGTTTTAATGCAAAAAAAAAGGTATAAGAGATGCTTCCATTTTTACACAAATCAGGTGTTGCTCTTTTGCTAGGCTCATACTTGTTAGGAAATGACCTTTTAGTATTGTTCTTAAATTCAGCTTGGTGCAAATGCACATTGTATTATCCCTGTGTCCAAGAGTGTAATTGGCATTATCTAGTGCAGCACTGATGTGCACTCTTAAACTTTGTGTTGTGAGTAATTTAGGTTTCTTTCTCTGATGTTGGACATAATTACTTAGTTATTTCTGTTTGATTTTATGCTACCACTCTATCAAATGCCTTTATGTTAGAGTACCTTTAAAAAGCTATCCACCATGCTAACATGTCAGGTTAATTCAGCCAGAGCTCTGTGATGCAGTGTAGTAATTATGTTTATCCTTCATGAATTTTAAGATTTCAGAATTTCTTGAAGTGATTACACTTATGCTGGGTTAATTTAATAAGCAAGTATATACATTGTTAGGTAATTAAAAATCAGCATTTGAATTGTTGACTCTATTCAGCATAAGCAGGAGTATAATGCCAGAATCTGAAAGATAAAAAAAAAAAAGCCAGCAGTACTAAAATATATCCAAACAGAATTGTAAAGGAGCATACAATACAAGTAATTCCTGTAGAATTGTCTTCCAAGTAGACAAAAGAGCAGTGATCCTGGTCTGTGGAACCAGGCAGTCTGCTTTGCTGAATTCCTGAACCGAATTTGTTGTGAGGCTTTGTTTTGGTTTTTTTCTTCCTCTCACAGTCCCTTGTGTGGTTGCTCCCTGGCTGCAGGGTCTGAGATAGGGTGAGGGTGTGTAGTTTCCCTCCACAGAAGATCTTAGTTGTACTCAGGGGAGTATTCTGTTACTAAGGCAGAGGACTTCCAGATCTATCAGAACAGAATTTACAAACAAACCTCTATTTGACTCTCTAGGGATGTGTATATATAGGAGAGGGGTTGTACGTTATGTAGAGTCATAGAATGTTAATATCATAGAATCATAGAATGGTCCGAGTTGGAAGGGACCTTAAAGGTCATCAAGTTCCAAGCCCCATGGGCAGGGACACCTCCCACTAGAGCAGGTTGCTCAAAACCCCATCCAGCCTGGCCTGGAACACTTCCAGGGATGGGGCAGCCACAACTTCTCTGGGCAACCTGTTCCAGTGCCTCACCACCCTCACAGTGAAGAATTTCTTCTTGATATCTAATCTAAATCTCTTAGCTAAAGACTGTTGGGTGCTTTAAAATGTTTTATAATGCCTAAGTATGTAATCATAGTTTTGCTTGAAATTGCCTGATTACCGTGATTTTGTGAACAGGTTCCATGCCTGTGTTCTCCAACTTCCATTCAACCAGCAAGTTAGAAACAATCCTTATTTCTTCCTAAGGATCATCTCTGAAACAGCATCATATGGCTATTCTATCCTGAAAGCAAAAAATGCAGGTATAATATGTTAATGACATGTTAATAAAATATGGAGTGCACGATGGAAATCATGGTGTGGTTTTTTTTCTTAAACTCAATTCCCTGAAAATAATAAATGTTTTGGGTTTTAGTTTTTAGTCTTCTGCTGACGTGGGAGACTTCATTGACTGCAGAGGTTTTTCATAAAAAAAATCTTGGTGTGATTTTCTGGAAAGAGGAGGGATCAGACATACTTCTTAATGTTTGTCATTTCCAGTGGCATTCATTTTCTGTTCTGTCTCTAGGGGTTACTTTAGGTAACAAAGGTGCATCTGGCCTGTTCCCTTCTGAGGCAGCAGAATGGCTCTGCTACCATGCCTTCACTGTCAAACTGGCAAACCACAAAGTTGTTTACAAATGTTTGCTTAAGCCCTTAAAAATCTGTAAGTATTTGATTATTTTTACAGTTTGAGATATGGTTAATGGTAATAAAACTTGGAATCTAATAGATTTTGTAACATTTTCTTGTCATAAAGTATTGATTTAAAATGTGCATTGATTAATTTTCTAATTTTAATCAAATACACTAATTATAAATAAGCGAATTAAAACAGTATGTTTTTCAGCAGTGCATATTCTAGAGCCTTGTTCTTCAGAGACAGGTAGCACCTAGCACTCATAAGTTTGTACAGTTCAGAAAGCTTAATCAAATTGGGTTAATTATATAAGCATTCTCAGCAGGTTTAAGTGAAATACGAATGCTCAGTTTTCTTTTTTAAACGATGTAGATTAATTGGCAACTAAATGAATTCCTCTTGCAATATAAACTCTTTACTCAAAAAAACCCATGTCACTGGGGTCGCTTTGAAACAGAAGCACTTGCTGCACTGCACCTGCTATATTGTAATATAGTTAAGTGCTGTTGGCAAATCTTTGATTCTTCTGCTCAAGGGAAAAAAGCTGTCTGCTCCAGGAAAGCTCGCTCTTCGACCAGTTGTGTGCTCTGTCCCCATGCCAGCCACAGAAATAACAGAATTTTGAATTCTAAGATACTGAAAGTGAACAGCAGTAGGTTTCCCTGAAGCAGTCAGCACTTGTTGAATTTAGCTGCAGTGAAGGCCAGTCTCTCAATGCTGACTCTGTAATTTCTGCTCTGAATGAATCATTACTTGGGTGGTTTTATTATACAATACTGAGAAATTGTTCCGTCTGGTACCAGAATAACCCCTATTTGATTTTAAATGTATCACACTCTTCCCTTGATATCTATGCTGAGGCCCAATGCCCTGGAAAGAGAGCAGTTCTGCTTTTGGAAGTAAACATTTCTTTCCCATATCAAAGGCTCACAGCAGTGTCTGAATGCACACAGTCTCATTATTGCTGGTGTGGTGTGAACATGAAAATCAGACGATGCTTGAACACTTACAGGAAACAAACTGATGATCAGTGTCATACCAGGCATGTTCCTGACAGCAATGGACTTTCTGTAGGAATCAGATCTCTGGTGGTCTCCCTGAGAGAAGCTCCTTCTCTCAGAGTTACTGACACCAAAACCCGAGTCACTGTGTGTGCTCACTGCTGCTGTGAAGCAAGTTCTCTTCAGCCTTTCTAGAAGTACTAGGGGAAGCAAGAAGGGAGGAGATGGCTGCTCGCTTCACATGGAGAGGACAGAAACTGAAGAACTGAGCAGAGAATGCAGTAGTTATGCCTTGTAGGGTAATTGCATCTCTGGGAGCTGTCAGTTCTCCAAGGTCCATATGGAACACACTGGAGTTTTTATCTCTAATGCTCAAAGTTGTGCTCTCAGGATCTTTGCAGCCCACAATCCAAGCCAAAGCTCCCCCGTTTTTTTCTGTGCATGCTTTGCTGTTGAATCTGACCATATGCTTAGGGTGGAGATACAGCCCCAAGCAGCTTTATTGTTCAGCAGAAGCTCATGTTCCATGGATATGTACATCTGCCACAAAAGCAGTCTCCACTGTCCATGAAATGACACCACCACAGATACCAGGCAAAATGGGCTGGGAGGTAGAGGTGGAATTTTCTTAGTTTGATTAGTGATTGTTGTTAAGTTCGTTCTGCTGTACATGTACAGCCCCTTGTCTAACACCAATACTGACATGAAACTTGCATTTCATTGGTCCAGGCCTAGCTCTGTGTGAGCAGAGGGTTGGGTTTCTAACACAAGAAGGAAAAGCTGACTACTTCTCTGGCAGTGACAATTGCTCTTACAGAAATGGAATAACCTTGCTTTCTAAATTCCTTGGGAGAACTAATAATGTTGTACTTGCTGAGTATTGTGGGGTGGAGCAGGAAAAGTCCAAAGGCAAGTAGAAAATTGATGATGACATTCTCTTGAGAAGAGTAATTGCCAGTTTTTCTTCTGTAGATCTTACCTTCTCTGGGGCAGAATCCATTCTTCACACCTATAATGTCAAAACAGCTACAAGACCCAGTTTCTTTTGGAAACATCGGAGGCTGCTGATAGATCAAGGGTGCAGAGATTTTTGCTTAATGGCTGCCTAAACAATTATCAGGCTGTGACTTGTTTTTACTGGGAAGCTTGTAAGACAGACACTTTTGCAGTGATTGGTCAACAGGTCACTGGGACCCAAGTAACTCAAATGCCATCTCCAAGATCTCCACTTGCTTATAGCCCCTGATATCTTTAGCTGTACTTTCACTAGCCTTATTCCACCTGTACTGCAAGGGTTGAAACAATACTTGGTGAAGCACTTCCGTAGTTGCTGTTTTTAGGAACAGCTCCAAATTACCAGTGACTGTAATTTTGAGAGTTGCTTTGACTGTGTGTATATTTGCTTCCTGTTTGCCTTTCTTCTTCCTCTAAGAGTTGGTTGAGGTTTTAATAATAATTTCAAACCACTTTTGAAAAGGCGCTGGGAAGGCACCAGATGCCCCACCTAGGGCTGAGCAGGAAGGAAGGTGTGGCAGCAGTGTGCTGGTACAAAGCTGTACTAAGACATCTTGTGATCTGCAGTAATAAGTCATATGCATACCCTTGGTGTGAATGTGCATCGTTATCTCCATGTCTCCAAGATCTCTGATCATAGATAAAGGCTGTTTTTCGATCACCTGATTGTACGTGGTGTTTATACTTGTGTTTTCTTCCATATTTAGTAAGATACTAAGTCTCTGAATCCTGCAGGAATGCACTGAATTCCATTTAAAGAGACATCGATAGATAGTTTTCAAAGCAGTTTTATAAATTAGTTTTGTTTGGCCTGCATCAGACTCATTCCTGAGTAAAGTTATTGTAATCAGAACATCATGCTCTAGAGAAGATTGCTAGGGAGCTGAGCGTTATGCAGAGATACTGGAGCTAGTTTTAAACACTGTATTTTAAGTTTTGTCTTACTTCTGGAAATCAGGTAGCATGTGACAGGAAAGCTGCTGGTTCTCAAGTGTGTTCCTGTAAAATTAACTCAATATCTCTATATGGCACAGCAATCTGTAGCACAGCGGGAACCAAGGCTGATAATAGCACCTGTGTTAACCACTACACTTCTTGTTGGCATTTGGGAGTTCCTATCAGCCATATAAAACCTATTTCCCCTGTCAGATCATGTTATTGGTAGAAACTTAATTTTTTTTTGTTGTGTCCTTGCACATGCCTTTCCATTACTCCCCACGGGAATCGGTATCAAGGTCATAGGTTTTGGGGAGGACGTTCTTCCCACTGTTCCAAAACCTGTTAAATATCAATATCATAAGCTTGTCAGAATGAGTTGTCATCATTCTTCAGAGTTAAGTATTTAAAACATAGTTACTGTTTACATCCCTCTAGTATTACCAGTAGGGAAAGGGGCAAGAGTCTTTCCTTATCATGATAAGATATCAATACATCATCTGTCTCTTTTCCAAATACAGAACAAATGTTTATTGAGCACTTTTGCCTTTCTGCACCATTGACAATTTTGCCAACAGTTTAGGTAACGGACTTAAACTGTTGCTAGGATTTTACATGTTCTTCCTAATCTTTAAAAAGTCCTTTTTATTGTCGATAGTTCTGTTAATGATAGACTTGGTGACCTTCTGTGTTTCAAAACTATGATTTAAGAGCCTTGCTTGGTGTCCAGACTTTTCCACCCAGACTTTTCCACCTTGGTGGCTTTCCAGTTAGCCTCTCTTCTTTTACAAGGAAACACAATGGACAGATTTGTTCTTGCCAGCGTATAGAAAAAAGTGCATTCTCCATGTGATTTTATTTTATAATATCTTTTAGTATACGTTAGTTCCAAGCCTGGGCTACTTTGATGTCATACCTGAAAGCAGAGGGGAAATCCTGTGAGAATACCATACAGCTGTAGGTAAACATCAGCAACCAGATAAGGACCTGTCCTTTGTCCTTAGCAGTGGTTAAAACAGAGTCTTTTGAAGTCACCATGATTTGACAGAAGGCCTTTTTTGGTGTATGTAGTTATTGAATAAATGGTCTTATCCTTTTGAAAATTTTCAAAAAATTCTGAAATAAAAACAAAAAAAATGTTACAAGGACATAGTAGGAGGAATTTGGTCCTTGCCTTTCTTAGTTTGTTAATATTTTAACATAAATTTTTAACCTTTTTATTTACTAGTTTGATTTAAGGGCAAAAGAATAGTAGCATATTTGATTATACCTTTTTTTTATCCCCATATTCTATGTTCCAACTTTTTAATTGGATTCAGGTAGTATTGATTTAATTGCTTTATTAGCATTTTCTGTAAAACAAAATGGTTAGGTACTTTCAGTAGTAATGAATTGTTTCTGATATCTTGGTAGGTAAGATGCGGCTATTCAAGAAGATCCCCAAGGATACTATGGCACTACTGCAGACGGTGACAGAACCGTCTCTTTGTCGAGACTTCAAAGCTATCCTGGACTAAGTGATTGAAGATTATTTCATGATTTTTCCAGGTTTGAAAACAAACGTCTTTAGATGACTTTTCTCTGTCGTTTATTTTGGTAGAGTGGACCAAAAGCAACTTCACTCAAAAGTTCTCCGTGTTTGTTTCCCAGATACCAAGAAAGGACTTAAAAAGAGCAATTTCGTTCGTGCTTGTGTTTGCCTGTAAATTCACAAGCTCTTTGAAGCAGGTGACTTGTTTCATTCAGTAATTCCCATCTTCTCGGTGAAGATATCATTAAACTATGTTCTGTGTGAACAGATCTACTTTCATGTTTCAGTGTGTTATTTCTGATAAACTTTTCTTTGCTTCTGTGTTGCAGACTATAATAAATTGTTTGATTAATTGCAATAACACGTACTTTTCTCCAATATCTTTATTTTATAGTGATCTTTAACATCCCGCCCAGGCCGGGTTATGTCCGGAAAGGCAGTTACTTGTACAGAGCAAGTGCATTTCATGGCACTACCTACCAAAATGTACAGGTTAGAAATTTTATGCTTTGGAGAACACAACTAATATAGGCTAAAATTTCAGTGTCAAAGTTTAGTGTATGCTTTATATATTTCGAACAGTTGGTGATACTTTCAGTGCAGTGATACACAGAAGGATGGTGGTGCATTTATACCTACAAAACAAAGTTCTTGATTAGATAATGTTCTGAGTAGATTACTCTTCTCTTCCATTTCCTGATCTTTATTTAGGTTTATCTTTGGCTTTATGTTACTGAAGTACTCTCTAACCCTGGCGTTGGCATGTTGTGCACAGCTGAATTTTGCCCTGTGGCTGCTCTGATAAACCTGCCCATATGATTTTATTTTTTTTTTTTAACTCTTCTGGGCTTGTGTGTTGAATTTGCATTGCTCTAACAGAGACCTATTTTATTAGGATTTTCCTGTCTGTATTATAGGCTAAATAGCAGCTGCTAGAAGCTTTTCTCAAAGCAGATGGGGGATAGCTTGCTGGAGTGCTTAAGTGTAGGCGGTGTTACTCAGTATATGTTTTCAAAGTATTGAGTATTGACAGACCCACCACCACACAGGGGTTGGTAACAGCTCCTAGCAGCCGATTTGCAGTATTGCAGCTTGTCCATTAACATCATAACTCATTTCAAACTGTCGTAATGTACAGAGAGTGAGTCATACGTTTTTTGGGGGGTTTGTTTTCTTTCTGTGAAGCAGCACTGTTAAAATAAGAATAAAACTAATTAAAAAAAAAAGCCAGAGAAAATTGCTTCTAATATAGTAGAGTACAGGTGAGGGACAGCCCAGTTGCTCCCCAGTCAGTAGCTCAAGCATTTAAAAACACTTGTCCTTCACCACTTTCTGCAGTGATGCAGGTGTGAGGAAGCACTGTCATGGACACTGTCACATAAGAGAGACCTAATGGTGCAGGAAGCTTGTTTCACTGGATCATGTGGCAGGAAGAGGCAGCGAGATGCTCCAGTGAGGGCCTTTACAAGGATGAAACTTGAGCACTTGGAGAACTTCCTATGCTTTGTCTGGAGCTGTTCCTACCTGTGGGCATTTACCCTTTAGCTGTATGTTCTTCAGCTGTGCATGCATTCCTTCCTGCTTCACATCCCCTCTCCTGCTCTAGTGGCTGTGGGTAATACAGATTTTCACTCTTTACTGCTTGCTTCATTTTGTGTGTCATGATGAAGAAGGCTGTGCTGGTGGGCAGCAGTAGGGATGAATGCATGTTTGCTTTGTCCTGATCACTGTTCTGCACTGTTCAACCTCCACAGGAGGTTGAAGCAGAGGAGCCCAATCATTTCCTGAGAGCCAACGAATTGTGAAAGAATGCCTATTTTGAAAGAGCGGTGTGGAATTGGGGGTGGGCAGCCTGAAAGGACACCAAATGAGCCAGGATCCTACAGCGTAAATCCAGGGAAGATGGGCCCCTGGGAAGAGCAGGGAACCTTTCTGTAGTGAACAGCTGCCCCAAGGCGAACCTGTGGGGTGTTCAGAAGAGTGTCCTGGATAAGTGGGGTAGATAACTGGAGCAAGAGCTGTGCTGAACTGGTCAGTGTTTTAGAAAGCATTGCTTGGGAGGGTGGGCTTGGGCTCCCATCAAAGAACAAGATAGTTATGGATAGATTTGCTTCTAAGCCTTTGAACTTAGATATTTTTTTTTTTCCATGTGAGCCACAATGTGTTTTATTTTATGTTTTAATGTTAAAGACACAACTTCTTAATGTTATTCAGCATGCTCCTATCTAGAAAAGGATGGGGCTGCTTCCAAGTTAAGGCTCAGAACCAAGGGGTCCTTTTTCCAGCATCATTGTTTCTTTATGTGGCTGGCACAGGATACACTGCCACAGAGAATGGAGGGAACAGAAACTTCACCAATGGCTTGAATTGCCCCATTTTTGCTCTGTGTCACAATGGATACTGTGCTGATGTAGCCTCAGTTGAAGGTGTAATTTTGTAAGAGTGCATTAAGCTGATGTTTGCCTTTCCCCTGAACTACTAGCTGAGTTGTCAGTTTTAAACAGTAACTGCTCGTTCTGAAGGCTGTTTGTAAACAGATGCAAATACAGTGCAGAAATCAGAAGAGAAGACTATTTAATTTTAAAACATCTTCCTTTCAAGAAGGCAAGTGAAAATAAGGATGAAAATAGTATGTGTTTTAGCAAATGGAGAATTCAGAAATTTGAAGAAGATCTGGCAGTCTGCAATAGAAAATTGTACTTACTTGCTGCTGTAGCTTATGGAAATTGAAAAAAAAATAATGATATGAGTGTATGTGTAAGGAATAGATTAACCATAGCATAGGTATAATCCTCTAACACAAGATTATTATACTGTTGGGAACATAGACATATTCCATAAAGCTTCTGCATGGAACTGTTCTAAAAGAAATAGCACACTATATGATGGTGGTAAAATATTTTCTACTTAATTGGTAGCAAGGTAGTACATTAAACAGCAGCTGCTGATAGGAAATATTTGAGTGGATTGAGTAACATGAATCTTGAAATATTAAAGGAATTGGCTTAGGAGAATTCTGAACTTGGAATGTGCATTTGCAACTATCATTGGAAAGCTGGGAAAACTGCAAAAGATTTGAGGGTTGGGGGAAGTGTAAGATTTTCCTGATGTTTAGGAGACGGTAAGTAGAGGGGTTAGAACTAAACCACGCAACGTATTGCCCTGTGCAATTTATGTTGCAAGTGTTTCAAACTACAGCTTGCTGTAGGCTTTATGTGGGGAGGAAGGAAGAGTGATAGGGATGAAAACTGTTTTTAGTGTCTCTCTCCAGGGCAGGAATTTGACAGAAGCCTCTCTGGAGGAAATCACAGCATCTGGATGTGTTCATAAAACACATCCTTCTCCCTACTGCTGCCTTTTGGGAGGGGATTATGGGCTGTGAATCTCAATTTGAGGTAGGTATCAAACTTTGCAATGTGGGGAACTGCCTGTGTTCCAGTAGGAATATGCTTTTCTCTCTGCAACTTTTCTCTATTTATTGTTTTATGATAATTTGGATGCTTCCTTATTTATAGTGCTGTTGCAGTGCTCCTTCTGAGGCTTCTTTTCCTTCAATACTTGAAGTACTTGAGTTCTTTGTCTTAGGGCTATGGATTCTGCTTAAGGCTGAACATCACTATGCCTGTGTCTGTGTCCCTTATAGATTTACCCCCACAGAATCTAGGCTGTCCTTACAGCCTAGACAGTTCTAGAAAGGTCTTGTCTGTCAGAATGGTATGAGTTCACAGCAGAGTATAACAACAAATAAGATCTAATGGAATATGCAGATAAAAGATTGGGAGGAGAGTGAGCAGAAGTAGAAAGTGCATAGAATGTAAGATGTCGATGTAGATTCAGTTTCATGTTTGCATACACGTGCTTATTCAAGTAACAGAATCAGTCATGCAATTCAAGAGAAAGAAGTACCTATAAAATGCTGTGCTTCATATGAATAGGAAGGGGAAGACTGTAGCACTAATTTTGCTGTAGTGAGGCTACAGTTCCGGCAAGGGAATTTTAGCAAGGGTCACATCGGAAGTGTACTGTGAACAGAAGAGCAATGTTCCCTACAAGAATTGCTCAACACCTTTTCTAGATGCCTGTGTCAGCCAAGCAGTAACTTCAGCTGGTGAGTTTCCCTGCTGTGAGTTGTAGTTACTGGAGCTGAAAATTGCCTTCCCTCTGAGTCCCATCCCAGGCTGAACTGTGTGTCCGGCGACCCACGATGTCTCCCTTCTGGTGAATGGGAAGGGGCAACTCAAAAGCCAAGAAGCCTGTGAGTGCTGTGACGATAATTTGAGAGAGATTTGTAGGTTTTAAAGTCTTGTATATATAGTTTAATTCTTTTCTCAGCTTGTGTCTGTATTGGTTTATTGTGCTTTTCTTTAAGAACAGATCTCTGACCAAATACTTAAATCTGCTCCACATACTGTGCATATATATGATTGTAATGAATGTCTAGCTATCTGTAATCAGAGACATGAATACAGAGTGTATATTTTAGTTAACTAAAAATTCTTATTTAAGTATTTACAGCTTTTATATGAATATAAGTTCAAATTTGCAGTTACATTCGTTTTTTTTTTTTTTTTTGATTATTCATTCAAATTATCCATGGAAGCCTTTTTTACTCCTAACCTTTCAAATTTAATTTGCAACAGGAAGAATGGCAGTTTAAATCTTCCTGTGCCATTGTTAAGAGCTTTTACAGTGCACAGCTGCTGAACATCTAGAATGTTGCTTGGACCTTTGTGACTTGTGAGGTGTCTGCTAACAGAAGCTGTGTTTCCATGCTGGGGTTAACTATCCCTCTCCTGACTTGAAGGGCTGGGGCTGTTGGCAGGCTACCATGGGGAACTGCAGGACATCATTGCACAAACTGGTGACCGAATCCACAGCTCTCAGAAATAAAAACAGGCACTTAACTCTTTTGCAGATGATATTACTTCTCCCACATAGAGGAAGGGCCAGGAGGCTCTGGCCTGGCAACTGCTGTGTACACAGAGTTTATCCCGTGCATTTCCTTCCACCAGGCAGAGGCACAGTTGCTTTTGATCCTCTGGTGGATTCCATGTGACAGATTGGATACTGCTGTTTCTAGTACCACCAGCGCTCCAGGAAGGTCTTACCATCCAGGCTAGTTGCAGGGCAGCAGATTTCATCAGCAGCTGTGAGGGGCATGCTAAATCTAAAAAAGAACCAAAGAAACCCAAACAAAAACAACGCAAACCAAAACAGACAAAAAAATAACTGTTTGCCCTGCTCTTTCTTTAAGCAGCAAGATAAAAATCATCCCCTCCTCCCTCCTAGGCTTGCAGTTCTGCTTGTGCCCCTTTCAAGGATTCAGGCAACTGCCTTTCCTCTGCAGAGTTTAAGCTGGTCATTCATTTTCACTGTGTGGCTAAATCCCTGTTACTAGCTGTGAAGACCTACTAGTGCATAGCCTATCAGAAGGCTAAATGATGAAATTGCATCCATTTTCCTTAATCTTCCTCTCTGCCTTGACTCTTTTAATTACTCAGCCTAAGGACTTTGTCATACCTTATCTTCACATACTTTCCCTATATTTTTTTTCAGAGACTGCTGGTTGCTTAAGTATCTCAGCAAAAGAAATTTCATCTCCATCACTGCGGAGTGGCCAGGATCTGCAGGCAAGTACAGGAAAACCTGATTTTAAGTAAACGTTAACTTCATTGTTAAGTCATATAAGGTTGCAGCTCACTGAGAGGCTTCCATACATCTGTGCTTTTAGTACAGCATTATTCAGTTATTGTGTTCAGTATAAGAAATTAAGGGGGGAAAATTGGGAGATGTTTGTTTTAACAGTATTTTCCAGTACAATAAATTTTGGAATCAGCTAAGGTAAGAGATTTGTGCAAAATTAATTACAGAGATTTACTTAATGTACATTCTTTTAACTGCTGATGCTTTATTTTCACTCTTTGCAATGCTTGAGAACATGAAATAATCAAAAGATAACTGTTATTTAAATGTGTGTAGGGATTTACAAAAAGCAGAGTGTAGTTGACAAGAGGAGTCAATACTTCAGGAGCTTCCATTCTACATTTCTCAGAGGGGAGCCAGTGAATGAAACTGTAGGTGCTTGTGTTCCAATTTTGTGTTGCTCATCCTTAGGAACAGACTGGGTTTTTCAGAAGAGAAGTGAAGGAAGACAGAGGCACTTGCAATAACTAGCAGGCTTTCCAAGTTTGAAGTCTGGCTGGAGAGAGACGTGAAGTTGGTAATGCATGAAAAGGGGTCAGTATGTAGGATTCAGAACAGGATGTAAGAAGGACAAGATCAATACAACTGTTGTAAAATTGGTTGAAAATAAAGGAAACATAGCAGCACTGTTTATGGAGTGCTAGTGATTTGCTGTAAGCATATGAACTGCATAAACCAGGCTGGTTGGGTGATACCATACTAAAGCGGATCATGCCTAACAATGCATGTCTTGTTTTCACTTAGACAGATACAATGGGCATTTATTCTTTGGGATGAGCAAAGTTGCTAATAGTTCCCTGACATGAAAACACTTCTGGTGGTACACGGCTTGGCTCCTTGCTTCTGCACATTTGTTTGGTCAGCTGGAAGAGTGCTACCAGAGGTACAAAGACACACGGAAGGACAGCTAACAGCACACAGATGGCCAGTACCCAAGGTGGATAAACTTTCTCTTCTTTTATAGGGAAGCCTTCCTAGATTAAAAAAAGCAAGAAAAGCAAAAGAAATAATTGGTAGGTACACTTATATTTTGCTGATTCCCATTTGCATTTTCTTATGCTGTTATAGTAAGGATAGCAAAAGTTTTACTCTTGCTCTACGATAGCATTCAGTGGCCCCATCCTCAATATACCCTTCTCTTTGGTCTAAAGATGGCTGTAAATGTTTTACAATTTCAAAGATTTATAACTGGAAGTGTGACATATTCCTAGGAATGCAAGGGTTGCCTGAAGACTTACCAAACTGTCACCCTGACTTGGTTAAGCTCTGATTATTTGTGTTAGCACTCAGAGCTTACCTGGTTTCAGTAGTTATCAAGCATGTTCTTTGCCAGATAGAAAAGTTTTATATGAGAGATTTCCAGGAATGATGATATTGCAATTTCTGCAAGTCTGTGGCTATGATTTTATTTTGGGATGGTAGATCCTTAATGGTGTTTGGAGGAGACACTGCTGCTGTGTAATCCTCATGCAGTTTAAGACCAGGATCCATCTTCAAAGCCCTGTGTTAGGGTGTTTTTGAGAGGGATTCAAGAAACTGCAACTGATGTGAGATGGAGACATTGAAGTCAGATGTTCTCAGCATTGACATGTCTTGGTTCTGAATTAACCATCACTGTTCTCAGACCACTGCATCCCTCCCTGTCTGCCTGTCAAAAGTATGCATTCATAGAATCATGTGTCCCAGTGATATTGATAGTTTTCACTGAGAAATGTTTTCATCCCTTGCATCTGTTACGCAGCTCTAAAGCTCTGCTCATGCACCTCTGAATCCCCTGTAGGTGTGGTGTCTGTGAGACATTTCACTTCAACATTTCTCTGCATTATACACGTTTGTAAGAAATATGGAGCATGGAGTATGCAAGATCCTCTCTGTTAACAGAAATGCATTTTAGTATGTGTAACACCTGTGTAATACTGGAGTCTTCTCATTCTGAGAAGGCTGCGTTACATGGGTAAGCAGTAGATAGCAATGACTTTAAAGGATCTGGTAAGAGAAAAATATACAACTCTTGCTTTTGTTAGAAGCTTTGGAAATATTTGGGAACGTACATATTTAGGATTCCAGGCTGCATAGCTCGGCGACTTCTGTATCTGAAGAGTAACAAAGGCCACGAAGACGATTAGCAAGAGCAGAGGGCTAATAAATCTCCATGTGAACTGCCAGTAGAGATTAGGTTTTCGTCCAGTCATCTGTTTCACATCTTTACTGAACCTTTTAAGAGAAGGCATGTTTATGATGATGTCAGATCTAAGTGGTAACAGTTTCACTTTTTCATATTTTTCTGTGAGTTTTAAACACATGGTACAGCTCCAGAAATCTTTTCTGTTCCGTACCCTTCTTTAATAGCTTACTATAGACTTAAATAATTGGATCAATAGAATAGATCTGTATTGATCCCTAGCAAGAATGAATAATCAGTTTACATTGTCAGTTTATGTTACCTGAGCACCTAGTCTAAGATTTCTAAGCACAAATAAGTGATGAGGATATTACATTTAAAAAAGGCAAAAATGCCAAGGGAACAAAAATAGTTTGTTAGGAAGAAGTTGGAATTAACCAGCACCAAATGAATTAAATCAAGTCAGGAACAAAATCATTGCAGCCTGATCCAGATTCCTCTGCAGGTCACTAGTGGCAGTTGTTTGGACACGGAGTTCATCTTTTACACACACCTCTTACAGTTTTGTACATGAATGGGCAGTAGATACATAGCTCTGGGTTTGATAATGACACGATAACCTGTATCTAGCAAGTTGGAAGGAATTTTGTAACCTGAAATAGGAATTGTGATTTTTTGTGTGTGTGTGTTGAAACACCACCTTTTCTTCAGTTCTGTTCATCTAACTGAAGATATTAGAAGTTTTCTTGAAAAGTAGGGAAAAGTTATTTGACTGCTCATATCCTGTAGTAACTAAGAGTAAAAAGCCTGTGTATACTAACACAACAGATAAAATTGAGGTGCTGTGGAATCCAGAGTCTGTGAAAAAAGATTCTGTTGCTGATTCTGCATCATGGAAAATCGAGGCTAGCTGTGAGGGATGGCTGAAATTGTTTATGATGATATAGCCTGGGAGTTACCACCATTTAACTTCAGCTGTAATTGAGGAAGTTGTTTGGTTTTTTTTTTCTTTGGTTTCTAATTTTAAAAATCATAGCCTATGGTAAGAGTTAAGTTGGAATGATACTAAAACACCTTGATAAGCAACATCACTGGACATATGTGAGTTCATTACCTATACAGGATACAAACTGATCCACAAAACCCCAGGACCTTCATGATCCTAGTGTCAGAGAAAGAATTGGAAGGGTGAAGTCCCAACATGTAGCTGAGTAAATCATAGAGGGGAAAAGTTTAATCTTTATTGAGAATTCTGGAGATTTCTGGACTGGAAGGGCCCTGAGTAGAGAGAAGGTAGGTTTATTCTAAATCAAAATGAGATAAGGTTTCTGGCATTTACATTTCTAAAGGATGTAGGAAAGCTTTTAAACTAAAGAGTGAATGTAATTAGTGTTTTGACTGAAGATTCTCAGCATGCAGACCCCCCCTTTTAATGTGGGGCAGTAAGTGCATGTTGCTTACTATGAAGTCTGAGGGGAAAAAAATAATTATAAACAAGACCCACAAGGGTGTGCAAAACAAAAGGGCAGTAACAGGAGGATATTTGAAAGATATTGTGACTCCTCTTGGCCAAATAACTACAACAGCTGTTGACTTTCTAACTTTAAACTTCGGATGCCCCCCTCCATAAGGGTTGTGCAGAGATTATCCTTCCTGTTCTACAAACGCAGGAGACTTGAAGCAAAGACTGATAACTATATTCACAGAACCGGTAAGTACTACAGAAAGAAGTTAGTATTGTATAGCTGTATGTAACATACATGGATTGAGAGGAAAATTTATTTCTTTCGTATGCGGAAAAAAAAATATGTTTCCGACGTACCTTTTAATTTTATACACATACACAACCCCAATCACTTCAAAGAAAGCGATGACTAGAAGAGGCAATGAGCCTGCGTAGCGGTCAAAAATGTCAATCCAATAACTCCCCGAGCCCAGCGTAAAACACAGAGCAATGAGGAAGCAAATTAGACATATTATACCTGAAGGAAAAAAGGTATCTTTGTTACTGGAGTACTGAACTTGGAAGGTATATGTTTGTTCTAAATTATTTTTTGCTCTTTTTCTAGTAATTTTTAATCTCTATCCCTTTTTGGAGCTACAAGAAGCTGATTTTTCCTTAGGGGAGCTATTATCACTTCCCAAACTCAGTTTTCCCTTGGGTTTTGCCCAAGAGGCACCACTCTGTTGTAGGAGGAAAGCCCTCAAGGCAACTTAGAGCATCCTTCAGTTGCTAGTACTTCCAGCAGGAGGCTTGGGCCGTGCTGTGCTATTGCCCTATGTTAATTTTTGACTGATGTAGTGAGTTTCAAGTACCCTCACTTTTCCATCCAGTCATAGGCTCAAAGCACAGGTAGCTGGCACCTGAAAAGTGTTAAAGGCTCCCTGGATTTCTACTCCCTGTTTCCTCAGAGGGCCCATACCTACAAACGTGCAAGTCCCTTATATCCCAGCATGTATTATTTAGGTTTCACCACACTTCTCTACAGTCAGTTCCCCTTTAGCCAAGGCAGGGATATGGGGTAATTGAGAGAAAACGTGGGAAAGAGGTAAAGCATTGCTGGATGCAGACATGGACTGCAAATCAATTTATACATCCTGTGCTTTGTTACTAATTGCTTCTGACTCTGAGATGGCTTTTGCTTCAGTGCTGTATAAATTTGCTTCAGCCTTTAAAAAACAAAACAAAACAAAAAAAAACCCCAAACCAGCTCACAATTGAAAAATCCACTTCAAAATAATGTGGTTACCCTGTCAAGTTGTAAATAAATTTGTTTCTGCATAAAAAAGTTTTAAAATTATAATTTAGGTGCCACAGGAAGACTCTAAAAAAGGTGTGAAAGCAATGTTCCCTGTAAGAATTTAAAAGGGCATTGTTGCAAAGTGTTAATCCATTCCTTAAAACCATCAGAAGTTTTTCCAGACCAATTTTGCAGTAGGATCTCTAAGACTTTCACCAGTCGGTTCTTAGGGACCAGGCTGGGTTCAGTAACTGTCTTCAGCTGCAAAGGTTCTGGGTTTGGTGCAATAACAAGACCTCATGCACTCATTCCTTGTTTTTTTGCTACTCTGGTGTGTTCACAGTAAATGTGAAATAATCTGTAGCAGCATAAACCTGAATGAAATAGGGGTGAATGACCTATTTTACAGCTGTGACAATGGGGTAAGTTCTTGTGCAGGTGGCAGACCAGCTGATGTCACTGATTGCCTTAAAGTGATTTGTTTAAGTACTAAAGGCTTAAGTGAGAACAAGGCTTTTCCTGATGTTTACAAGAGCTCTGAGTGAACTTGACTCCAGGAGTAGCAATTTAACAAGCTTTCTCAGGCTGCAGCAGCTCTTGCAAGCTAAGAAAAAAGCTGGCAAGGGCAATATTATATTGTCATCTGGTAGCTTCTGCTACCTCATCTATGTGCTTATCTTCTGCAAACACAGTCCACCGTCCACTGCCCTTACTCACATTATGAGACAGCTAAGTTAATGGTACAAATTCTTAATCTTTCAATGTTATTTTTTTAAACATTTGGCAGTTTGCGCATCTCTAAATAAGCCACTTTCTTTGAGCAAAGCAAAGCAAATACCTTACCAGATAATAGTTCTTTGGGTATTGATTTAGATATAATTTTAAGCTCTAGAAGAGGAGTGAAGACTCCCTCGATGTTCCCAAACATAGAAGAAAGGCCCAAGCTGAACAACATTATGAAAAACAGGATGGCCCATGCCTGGGAGCCTGGCATCAGTATGATGGCTTGAGTGAAAACGATGAAAGCCAAGCCAGTTCCTGATACACTCTGCAAAATTCACAAACAGATAAAAACATTTATTACAATAGCATAAAGGTAGTTTCTTGTGCATATTGAATTATACTACACTTCAGTCCCTTCCTGGAGCTGAGGGTGCTGGTCAGCTTGTGGGACTCTGTGACAGCCAGCACTTGAGAAAGCGGGGAATAGGGAGTGTTTGTAGGTATTTTAATGTTAAATGGTCTATCAGAGATGTGTAGACAACCATTAGAATAAAATTTCAGGTTGCACAGAGAGATGGGTCCAGAGCAAAGCAGATCTGAGAGCTTTTTGCTAATGCCATCTTGACTATGTTTTATTTTTAAAAAAGTGAAATCTATGATGGAGTAGCTGCTTGAAGGAAAAAGATGTAAATAAGGGTATGATTGCCACTCTAGCAGCAAGAGAGTTGGTGAAATGTTGATCACATAAAGACGCCATAATTACCAGGACAGAAAAGGCTAGTAGGGAAAAACCCAGTTTCAGCCAGATTCCTTTGAAATCAATCTTCCAAGGAAAAGTATATTTAAATCTAAGCATTGAAAAATGTTAACGTTGCTATAATTTGGAAAATAAATATGTCTAACTGTAAATAAGAAATGGGAGCCATCAGAGGAAGCCAAACAAACCAGAAACTGACTCGTGTCAGGGCTGGAATGTCCTCCTTGGCCTTCTCCATTGCGTGAGTAAAACAGCCTGTTTCACCATCATTTTGTCTTTAGGCTATTGTGCATTAGCACATTCTGTCTCTAGACACGGTGCCCACCCTTTTGTCCCAAGATTGGATTTGGTTTTTTTTCCACAAACTCCTTCCTTTCTTATTCTCTTCCCCAACGATGGCCCTGTTCTTTTCTCATTAGGTGTGAGGGACTTGTAACAAGGGAGTACAAGTGAGTGACTGGTAAATCAGAGTTACAGGACCGGGTGGGATCGCTGGAGCAAGGGGAATGAGACTGGAGAAGTAAACAGAGAAGAAATATCTGTGTTTAGTGATAGGGGAAATATTTTAGGAGTGTTGGAAAAGAGGGAAAGGGAGGAGATCATGATGTGTGTTGGTGAGGGGAGGAGGGTTGGGGGGAAAAATGTTCAAATATTCATGAGATCTAGGTGCATAGAGGAGGAGAAATAAAAATGAGAGGACAAGAGGGAATAGAAAGATGGGGAAAGGAAGACAAAAGAGAAGACAGTGATGAGATACCTTCCTGGTGGTCATATATGTGATTGAAGGCAAACAGTGAAATTCTTAATAGATTTTTTGATACTTGCCTACATACAGATTTAGAAAACTTCCAGTCAACATCCTTTTTTTTTGTAATCTTTCAGCTAGATGTGTATCCTCTGTTGTGCTTATTCCTGTAAACCACAGTAAGACTAAATCTGATGTCTGCGGTAGGCTCCAGGTAGGAGCACCTCTGAAGGTTAGTTTTTTCATAATAACATGTAATCTTGCGTGCTGTACCAGACAGCCTTGAGTTCAGACTGTCCTACAGCAGCGGTGTTATTTCATGTTTTGAAAAATTGTTTTGTCTCCTGATTAGTAGAATATATTCATTACAAGTAGAGTAAAGTACAAGTACTTATAAGAGAAAGATACCTTCTACATAATTTGTTTAAGGCTTACTTTGTTGGAAGCAGTTCTGGTACCTGATCAAGAAATTCTTGAAGGTCACAGCTTTTCAATTTGAGTCCAGCAATTTTTTCTGGATATGATGAATTCAAAAAACTTATCCAGGCTGTATAGTTCTGTCGCACGATGCTTTCTTCCGGAAGATCAAATTCATTGATGATACTGATAATGTTTCTGCCAGAGAAGCCAACACACCATTAGTTTAAATGTTTGCAGGTGTTGTAGCTGGAAATGCTATGCCATGTATTCACATGCTGATAGAAAGTTGTGTTTACTTTTTTTGCTGTTATTTACAATATATAAAAGTCCTCATTTTGTATTTTCTTTTATAAATTAGTTATGAGAAAATATTCAGACTATTTAATGTCTTCTCTTTCAGGTACAAACTCTGAGTACTTTATGCAGATGCAGTCTCTAGAACATTTCTATTTTTATTTTATCAGCTCACCAGACCATTTCCAGCACTTATGTTTAATAATTTAGTGAATCTGGTGGAATAGGAAAAGGTGTTGGTTTTTTAACTACTTCTAATGCTAATCTGACTTTGAGATGTGATCTTTGATGCACTACTTGCAATGGATTGTTTTATAATTTGTCTTGCTTCTTACCAATACCGTTCTTACCTCAGTGCCATAATACTTTGTATTTTTATATTAGACTTCTCTAATATTTTTCCTTTTCAGTGAAAATAAATTCTCTAAATGCATGTTTTTCAAGTAACACATTACCTATTTAGTCATTGAAACTGCAGTCTAACACTGGAAACGAAAGTTTCTCACCTGTCCAAGCAGTCCCAGTAGCCTGTGGTTGCTTTAAACCCCAAAACGGAGAAGACTGGGATGGAAGCGTAGATGGATGTCATGCTGTTCACAATTGCTACTGTCACAGCATCCTTTTCACAGTCATTTCTAGAAATAGCATTCAAACAAGTGAAGTGACTAAAAAAAAAAGCAGCATTTTTTCTGTGATTCTCTGTGGTATTTCTGCAAACATTTTATTTTTTTAGATACCCCCCTTCATGTTAGAAAATCTATTTGGCCTCTTAGAAAGACAGCAGCTGTTAACATCCTTAGGAAAAAATAGGACCCCTTATAAATATCCTAAGGAAGGAGTTTTGAACAATTCAGAAAATGGCACAAATTGCATCAAGAATTTAGCAAATTTATAAAGTTGCAGTTCTACTTACTTTGGTGGATTGTAGCTTGAGAATGCAATAAGCCCTCCAAAACCCAAAGAGAGAGAGAAGAAAATCTGGGTAGCTGCATCAAGCCATACATGGGGATTTTTCAAAGTGCTTAGCTGAAATAATTGGAATAAATACATGTCTTAGGCTTAAATTAAAATTTCTTTTTCTCTCCCAGTTCTCATAACTTATCTTTTATTTCACTTCTGAAATGGTGAGTTGTGTTGCCATCTAAATACACTGGAAATGGAAATCAGTACAAAACATGTCAGTAAAGCAGGTGTTTCTGAAGACATAATTTGGTCTAATTAAATGTATGTGGTAATTACATAATCTTTTTCATTGTACACCTCTTCTGTCTGATGATAAAGATGTGTTTCTAAATGACAGGCATTAGGCACACAATAGGGACAGTACATTAAATTTTTCCTCATTTTTTTTTCTTTTGGTTAATCCACACACTGGGTAACTGACAATTTAATAATATTATTTCCCTAAACTGTATAAACAAATACTAAATATCACTTAAAACAAAATACATTGCTTTAAGACACAGTCTTACATATAGCTTTCCAAACTTGCTTAAAAAAAATTTAAAAGACTAAAAGCCCAAGCAGATAATAAGAGGATATTAATTGAAAAGAGGGTTTGAGATTCAAAGTTCTGTGAACACATCAATAAAAGATAAAAGGGCAACATAGAAAAAATAAAAAAAAAAAGGAGAAATTGACAGTGAAATGTAAATTTTGATGTTAAGGGCAACATGATAGAGAAAGGTAAAAGGTCAATGATTGTTGAGTTACAAAGATTAATATGTAATTTTAAATAGCTACACTTAGAAGGAATCTTACCATTAAAAATCAGTCTAAAAGAAAAAGATAAAATGTAAGTAATGCACAAGAAGTAAATGTGCTCAATAAATTCTAGTTTCCTGGAGGAACTAAGAAGGGGTGTGTTATATTCATACCCTGCCAGGTGAGTTACCTTCTGATCAGTTATCAAGTAAGGGGAATAGAAACCAGTGTTAGTTAAGAATGAGTGTTTTAAAAACCATCTGGCCCAAAAGTAATATTAGGGCTATAGTGTATTTCACTTTGTTTCACATCAGTCGGAGTCAAATCTGCATCTTGGGCATCATGCAGGGTGATGCAGGGAGAATTGTGCACTTTCTGTGCCATGTCTCTGCCTGTGCTATTGATCCTAGTGCACAACTAGGAACGTTTGTAGGAACGATCCTTCTAGGAGCATTTGTGGGAATGGGAGGAATGAAGAGTGAGAATAACGGGTTCGTCTCGGTGTGGGTGGATGCAGGGTGTGCCGTTACTGCAAGCGTTTTCTCCACACCTGTGCCAGTGCTTTGACCACAGCAAAACTGGTACAACATTTCGCACAACGTAAGAGATAGGTAAACCTTTCTAGGGGTTTATGTTGAAAGACTATAAGCACAACCTCCAATGCTAGAGTGCTCAGTGGTGGGACCTTGTGCCCATACATAACTAGGTTGCTACTGCAGTGCAGAAGATCGGCATTTGCATTGCTACTTGGCCTTCAGAAGCTGATTAAGTGCTGCCAAGTCAATTGTCAGTGCTGATAGATGAGACTCTTACAAGCCCAGTTTTCTGGCTGGGGACTTTGGCAAATGAGCCTGGAGATAGTTTAGTTTTTTGCTAGATGCAGTGGATTTATTGACTCTAAAAGATACTAATCAACCCCCAAACGTGAAGAAACAGTGGACAGGCCAGCATGCCGTGGCAACGTCATTACCTGGTCTTAAGCAGATAATTATAAATCTAAGTGTTATTTTATATGTTCAATAATACAGATTTCAGAAGTATGTCTCCAGAAGACAAAAAAAAAATCTACTGAAGCTAGAAACATGCAGATGAAGATATACAACCAGAACATTAATGAATGAACATGGAAGTAATGAGGAAAGAAAGCATGTGGCTCCCCACTGGGTGGTGTGATGTTTGGATGTGTGAACACATGAAGTGTAGACAGAAACTTTCTTTAAGAAATGAAAAAATATGGGGTCCCTGTGATTTGTATTTCTGGTGTAAAAACAGCCACTGTTTTCCTCAAAAGCAAGTGGCCAACAAGTAATATTTCACTTAGAGACCCAGCAGTTTACTAAGGTAAAGCTTTCGTTCTCCTTAATACCTGAAACAATACGGACAGACCAGGTACCTTGAAAGGAGTTTTAAGTGTCCATTCACAGTAATATATTAGGTATGAAACTAAATTGCAAAATAGAGGAAAAAAAGTACAAAATGCTTCTGCGATCGCAGATCTGGTGCCTGTGCTGCCTTTGTCTTTTCCGTGGCTATTCTCGCTGCTCGTTAAATAACCGCAGAACTCTGGGCGCAGACTTCAGTTGCCCAACCAAGTTCCTGGAATTGTTCACTGCCAGAGAACCCCCAAATATTTAAAGTCTCTGCAGCTCTTTCAGATGTGAAAGACACTAGAGAAGGCGGCATTTGTGCTCCTCAGTTGACAACAGGTGTCCACAAAAGCAGAACCATGTAGAGACCACTGCTGATGCCTGATGGGATCCCTTTCCTGCTGCTTCTGATTATTTTTTTTCCCCAAGAACTTTTCCAAAAGTCTCTGTTCCAGCTCCTGCGTTGCTTCATCTTTATACAACTTCTGCTTTCTGCCCAAATGCCCTTGATCATAATTTCAGTATCTTTTTGTTTTCTTGGCAGCTTCACTTTTCAGGTAGCCAAAGATTTAGAGAGTAAATCATCAGACTTCTCCAGGTCTGAAAGTCAATGAAAAGAAGTATTCATTATTTGTTCTAGAATTTAAGGTGTGAAAGCGTGTCAGATGGCAAAAGGCTGACTCTGTGTATCTGCATGAAAATAAAACCACAGCCTGCCATATTTAAAATCCATATGCATGCACTTATTATTTGTGATATTTATTATCATAGCATCATAGAATGGTTTGGGTTGGAAGGGACTTTAAAGATCATGTAGTTCCAACCCCCCTGCCATGGGCAGGGACACCTCCCACTAGAGCAGGTTGCTCAAAGTCCCATCTAGCCTGGCCTTGAACACTTCCAGGGATAGGGCAACCACAACTTTTCTGGGCAACCTGTTCCAGTATTCTAGTACTAATGAGAACTAAAATACAGACTTGGAAGGTGAATAAACTTAAACAATGGTGGGTTGGGAAAAAAAATTAAATTCACTTGAGTGATTATAAAATTGAAACTAGGTAAGATATGACTTTTAGACTAGATACTACTTTCTTTGACAGATTTTCAAAAACCACAGTATGGTATAAGAATTATCAGAGTGGATGTGGCAGCTATAACAGAAAAACTACTATTTCTGCTGCACTGCTAAGTCAGAAAAAAAGCTGGAAAAGATTGTCTCCAATGAGTGGAGAATGTCAACATGATTGCGTTTGTTTTTTTTTTTAAAGCAACCTGAAACAGGCAGTAGGTAAGCTAACTTTCACTTTATTTTGCTAGAATTTTACAAGCTTCCTGCAAAAAGACGGGGAAAGAAGAAGAAAACATCACACACTTAAGAAATACACTTTACAGTTTTGCAAGCTAATATAGTTTGGGTCAGTCAGGTAAATGTTTTTTAAAAAAAAACCACAAACCAACAACCTACAACTCACTTTGGGACATCCCCTTGTGGAGAAGTGCAAGCATTTACAAAGAAAATGCATGCATTTTCTGGTGGCAGTGGTGTGAACAGTTTCCATTAACAAAGCTAACAGCAAAAGGTAATACTGGTACTGCAGCTGTGGGCTGAGGGGATTGAAAGAGAAAGGAAATGTTGCAGTTGCATGCTTACTGCCTTTTTGGAGTCTTTAAAGTGCCAAAATCCTCTATAGCAGTTGGCACTTTAGTTTAACCAGGCCATCTCTCTGCCTTACATTGTAGCTTTCTATGCAACAGCAACACCCTTAGCAGATGCTACTTACCGGGCTGTTAGATCAGCTTTTCCATGTTTGTAGATAAGAACATAGTTTCAATCATCAAAACCCTCTTCAGATGACTCTTCAAGAATGTCCTCAGGATCTGCTTCCTCAAACTGACTAATCATTAATTGCAGGTTGATTGCATCTGGATTTCCATTCTGATTTCCAGCACCAGTCTGCAAAATCACCTGGCTCTTCTTTTAGGATGATCCTCTGCCTCCCAGCACTGCAATACCTCCAGGCTTTGTGAATCTACACTCAAATCTGGTTTTTTTTGCATTAAGTTCACTGTGCAATGACCACTGGTTCTGAAGGTGTCTGAGGTCTTCCAGAGAAACCTGACAGCAGGGCTTGAGACCAAGTGACAACAGGCCGAGCCCTGTTCTTGTTGTGCTGTCTGATCTGCTTTCTTCATTTAGACATTGCACTGAAAATTTATTGTCATATCTGGGCCCTACAAAAATGCAAGTGCACATCCTGATCTCCTGTAAAGGCCAATGTTGTGCCTTTTGAGCTCTGTCAGTGTTCAGATGGGTGCCCATGCCACTGGGCTTGCAGGCGGAGGGATAAAAGAGATGTCTGAGCTGAACTTTCTCTTGCTGTTGTGTCTTTCCAGACAGACATTTAATGTATCTCCAGGCTTCTTGGCTTATATTTTCCTTAACGCCTGTGTTCCTGCTGTAGGAAGAGAAAGGGAAATATCCGGTGCTCCTGTGGTGGGAAGCACTGCTGTGGCTGCATAGGCAGAGGATGCTCTGAGACCATCTGTCAGCGGGTGCTGCTTTTCCTCCTCAACACTCACCATTTTATGGAGCTTTTTAGCATGAAGGCAGAGCTATGAGGAGCCTCCAGTTGATAGCAACCACTGGGTGGGATAGTTTGACTTTGCATTTGGGAAGGCCACTAAAGATAGTGTAAAGAGGTCCTTCGGAAATGGCCAAGATATGGATGGATCTGGGACTTCTGTCCCTTTGAGAAGATGAGAAAAAATGGGAGAGGAGTATTCTCCAGCAGTTCTGTCTTAGGGACAGCTACGGATGGGGTAGGGGAGGGAATCTCAGCTATGTAGAAGGTTACTTTCAACCTTAAAAAAAATAAATCACTTTACAGTGTAATTTCTCAGTTGTTTTCCTTGTAAAAGAGAGATGATTCTGTTTGTGAAGTGCATCAGTTTCACTTACACACTCAAGGCTGGGGCACCCATTACGTACTTATACTCAATTTTCCAATATTTTCCAATACACTTATTACCTGTTAAATACTTTTTTACTCTTTTCTTGCTAAAATGTATTAAAATACTTAATGACTTCATCTCAGAAAAAAAAGGAGCTTAGCTGAGCTCTTGGATAGGGAGCTAGATCAGGAGTTGCTGGAAAATGAGGTACAGTATGATATCTGAGGGGGGTGGGGGAAGGAAAACCAGTATTTGTGACTATAGCAGCAATACTCACATTAGGGGTGAAGAGATAAGCCAGACCATCAGTGGCTCCTGGTAGAGTGAGTCCTTGAATAAGGAATACAGTTAGGACCAGGTAAGGAAATATTGCTGTTACATAAATTGCCTAAGATAAGAAGACAGACAGACAGTTACTGACAATAACATCAATAAATCCTATTTAAGTTATTACAGCATACAATCCTAATACAGCTACAGATGAACACTGCCATCTTTAAAAGAAACAGGATGCGCTCTTGCAGAACATATTTGTAATAAAATTGTTCTTGAAACTGCATGAGGAGAAACTGGAAGGCAGAAGTGTTTGCAATGGAAAAGAGAAGTGTCATTTTGAGCCACCTGTCCTGACCTTTTGGCTTTGTTGGACAAGGAGCACACTGAAAGAGTGCTAGTGTGGTAAATGGGGAAGGCTTTCCTTGATGAGGAAACTCAGTATCTGGAGAGCAAGGCCCAAAGTGTGGGATAATGCACTTTATATCTTTTCTGTACCTTTCCCGTGGTTTCAATGCCTCGGATGGTGCAGAGATAGACGATGGCCCAGCAAGTTGCTAAGCACAAAATGAGCCACCACTGTAATGTGCCACTCTCTGTGACATCGGGTGTTATGTTCAAAGTTTTCCTGTACCAAAAATAATTTACTGCAGTACTTTCATAACATTCTTTGTTGAGTCCTGGAAAAGAAATGTAGCAAGTGTAAGAATAAATTTTAAAATTGGTAATTTTCCCACCCACTGTATGGTTAGAAAGCAATCATAGAATCATGGAATGGTTTAGGTTGGAAGGGACCTTAAAGGTCAGCTAGTTCCAACCCCACTGCCATGTGCAGGGACATGTCCCACTAGACCAGGTTGCTCAAAGTCCCATCCAGCCTGGCCTTGAACACTTCCAGGGATGGGGTAACTACATCTTCTCTGGGCAACCTGTTCCAGTGCCTCACCACCCTCAGTAAAGAATTTCATCCTAATACCTAATCTACATCTCCCCTCTTCCAGTTTGAAGCCATTAACCCTCGTCCTGTCACTACATACCCTTGTAAAAAGTCCCTCCCCTGTCTGTCCTGTAGGTCCCCTGTGAGTACTGGAAGTTCTGCTATAAGGTCTCCCTGGAGCCTTCTCTTATCCAAGTACAGCAACCTCAACTCTCTCAGCCTGTCTTTGTAGGAGAGGTGCTCCAGCCCTCTGATCATCTTTGTGGCCCTCCTCTAGACCCACTAGAACAAGTCCATGTCCTTCTTATGTTGGGGGCCCCAGAGCTGGATGCAGTACTCATGGTGGGTACTTCAGTACTTTGTACTAATGAAGAGTACAGGATGGTCTCTTGTGGGCTGCCAAATCAATTACAAGATGGACACAGCAGGCCTTCCTGCGCTGTCTGTAACGTGCAGCAGGACAAACTCTATCACAGGAGGGTGAAGCTGCGTGACTTAACATGAGACCTTCACTGGAACATCACCAGTATTTCTACAGGCGATAACTTTCTAAATAGAGGTGTCATACTCAGTACGAGATAAAATCTAAACTGTAATTGCGATGGGGACTATGAATTTTTTAGTTCTCTCTACAAGTCGGTGGAGCCATGACAAGATTCAGGCACCTGAGGATACATCTAAGCCCAGGTGATGTCATGGCCCTGTAGTGCGGCAAGATTTCCAGGACTTCTGTGAGCAGGACCCTGCGGGTACCTGTCCCCAGGCTCTGCATCTGGAGAAGAGAGAACCGGGAGCATGGCATACACCATGACCCATGCTCACTCCTCTGCCTTTGTGCAACCTAAATGCCTGAAGAGGAGATTGACAGAGAATCTTCAGGAAACCTGCTGACCTGCTATCTTTAGCTGGAAACCTGAGTTCCCTGGGTGCTGCAGCTCCTGCCATTCCTCCCGGCTAGAATCAGGTGTGTCCTGTGTGTTTCCAGGAGCTGGGTTTACACAGACTAGAGCCAACAGAGGCAGCAGTCCCTGTAACCAGGAGATCCAGCACACAGCAAGACTTGGGGAGCACTTTCTCCTTTCTCTGCCTGGTGACACCTGACTGCATCTTTTCCTCTGCCTAGGAGTGCACACCAATTTTCCTGCAGCGTCTCCCGCTGAAGCTGCTGTTTTACATGAAATCCCACTCAAGTTTAGCATACAGCATCTTGGTCTGCCTCAGAAATAGTGTGGCCAGCAGGACTAGGGAAGTGATTGTCCCCCTGTATTCTGCACTGGTGAGGCCGCACCTCAAATAGTGTGTTCAGAGTAATCATCATTATGATCGTTGTAGCTTTATGACAACTTTTCAAACAAAACTTTTTCTGTTGAGATTGCAAGGTAGAGAATGAAGTAACTTGTAGTTGTGTGATGTACTGATTTAGCCAACTGGCTTTCCAATAACAAATTTATACTGGGAAGTGTGGTTGCCGCTGAAATGTCCTTACACCTGAAGCTGCTGATCATCTTTCAGTGTATGAGGACACTTGTGTGCTCCGATTTTCTGGTGTCCTTTCCTCAGGTCTGAATTTAAAGAATGGGACATGCACCTGGACCTACAGTGACCAGCGCAGTCCCAGTTACCTCTGAGTACACAGCTTCTGGCTGTTGAATGAAAGTCTGTGGGTTGTAGTGGGCTGTACGAGTAATGAGCTCTGTAGTGAAAAACTTTGCTGCTCCTGTCCCTTTAGTCCAAGGTTAAGTAAGTGAGCCTGAAATAATGCCATTTTAGTCTATGTTCAGCTAAGCCTGGTGGACGGGAACAGCTGCTACTTGACTCACTTTAGGAAGCAGCTCTGCAGAGAGAGCATTGCAATCGTGATGGAGAAGTGCAGGATCTTCCCATCTTGAAACTGGTATTGACAAATCCATCATTAAAGGGCTTCTTCCATATTTTCTATAAGATACTTAACTATTCAGGTTTTTTTTAATACCAAATTACTTGATTAAGAAGTTGATCTCCAGAGCAGGTTTGGAAAACATTTGTTTAGCTCACAATTTGGGACATCTGTATCCTGAGAAATGAAAGAATCCTATTTCTTAATGCCCAAATAATTTTCTCTACTTCTGTAACAAAGATAGGAGGATATCTAATTGTCTTCCTACTCTAGAGTAGTCCTAAGGTCTCCAAAAGAAAGTTGTCTTCTGCTATGTTTCGTCATTTTTTCTTAGCCTCTTATTCAGATGTTATTTCTTGCTCTGCCCTGGAACTTGTCATCTCTCATGCGCTGAACAAAGAAAGCAAGCTGAAAAATAATCTTGAAGAACTGAGAGCAGTATTCTGTACCCTGCTCAGGTACACTGTCTGTCTTTGGTCTTACTAAAAGATTTTTTGTAATGGGTAGTGTGAATTTGGTCTAAGCCTCAAAGAGTCTCTCTTTAAGAAGTTTCTCTGCTACTTCAAAAGTCTGTTTGTTTGTTTGCTTGTTTTTTAAACACTCTTATTTCATTTCCCATTTTGAAATCAAGGCAAAAAGGGTTATGGACTTTCTGGCTTTTGTTGTTCCCATGGGGATGATGAATTTGAATAGGCTATCAGAGTTTTTTGACAGGAAAATAAAGCAGGTCTTGTGCACAGCTCAGGGCCAAATCAAGTGTGGCTTCTCTTCTTGGGTTAGCTACTCTAGGAAGTTGTCTTGTTGGATGTGTAAAAGCGGCCTCGGCAATCTACAGGCAGAAGCTAAAGCTCTGCAGTAGGGTTGTGTTTCCTGCTCTGGCAGGTCAGCTGGTCTTTCTCAGCACATCCCAGAAAATGAGCTGAAAGGTTTCCGTGAGAGTTTGTTATGAGTCATAACCAATGCATCACCACCCTGTGAAATCTCGAAAGTCTCATTTAAAGCAGTTACTGAAAGATGTAGTCATAAACTTGGTTCTTAATTATGCTAAAAATCTCACATGTCTTGATGCATAGTTTATGATAACAGACAAATGAGTCTTAATAAAGGACTATTTGTCCATAATCAGAGAGGAGAGGACATTTTTTCAGGCTGGTATTTATATCATAGCACATGCATAAAAAAATAAACAAAACTTTCCTCGCTAGCCCCTAGACTCTGATGTTTGTGATCCTCCTTTCGCTAGCAGTGACACTCGAGATGGTAGTTACCTGTTCTGTTTTCATTTAGAGGACAAAAACTCCAAGGAAGAGGTTCTTGGAACGAATTTATGAAGTACCACATCACCCAGGTTAGAACAGTGTTGTAGTATAAGCTCACCAGAACTGACACCATCCATGAACCAGCCCCTACAGAAAGCACAAGATCTCAGCTTAGAAAAGCTTTGGAAAAAATTATCAGTCACAGCATTTGCTCTTAAAAGCTCACGTTTCCTAATTTTTCAAGATTTTCTGTGCCTCCCCCCTGAGATTTTCACATGAAAGATGGACAGTTGTGTTCTCAGTGTCCCAATATTGGTGCACAGTCTCCACCTGCTCCAAGAAGGCTGACGCTCTCCACTTGCGTAGAAGATTAAAGCTGAAATTTTTGTTCTAGTATATAATGCATTGTTTTCTACAACACAGGACAACTTTAATAGCAGAGACCAAAGGAAACTGAAGTTTCACAGTGTGCTGTAGCTGCATGAGAGCACTGTTTTGTCCCAAATCATGCATATATGCCCTAAACTGGTAATTGGTTTTTGTTCCTATAATAAGGAATAAAAAATAGCAACACCATGGATTTTGCTGGCTTGCATTTTTGTAACGGGATGATGGAAATGTCTAATTATAGGCAATGGGTTTGGCTGGAGCCACCACCCTTCTGCCTGGCATTTCTTCCTGGTTGCCCTCTGGCCCTTAGATAACTCCTCTTACCCACCCCTTCTCCTCCCACACACCCCCACAGGCTGGCACCTGCTTAAAGCAGGGCATGATCCAGCACTCCTGGCTGGAGCATCCAAGGGTTTCTCCTTGCCCCTGCAGGCAGGAGGGTGCTGTCTCAAAACCTGCAGAGCCCTCTAACAGTAGCTGCTCCTATTCACTTTTATGCAGCCTAATAGGACACAAGATAAGGTTTTTCAGTGTGTATTAAATTAAATAAATAGAAAAAAAATTACTTGTATGGGCCTGCACACTAGTCTGATGCACTCTGCCATGTGGATTGTCTGTCATGACCAGCCATGTAAATAATGTCCCTTCAGTAGCCCCACCGTGCGCCTCTCTCATGGAGGGGAACTTTCCCAACTGCTTTAGGCTCTTTTGGAGATGCTAGGTTCCCATTCCTGATTTCCTGTCTTTCTGTCCCCTCTCCAGTCTGACTGTCCCTGAACAGAGAAGATTAGCTCCTGGAGGGAGTGTGAAAGAGGTGCAAGAAGCACTATGGGCAGGAAACTTTTGTGTAAGCTCCAATATATGGTAGGAATGGGGCAGTGTTGGCCAGCAGAGCTCATATTCATAATGCATCCCACAGCAGAGGTGGGAAGGTTTGCATTTAAGGCTCCTGTGTGTATAGAGTAACACCTTATAGGAGCAATATAGAATTATAGAATCATAGAATGGTTTGGGTTGGAAAGGACCTTTAAAGGTCATCTAGTTCTAACCTCCTTACAATGAACTGGGACATCTTCCACTAGAACAGGTTGCTCAGAGCCCCATCAAGCCTGACCTTGAATGTTTCCAGGGATGGGACACCTACAACCTCTCTGGGCAACCTGTTCTGGTGTTTCACCACCCTCATCATAAAAATTTTATATCCTAAGAAGCATCAGGCACTGATCTGTAGAAAATTACTGCTGGGTGGGAGCTCAGCTGTGGTTCCCTGAGCTGGAACCCCAAGAGACGTACCGACTCCTCCAAGATAAGGTGAGATGGTGTTCCAGGCACCAATGCTGCCTTTCCTCAGGCACTGCCCTAGGGCCAGTTCAAGATGCAACAGTGGAATTCCTTCAAAGAGTAGAGCAATGAAGTATGGGATCAGGAACGCCCCTGAAAACACAGTTAAGTGCAATTGAGCCACGTGATTATCTGCATCTCACTGAAATTACTGTTTGATAATTTGTCTGCTTTGTGACCCTACCAAAGTCCTTGTAGGATGTGTGGAGAGAGAGAGTGTTGCTAGGGATACCTGTTGCTGGTAATTTTGTTAGTGAAGATGTAGGAGGGAGGACTAGGATGCTTAGTGCTGCAAGACGCTTCCCCTCACTATTTCCTCCATTTTCCTTTCTCTTAAGCATCTTCTTTTCTCCATCTGCTAATAAAGCACGGGGGTTTGCTTCTCCCCTATACCATCTGTTTCCCTTTCAGTGCATCATCTCCCTTCCTAAAGCTTGCAGGTGTGTGCTCTTCTGTCCTCCCCTCATAAAGAAGGATTTTGCATTGGAGACCCCCCAAGAAACCAGGTTACTTTATTGCATGAAGTTCTGCTCAATGCATAGAACCTCTGGCTAAAAACTGAAAGCAAGATTGAAGTGCTTCTGTGAGATGTGGGAGCACTGAAACCCCACTTGTACCCTCTGTGTCTTCCCTGTTTTTCTCATAGCAGCTCCCTTGGGCCAGAGGCAGCACGTGCTCCTGGGTGTCTGGCTGTAGGCATCAATCTTGCCAGCAGCCTGGTTGGTTCAAGCAAAACAGTGTGCAACACCTCACCTCCCCTACCTTCCTTCAGAAGGGGTGTTGGTTTGAGTCTCCCGCCTTTGTACAGATACAGAATCTCATGAGATTCATGAGACCAGGAAAAGTTTCATCAGTATGTTTAAAGCACCTGCCCAAATGTGCAATTAAATTAAAATGGTCTAATAGACTGAAGTTTATTGCAGTGACCAACAGCCACTGTGATCATGAAGCCTCCTTTCTCTGGGGAAACAAAAACAGAAGTCCTGCCTCAGCCCTCTCCCAACCCTCCTACCAGCTCACACCAACTCTGCTCCTTGTTGCTTTGTCAGTAAATCTGTGCTTTGTTATACCAGTTCAACTTTTACCTCCAAATCTCCTATTTGAGTCTGCCCAGTTTTGCTCTTCCGGCTCTGGAAACCTGTTCCCCTTCCTCAAGGCTATCAGGGAGAGCAGCCTCACTCTTCACCATCATCACCATCACCATCTGAGAGAGCAGAGTCACTCTTCACCATCACCATCACCATCTGAGAGAGCAGAGTGGAGCAGCTCAGCTGTCTGCTCCATCTTCAGCCCTGAGAGGGAGGTTAGGGAGTGCACGGGCATTTTTGGTCTCTTCCTGGAATGGCTCCTGTGTTTTGCAATCACTGATTATTTAGAAAGTCTGGGCAGATAAATCGAATCACTTGGGCTAGGTATGGCAATAACTTTGCTACCTATTGCTACGTCCTGCAACAACTACCTACAACGTACAGAGAAGGTGTGTTGGTCAATAGCTTAGCCCTTTATAGGAACAAAAATTGGCAAAGCTCTTCTCAGTGAAGGACTGTTCTTAATTCGTCAACGATGGAAATAAATGTCTCTCTCCTTATGATCTGATTTCTGAAGATGTTTTTAACTGCTAAGAAGCAAATTTGATAAAAAAAAGAGTCTAACAGTTAATTCCCAGCATGGTAAGTCCTTTTATTTGTATCTTCCATACCCCTGCTTAGTAGTCCCCTTGCTTGGAGGCAGCTCTAAAGTTGCTGTTATAAACCCCACCTAAGAGACAGGTTTACAGAGGAAATTAAAGACCACAGTAGTTTATTTTTAAGTCATTTACCACTTGATGAAATCTCACCTACAGCTACCTACTGAAGCTCCCATGTAAATACTAAGGAGTGTACATGTTTTTTCTGCAAGAACTCAGCAACTTCCCACTCTTTCCTTGAAACCTGCAGCAACATCCCCCTCCACAGAATGCCTGGGAGTGCCCACCCAGCCCTCCTGATGGCCCTGTGTCTGGGGCTGGCTCCTGGGAAAAGCAAAATATTCATGTGAGTGACCAGAGCACCGCAGTGTGGAAAACTGCTTGTTCACCTGGCTGCCCGTGGCCACACACCAGCTCCGGTGGGAGCTGTTTCTCTGCAATCACTGCGATGCTGAGTCCTTGCTGGTAGAGCACTCTGTAAGGGACAGGCCTATCTCCCATATCATATCTCCCTGGAAATAACTGTGTAATAATTAGTGCAAACTGTCCTCTGTTATCTCTCTCTCCCCTTCTCTGTTTGCTAGTTGAACCATTGGCAGCAGGGCATGTTTAGATACTCTGCTGATAAAAGTCTGTTTACTTTGTACTGGTTTGTACGTATCTCCAGTCATATTTACCACAAGGCAAAACATAATGTCACACTTGGAAAGAAAATACTGGTTTTCTGTGAGAAAAATGTAAAAAAATATGCTGTCTGCAAATAAGAAAATATGGTAGAAGATTGAGCTATGAAGAAATAGTTAACAGAACTAATCTTTTTCAAACCTTATTCAAATGAAAGGCTTCTGGTATAAAAATAAGTTTTCAATTATTCGTTCTCTTGCTTTATAGTATTTCTAGGCAAAAAGGAAATAGGAAAAGCACAGAGAGTCTGCTCAAGCACATGAAGGTTTCACTTTTTTACAACAAAATTCCCCACCCACAGAAAGAAAAAGAATACCAGGAAGGTGTTAGGTATCTAATAGTGAGTAGAAACCCTCTAGCACTATACAGTCAAGGGATCTGTTTAATTGACAGGGGAGGATGTGCCAGAAGGCAGAATTTAAGTATGAAAAAAAAAAAAAATCTTTAAATTTTTTTTTTTAAAATACCATGAGAAATCTAACTGTGGAAAAGGCAAGAAAGAAATCCAAAAATCAGAATGAAGAAATGAGCTGGTACCTAACACAGAGCATGTCCCTCAAAACAAAGCATTCAAATATGGGCACAACAAAACCCTGTCAGCACCCATCTCATGCACAGGTACAGCAGAAACTCAGTAGGTTTGTCTTCCATGAGGCACAGGAAAACAAAACTTTAGCAGAAACAATCATAAAATATCAGTAAGCAAATGATTCTATATCTGAATATTCTAGGTATATTTATATCTAGATATTATAGATCTATATGTTCCACAGTGAAAAGAAAATAAATAACATACATAAGAAGCAAGCCCAGGGGTGAACCTCTAAAAACAACAGTTTAGCTTCAGTAACATTTTTTCCTCTCAAAAATTAATTAAAAAGATGGTAGTGATTATTTTAGCCTGGAGAAATGCCCATAAAAATCAAAGGTATTACCAGGGCACAATTTAGTTGCATCCCTGAGGAAATATTAGGAAAAAAAAAACTAGGAAAATTTTAGCCTACAATATTCCTTCTGTCAAAAAGACACTGAAGATACATAAAGCATCCATCCTTCAAGTAGATACATGCACTACTAAAAGAAGATCAAGGAAAAAAACCCAACAAACTAGTCCAAAATCTACCAGGTTTAAAAGTTAATTTGGAAGAAGATCCTGAACAAGGCCACCACAAAGCCAAAGAACAGTCCCTGAGCACATGAAAAGGCACAGAAAGCCTGTAAAAGCCTTTTCAAATCAGGCTGCCAACAAATGCAAATTCCGCTCGTGTTGGTAAGTTGATTTCATTAGCAACAGAGTCCCAAGCGACAAGGAGCAGCAGCACGTGGCCCAGTCGGTATCACTGCTCACTCAGAAAAACTGTTACAGTGGAGATGGCTCAGTAGTTGTGGCAATAGACAAGAAAATGCACTCTGGATCAGCTGAGAGGTTTTAAAACCTGACCTCTCAATTGCAATGTACGGGCGTTATATCACAGAAAAGCAATGACTCAACTATAGTCACTCCTCTGCCTGCAAAATGGCACTTGAAGGGCACAATGTTATATCACCTACACATGACAACCTGGAAGAAAAGTACACGGACTGTAACACAGCCTGTTGAGAGCTGCTGATGCAGGAGAGAGCAGAATGACCAGGAGGCTAATGAAGGAGCGCAGTCTAAACCTGAATCGTGGCACCCAGCAAAGCAGAGTGAAACGGCCAAATGGGGGACAAAAAGAGAGAGCAATAGAAATGTAAAGCAGTGTGAATAATCCTAAAATACAAGACTTCCTAATCACAATGGACTAAGCCCAGCAGAAATTGTTGACCCTCAGTGAGAGTAGTGAAGAAAACCTTTTGCTTGGTGTTGGGATACCCATGAAGACTTCCTAAATGGTAGAGAATTATTTAGAGGAACCGATCCATGTGCGCAATACAACATCTTATCGATGCTTGCCGATCAGGTAGCAGAAGTAAAGCAAGTAACTTGCCATTAAAACACAACAGCATTTCAAAGGCCCAAACACAAATAATAAATTTATTTCAGATCAGAGATTTAGAAATGGAAAAGAATAATTATAATGAAGACTGAAGTGACCTGGAAAGTTGCAAAATAGTAACTCCAAGGAAACACATCTGTACAGTCTGAAAAACTTGGAAAGCACATCTCATACAATACAATGCAACAAACATTCAGAGATCCTCTTCACTGGCTCTGTTGGTACACATGAGAAGCGGTGATGGGTGTGTTTCTCCAAAGACTGAGAACTTAATGGAAAGATACCTATGATAACTTACCTACAAGAAATTGCAATAGATGGTAACTACTTGTTCAGCTACAGAGAAAAAGCTATTAGCTATTGAGCAGGGATTATCAGACCTGTCCCCTTCTTCCATGGGAGTTCTGCTAAGCAATGTAGTAGCCAACACAGAAATTAATCACATCAAGACATCAGATAGGGAAAAAAAAGCAGCAACTTAATCATATTCAGCCTTCTCTCTGGAAAACAATACTTCACGATCTCTGTTATGACTTCTGCATTTGCCTTAATCCACATGAAAAGCATGAGCTATACCAAACCCAAACCAAAGAACCCGAACAGCTGAGTTTCAGAGTTTCAGACAAGTATCAGAGTAGGTCAGGGTGAATTTTAAAAGTCTTATTTCTACCATCTATGGAACTATTTCTAGGCTCCCCTGGCCCCTGCTGTGTGACAGCCCGATGCCCCCCTCGGGCACACACAGGCCCAGGGCAGCCTTTCTCTGCCAGTGTCTTCAGGAGCAGGTCACCTGAAAAGGTGGGTTTGGTTTTTTTCTGTAACAAAGCTCCCAAAGGGCTGTGAGTAGAGGTTTGTATGAAATAAGGCTATTTTCGGTCTTCGGTAACGTTTTGAGGAGCAGGAACCCGGTTAAAGCAGTTGGTGGTTGTGCCGTGGAGAGGTTGGGCTGTGGCAGGAGAGGGGAAGGTGAGGGCAGTTGGAATTCGAGAGAGGAATTATGTTCTCCAGTTCCCAGTACCACCCAGCCAGCTGGGGGTCTGCTTCAGGTGGTTTGGCAGAGGTTTGGGTTGTCAGTAACACCCGTCCTTCCAGGAATCATCCTCAGCGGCCTGAGCCTGTGCTGACTGAAGGAATCTCTTGGATGGTGCTGGCGGTTTGCTCCTGGGCACTGAGATTCCTCCAAGAGACGCACGTGCTTTCATGGGTGAGTTTTGCCATATTTGTGCAACCTATTTGTGATGCCACTGATTGTGATTTACGGGCCAGACTGCATGTCTTACAGACTCTGAAACTTGCAGGGTTCAGCTTCCCATGTAAATGACCACATCTCCTTGAGCAGCAGTGAAAGAGCTAAAGCCATATCCAGAAAACCAAGCAGACAACAGCCATTTCAAATGAAGATGGGTAACAGCTGCAGAACAAATTATAAGATAACCTTAGTGAACATCCCTATGAAATACTTGTGACTGAAGAATGCAAGTGAACAGCACCCAAGTGCAAGCATGCACCCACATGCACCTTAGCTGTAACGTGCAACAAAACCCAACATATTATGAGAGGATCAACCCTAAATGTCATAGCTTTTCACCAAGGACTTGAGCAGGACATGTTAACAACCCAGAAAACAAAGTTTATTACTTGTAGTAAGATAATTCATTTTTCTATCAGAGACTGAACCGTTCTGTTCTTCCCAGCATACTTTTTGGTTTTTTTCCTCAGTATCTTCCAGGTATAGCTGTTGTTCCTCTCAGATTTTATTTTCCTTCTGAGGACACAGTGAGCCAGACAACTGGTTTTCACAGCAAGTTGTAGTTAAGATTCTAGCAAAAGGTCAGGTAGGCCACAGGTTATGAAAGTCTGTAAATCATTGCCTCAGAAGTAAACAGTTCTCCCTTTTTAGCAGGACTTTATGTGTATTTATTTTCATAGAAAGAAACTGTATTTTATATTAAAGATATTTTTCAGTTACCCTGTAGGCTTGGGAACTATGCACATTTTTAATATCCATGGGTAGGCAAGTATATATATACTACCTATAATCAAAAGTACAACACTGCAGTATTTTTTTTAAGAATACTCAGATGAATGTATGTTTGAGGGTTGGTTATAACTGCCAAACTATATACCGGACCATTTAGAGATTTCTTTTCAATCCCAGTTGCCTGGGAACCTTTGTGTTTGTCTCCACTCACTGTGGCAAACAACCTTCACATCCATTAGTCACGAAAAGTAAATAACTAACTCAACTCAGGCAATAAATCCAAATAATCAGTAACGACAACGGGTGATAAATGTCAGCAAAACTAATATTATATTAGATCCGAGTTACTGAGTAACACTAATGTGCGATGAATAAGGTCCAGAGGTCTGATGAGAACAGCTGACATGAAACAAATATATAAGCACTTACATTTATCTCTTGTTTTTGAAAAGAGACTTTTTTTTTTTTAAAAAAAAGAAATGAGGAAAAGTGTATTGCCTAACTCTTAAACCCTTGGATATCACCTGAACTGATTGTGAAACTGTGGTCTGAATCCCAGAAACCGTTAATCCATAGAGCATGTCTATGCCATTTCTATACCGGGCTTTGCTGAACTGGTGGCTGTCGCTGCAGGCACTGAGCCACTGCACCTCTCAGGGCTCCTAGTTAACCTCAATGCTGATGGTCTGTCCCGTGTTCACATCTTCAGATGCACACAATCAGGATTTATGCTCCTGTACCTCTGGAAATCTATTGGCCTTTTGCACGTGAGTTGTTTGCTTTCAAAAATGCAAACCCCAATCACACTGCTGCCTTAAATTGGCAGAAGAAAAATGCAACCACATTATACATTGGCATAAACCTAACAGCTCTGTCTTCTTGGTAGTTTTTATGGCTCACTCAAACTCTTCCAATGCCAGCTTTCTGGGATAAATTATTCACAAACCCCACAGCACTGGTTGAGCCCCCTCAGCCCTTTGCTCAATTCCAATGGCCAACACTGGCCGCACATCCATCCATTGACATTTATTCACCACTGTCTTGTGCCACTGTTTGTGGTGATGCCACAAACCTATGCTGTTACTGAGTCTGCTTCCTAGTTTATGCTGGTTTTTCACTGGCAAGATTACTACTCACAATGCAAAAGAATGACTCAATCTTTGTCTCTGCAGCATTTTCCTATTTTCATTACCGTTAAACCTGCTCTAAAACCTGTTGGGTTTTTTTCCCCTAGTGGCTCCTGTGGGATATAGTAGTGCTCAGAAGCTGGTTACACAGGCAAAGAGCCTTTCTGAGCACTGTGTGATCTGTTAAGACAGGTCACCATGGATCTCTTTGCACTCAGATTCACACTTTTCCTGGGGTGGTAGAGGTCCATAGGGCAGGGATGCAGGGAGCCTGGGAGGGAAGGGATGGAGGGGAGAGACCAAACCTTGGTAGGAGGTGAGTGTTGCTGATCTTCTAAAGTGAGGCTGGGATATCTGAAGAGGTGAAAAACAGCTGGCCACAGCTAGATCCCTGCCTCCAGCACAGAGAAGTGACCCCTGGTGCTTCATGGGAAGGTGTGAGAACCTTCTTTACAGTCAGTAGAACACTATTTCATCTTAACTCTGCAGTAGACATTTGCACAAAACCCTGAAGCACAAAATTAAACGCACATTTATGCAGCTGGTGGCCCCAGAAGCAACTCTGTAATGAGATGTGTGAAGGATCTGTGTCTTGCTATGGTCCCCCCTTTCAACACTCTCATTGAACACTTTGTATTAATTGTTCATTACATTACCAAAATATTACATAATTTTAGTTTTATTATGTTGTTTGCTAATATTGAATACTTGTTCCCCTGCTCTGGGATAGAAAGGACATCTGAGATGCTGTAGAGTTTTTGTCTCATCCACAGCTCCTGCTCCAGAAAAACATCTTCCTTGCAGCCTCTGTGCTATTTCTGCTATGGGGATGTCTCTCTAAAGGTGTTTATCATGTCTCATTAACGCATATATCATTAACTGAAGTGACAGGTTTCTCCCAGCCATTCCCACAGGAAAACACAGACAATCAGTGTGCTTGCACCTATGACTTTGTAACCACCCAGTTATGGCACTCATGTGAGACAATTTCTCTGGGTTTCACAAATTGCAAATAAGAATGGAAAATGTTAAGTCTCCTGGGAGGAATCTAACCTACTGCTTCTTCTCTTTTCCTGTTTGAATTTGTGTAATTGTATCTTCAGCTGTTACTTGTTCATCAATAAAGAGCTTCCTGCCACCAAAATAATTTTCATTTGCTCATTGCTCTTCTCTCAGCTGAGCTTTGTAAGCAGCCTCACAGATATAAAAAATCGCAATTTAGTTTTGCACAGGGGCAGTTCCAGACAATGAGGTAGTTCCTAAGAGCATCAGAGAAGGGTGAGGAACAATTTGCTCACCTTCCCAATGGGAAGCACAGTGACCAGTTGTCTGGGGGCTGGATCACTCTGGCCTCCCCAGACTTCTAGCTTATCCTTAAGGTAACAAGCTGCAGGTTCATTTTTCTGCTCACATCAGGACCGTAGCAGCCATGTAAGTACTTTAACATCAGTTTTGCTCAGAGTTAACATCAGTCTCATCTTATTTCCTAAACAGACACATAATTTAAAAATGAAATATACTTCTATAGAAAAAGCTAATCTAACAGGTGCGAAACATTTATGAGAACTAGATAACAACAAAAAAAAAAGTGATGCAAGTATATGTTCTGTGCCATCATAAATTAGTACAGTTGTATTAGGATTGCAGTTTAATATTTCAGCAAAGTCCCATTTCAATCTTACCGCCTCCATGTATCTGACACAAGTATGGAAATCGCCACACATTCCCCAGGCCGACGGCAAATCCGATACAGCTTAAAATGTACTGGAACTTATTGTCCCACTTGGGTCTGCCATCTTCTTTAGGGATTTCAGGAGGCACTGCTAAGTCTTTTGACATTTTAATGGAATATCCTTGGCTCTTTAGCCCCTTTTGGGGCTAAATGGGAAGATGCTTCAAAATCTGTCTCTCCTACAGGTTTTATGTTGGCTGACCGGAGGATCCTGGAAAAAGAGGTGGAGCTGTCTTTTTATGTGATGCAAAGGAACATGTCATTGCCAAAGCTGCAGTTTAAAGACAAAACCAGGAATTATTATTATATAGAGAGCTACCACTTGACTTTTTTGCAGCTCCTTCTATAGTTAGAGAACTTGGGAATACGTTGTTAATGGGTAACTCGGAATCAAAGAGGTTTTTATTTGCTGTTCTTCTGTTCTCAGATACTTTCAGAGAAGTGTGACCTGAATATAATTAAAAAGAAACATTTACAGCAGAGTTATCAAAATTGTAAAATATTTGGAAAAGTCTGGGAATAAAATAAGTGTTGCCATTTGCTTTCTTTGTCTGTTAATAGATGTAAATTAATGAAGACATCTTTTGCAAGTGCAAAAAGTAAATTAAAACCAAAAAAAGCAAGAAAAAATAGACTGTGTATGTTCAGATGTTAGAATTTGGTCCATTTTCACCAAAGCTGCCAGAGGTTAATCACTTCCCACCTGTCAATGAATCTCAAGTGACTATTTTAATGTTCATTAAATAGTTACTGATGAATGCAAGAGCTGAGTACTTTCCTTCAGCTGAAAGTGGGTGAGCACCTTTTTCTGTTGTCTTTCAGTTGAACGTGGGTATTGTTATTTTGCACTCCAAATCAGTTCACTCCAGACTAAACAGATCAGACAGTCAGCTTGCTTGCTTCACTTTATCAAATCAAACCAACACTTATGCCTGGATTCTCCTTTTTGAAATGGAAAAGTATCTGAGTGAAGATGATGGATTTTATTTTTTTTTCCTAAAATACTTGGGAAAAAGCACCCTGCTTTGCAGCTAAGCACACACATGTGGTCAGGTTGCAAATCATCCAACCAGAGGCTAGGTTACACAAGCCTCCCCAGGTAAGCACATTTCATCTGCTTGCAGCTCTGCAAACATCTAGATCCACAGGTGGAGCAACCCATCTTTCCAGTCCCTTACCAGGATCTCCCACAGTGCAGGCACACAGCGTGGTTTGGCAGCACTTACACGGCATCGCTGCTGCCAAGGCACCCACCACCATTGCCCCCGCTGCTGCTGAGCTTCGGACAGGGAGATGCCTTGTGCTCTTCTGGGATCGTTCTAACAACACACTGGTTGAGTGACCAGACCTGTCACCCGCAGCCAACCGCTTCGAACTTGTTTGTACACATTCTCGGTGGCTGAGGTTTTTTTTCAGCAGGAAAATCTGAGAAAACTTGGTTTTCCCGTTACAGAATGACATCTTGAAGTAGTTTAAATAATTATTCACATTCAAATAATTTAAAAAAATAAATTTAAATTGGAATGCAAATGAATTAAGTCGTTCAAATACACTGACAATGCCTGGTGCTTTACTTTCCATTTAGAGCAGATAAGCTACTCTATAGATACACTCTAGAGTATGTATGCCCTAAGTATCCCTACTTGTAAGAGAGTATTTTCATTATAAGGGATTGTCAGGTTGTCAACTGGATCAATTCTTGTCTTAAAAGCTGCATATAGAAAGAGGTGCAAAGTGATACAAATTTGTTGCCTGTATATAGGAACAGTTGGATCAAAGGGACCACATACCCAGAGGGGACATTTACACTGTCTGCTTCTGGTGTTCAGTCTGGGTGCTCTAATGGTGGCCCTTTCTCTCTCCAGTGACCAGATAAGGAATGGCACTTAGCTCCCCTGGGTTGCATGGAAATTAGAAGCTTAAAATAGTTGTAGGGTAGGTGTGTGTGTGCATTGTGTGTGGGTGTACATGCACTAGAGTTACCCACCTTGATTGTGACAGATGAAGGCAAGAAGCTTTGCATCACTTGGGTGACTTGGATGCCCCACCAGCATGAACCTCCCAGGTCCTCATGGGTGCTAGAGAAGACAAGTTTTGCCATTTCCTGAACTGCTGCTGCCCCATTGCAAGATTACCTCTTCTCTCATCAGCAAAAGCAGCACTATCTGCTGGAAACTTGGAATTGAGAGGCAGTCATGGAGATGAGTCAAGGACTCCTGAAGTAATAGGAGCCAAGAGGGATACACTAATGAAATACCCCAAAGGAATTAAAGAGTGTTTCCCTAAGAACACAGTTGCCAGCCCAGCTAAAGTGCCTCTATGCCAATGAATGCAACATGGGCAACAAGCAGGAGGAGCTGGAAGCCACCGTGCTACTAGAAAGCTACAATCTTGGTGCCATTATTTAAAGTTAGTGGGATAAATCCCATGGCCAGAGTGTGGCTGTCAATGGCTACAGGCTGCTCAGAAGGGACAGACGAGGAAGGAGGGACAGAGACATTGCCCTCTACATCAAGAAATGGATAAAGCCTTGAAGGTGTCCCTGCTCATTGGACTAGATGACTTAAAGATCCTTTCCAACCCAAACTATTCTATGAATTAGTAAAAAATCCATAATTGTAAATAAATCAAAATGTCATTCTCATACTTAGAAATATTTTTATTAAATATTTTAAAATTCTGCATGAGACAAATAATATTTGGTGGCTTTGTGCAACACAGTGGCATATAAAGTAAAACAATTTAATGTGCAAGAGAAGTCAATATTCTACTATCCTTCATATTGGCCACCCAACCAGAATGATTGGACGTGGAAGAGTCACTTATGGCATGTCAAGCTCAGTGCATCCCAAAATAGAGAAATGCAAGCCAGTTTCAAGCAAGCTGGCTTCAAAACCAGAAGCAGGACAAATGTTTTGGCCTGGTGCTCCAATCACTTGCAAATGTGGCTGTTTTGCTTTCAGGATCCAAGCCATTAACTCCTCACTGTACATTGCATTGTTAAGTAAACAAATGTTTACCTGGGAACAACACATTGTTATCCTTTTATGAAAATAAAATTAACTCTGGATTCTTTAAATAAAGTGGTTTTACTTTTCTCGCTGACAAAACATTCTTCCACATTTTTAAATGGCTTTATGCGGAATTCTTTAAGTTTCCATTAACAGAACTCTCAGATGTGGCGGTGATAAGGCCAGTATGATCATTTTTTTTCTGACAGCAGTTTCTGATGGCTTTGTAGATGGCAAAAACAGGGATGACCAAACTAGGCACTCCAGCAAGGATTACGATAATGGCATACACCCAGCTGGGATATTCAACCTTCTGTGTTTTGGGGAAATCCTCCTGAAAGAGCAAACAACCAAGTTGTAGAAAGTCATGAGGAACAAATACCCGGGAAGATGCACACATTCTATAATTCAACAGACCAAAATTGTAATCAGATCAGTGGCGAGTCACAATGGCACAATAATCTGCCAGTTCCACAGCAGTTTTCAGCTAATGGGTTTCCATTCTCAGCTATTTTGGACGTTTTAAAATTTAAAAGCCATGGAGATAAGATGGAGTGAAAGAAGGTAGTGCCAGGAAAGGTGACTGGTGGGACTGCTCCTGGCATGCCTCCCAGGCACAAAGGAGCGTGGGGCTGGGGTGCTCAGAGACCACCAGATCTTGGTGGCCAAACAGCCTTTGGGTAGGGAGGCTCAAATCAAAGGCCATGGGAGGGTTGAAATATTATTAAGAAGAAAGCGAGGTTGCCAAGGAGGAGAGAAGAAAGCAGTCCCATTTCTCCATCTTACTTTCTCTCTCTTCCTGTCCTATGAAAATAAAAATTCTCCATTACAAATTACATGTGCTGCATGACTGTTTCTGCTTTAAGGAGGGCAACTGGTATAAGGCCAGAGAACAAAAAGCAGAGCTAGACACATAGGGAAAAGTTGGGGTGATGGAGAAAATAATGAGGCCCACATTTTTTCTAATATGCCCTTCGCTATACCACATACAACTTCTTATTCTGCAAGGAAGGAAAAGTAGGTAACTTACTGCCGTAATTATTATTTAAATCATACCAACATGTTTGGAAGAGGAAAGAAGAAATCTGCATATCAAAATTAGTTAATATTCATTTATTATGTCAGTGACAAGTAACCAGCATGACTGTAGTGCTGTGATTTTAAATGCATACAGAAGTACAAAATCAAAATGTGAAATTTCCCGGTCTTCTACAATCTTTACTGGGGAACTTCCATTTTTTTTCCACCCTGCCTGACAACTGGACTAATGTTTTAATCTTGTCCACTTTGGAAAAGCTACACAGGCGTCACTATATACCAGTTGCAGGCATCACAGCTGAATTTAGGAGGTTGGGTTTTTTTTTAAGTCTTACTTTTTATTACTACTTTATGTCTTGTAGTAAGCTTTTTATTGGAAAATTGTTTCAGATGGGAGTTGAATATAACTGACTATGATTCTTACATTAAAGAAGAAAGCATAAAATAATTCTAAATAAATATTTTAGTTTTATATACTTACATAGCTAGGGTCCCAAATGCTGTAGCGAAGTTCTTCGTTGACTTTCACCACAAAATAAAAGAAGAAGATCACTAACATAATAAGAGGACTGATAACTCTCCAGGTAATCTGCCAGAAAATGTTGGGCTTGTGTCCAATCATGAACTCAATATCCTTGTTAAACCTAGAAACAAAACCAGGAAGTTTGGGACACTAAAAATTGGTCAAGATAAAAGGATGCTTGCCCATAAACAAGAAAGTTCAAACTACACCTAGCTGCGCTTCCCTTTGCTAATGTCAGTGTGAAATGAAGATTGATGACAACATAGGGAGTCAGGCCTAAGTAGTTCAAATGAAGGTAGATAGCACTGTAACCAAGTTGGAAGTTTTTAACTCACAGTTCTCAAAAGCAAGTCAGGGAAATTATTTTTGGAAATTTATTTTGTTCAAGAAGTATGTGAAGCCTATGTGAGATAGTTTCAGCACAAAAGAAAATGCACATGGGCTTTCCCTGTAACATATTGCAGTATTGCTTCAGGTTTTTTGTTAAGCATTTCAGAGCTGCAAGAATTAAAAGGAATGACACAATATTTAAAACAAGCTAGAGCCAATTGGAGTAATTTTAACAATTAGATTCTATGCATAATGTTTACTTAATTTGGATGTCTACCAGTTATCTCAGGTTGAATACTGAAAAAATAAATTAACATGGCACATTATTAAGAAAACCTAAAAATGTATTAGTTGGTTTATTCATGGAACATGCAATGGACAATGAGGCAACCATATGTCCACAAGAAGAAACAATCCGTGCATTGAGCGTGATACTGTCTGCATCAGTCCCCAGCTGATTTATGACCTCTACATATGATGCAGCACCATATGCACACACTTCTTAGTTATTTTGGAAATTTGGAGCTTCTATTTTTAGTCCTCTTGTCTGCATACCCTATGAGGATAAATCTGAGGAGACTATTCAGTTGGTCCTACAGCACATAGAATTCAGTTGAGTCTCAGTTACTACATAAATTTGTTTTACCTTTTTTATCCCTAACTTCTAAGATCTAGGTATCATTCTGAAAATGATATGGAGCTCTGTGTCCTGACTGCAGTGTGCATCCAGATGGAGTTCACATGAGTGTCATGGATAACACACAATCTCTCCTTCAAGCAGGAGAGCCATTTTTTTGCCAATGAGCCTTTCTCAGAAGAAGGTCACAGAAATTCATCTGGAGCAAATAACTCATCATCGTTATCATCTGGATAATGCCACCTTTGGGCAGCCCTGAAAAGCTCTGTACTCAAAGATGGCTACAGCGATGTGCACTGGTCAGGAACACGAATGTTTGGTGTGAAGCACTTTTCTGAATCAACCCCCACCCCTCTGTGGCCTCACCCCGTGTTTGAGTCCTGGAAACAGTTTTAATTTGACTTTGTAAAGCATTCTGAGACTTTAAAAGGAAGAAAAAACATGGACTTTTCTGTCCGTAATAAATTAAAATAAACCTTTGTTCTCTAGGATACTCCCTCTGCTCATCTAATTTACGTAAGTCTCTTTATTCCTCCTCAGGTAATAAAAAAATTCAGGTAATATAAAGAAGGGAAGATGGGCCACAAGGGCATTCACCCCATGGCCAGCAGCAGCAGAGCAGGAGGGTCTGGCACAAGTCTGACCAAAACCTATGGGTGATTGAAGTCCCCATGCTTTTTTCATATATCTTACTTATTAATTGTGAACAGAAGGATGGCGAAATTTGATTTATTACATCTCTAGAAAGCTGATAGGATAATTACTCACTGCTACAACTGATTAAGTCCTGAACCTGTCAGCCAAGGACATGTCTTAGTAGCCTTGGATTTGCATCCTGCTGTAAAATGATATCTGCAACCTGCCTGGAAATCCCCGCTTTGGACGGTATCAGTTAGCATTCGCTTTAAACGCTCCTGGGATATACCTATTTTAAACTTTCAGCTTAGTGTCAATGTGCTTGTACTAATGTGCTTCTGCTAATTAGATATTTAATGCAATTATCTTGATAAAGATTTATTGTAAATGTCACCACATAATGAGCTATAGTGGCACTTACATAAGTGTTGCAAATATGTACATTCCGATGCCCACTTTAAAAATAAATTATTTGCATTCATATTATTATACTCTAGAGCACTTGCTAATGCTTAATATTTTATTGCAATATCTCATGGATGTGTTTGTTTTAGCTGGCTGTTTTAGAGCTTTATCTATTATAATGTATTAATAAAGCGGAAAGCTTCCATGTACAAATAAAAATCCCTACTGCACTCTTAACAAAGCATTTTTTCTTCGTGTCAAGAAATATTTCAGAAATCTAAATCATATAAGCAACCCAAAACTACAGTTACATCATTTCAGTGATTTCTATAACAGAAGTTCTATGCACTGAGATGCAACAAGATTGCAGCCATATAACTAATCAATTTACGCACTAGTTTCTAGTAATGCTTATTACTAGACTAATGTTTAAACATTCTAATGTTTATTGTATTTCATACCTGTCTATTCCATAGATGTAGACGACTCCAAACATCTCACAAAACGCAATTATTAGCAGGGGAATAGAGCCAGCAAAATTGTCAAAGAGAGCCAGCCAGTAGTTACCAGAGTTCAGCACAAAAATAAAGGCTAGCAAGTAAGATCCCACACAAATGAGACCTGTGGAAAAAAAATGAAACACCACATTTAGACAAAGAAAACAAAAGAGAAAACAAAAAAGTGAGGCGTTTTTCCAGTAGCTAGAAAGCCTTATAAGTAACTTTTATTTCAGTTGCAGCCTGAGGGTGACCACTTTCTTTTTGGATGGCACTCAGAGAAGGCTTCTCAGCAAAATGGCAAAACTCTCCTGTTGTTGCACAGGTGGGAGACACTGCGAACAAAATGGGAGAAGGCTGAGGAAAGAAAACCTTCAGCAGGTTATCTAGGAGTCTTAGGGCCATGCCAGTTCAGAAAGTAGATGTGTGATGGGTTGATTTTTCAGCATACAAGCTGCTCTCTCAGGGGAGGGGAAGTAATTTCTCTCTAAAAAAAGCACTTACCAGTAACTAGTTCCTTAGGCACTTTGGGGGGTATAATCTTAAGATCTTGCAAAGGTACAAGCACACCTTCCATATTTCCAAACATAGATGACAAACCCAAGCAGAAGAGCATGATGAAGAAGAGAATGGACCACAAAGGTGAGACAGGCATTTTGGTGATAGCTTCAGTGAAGACAATAAAGGCCAGGCCAGTTCCTTCAACTCCCTGTGGAAGATTTCAGAAGCTCCAAAACTAGGCTCGTTAACATCGTGCAGCACTTAAATTTACATCGGTTTTCATTAGACATGGTGTATGCTACACCGTCCCACAATACTTACACTTCTTGTTTCCACAAAGACCTCCTAATGCAGCAGTATATTTACATAATTACAATACAAATTCTATTTCATGGACCCCTATTTTCATCTGTAAATTCACCACCCTTTTTCACCCCAGTGTCAAGGTCCATTCTTTCTGTGTTTTGACACACTCATACTGATCGGGATGGGGCTTGCTCCAGCTTGTTCCTCTCCCTAGGAACTTCTCTTCCCACCAAAGCTGTAACCTGCTAGTTGCAGAGGAATACCTGCTGCTCTTTTGCCAGCTACATGAGGTCAGCCTGGAATATTTATGGTTTTAGTTACTAGTCTGACAGATTGCCAATACTTTTCAGAGGAATTAAACAGTTTATCTCTTCAAAAGCAAGATGGGGTAAGCAAAACTCTTCAGTCCAAGAGCGTTCCAAATGAATTGCAACCAACCAGTGCAAATATATAAAAACCCAACAACCTTGGAAGAAAAAGCATTAGGCAATTAAAGCGTTGCTCTGCATTCCTGCCCAATTTATCGTATTGATATGAGTCAGGCTGTAAAACTTACATCATTCAGGAAACGTTCCAGATCACAGGATTCAAATGTCAGGGTTGCAAAAGTAACTGGATCAGTCATGTTACATAGCTGTTGCATTTGTTCAAAGTTTTCTTGGGTTACATTACCTTCTGGCAAATCAAATGCATTCATCAGAGTAAGAATATTTCTGAAAAAAAAATTAAACACAAGTAATGTGAAATTATTTATTTGTTAGCATCCTTGGGATTCATTTTCACCATCAAGCAAGCTGTTAAGAGCACAATGTGTCTAATAAAGATACAAAGGAAGCAATGCTTCTGTTGCTCAAGATGAGATTTTGAAATTGTTTAAGTCTAGTGGTTGTGTGCATGTGCAATTCTTTCTTTCTTCTTCCAACCTGAGTGTGATACTGCAAGGATGACAACTAAATGGATAGGCACTCTAGGGACCTGTGCAGAGTTGGGTACCTATCTTTGCACTGCAGACCAGTTCCCAGACTGGTGGGCTTCTGGGAACATGTAAGGCACCTGCAGTTATGTATCATGCACTTTTACAGCTGATGTGGAGGAGTCTGTCTGGAACCTGCAGGATCTGGCAGCCCCAGTTAGAAGGGAGTCTGAATCGCTCTGGTAAATTTAGGTACCTCTGATGAGACCTAAACATTTAAGCTCTTCAGGAGGCAACCTGAATGCAGAGCTGACACAGGGATCAGGGTATGTTACATTCATGACATATGTCAGCTCGGCAGCCATCGATTGTTATGAATTCTGCTTTTTTTTTCCCTTTTTTTTGCCAGAGTTTTCTAGAATTTCTTCATGAATTAGTTTGGGTAATTTCCCAGTGTAGTATGGAGAGTCAGTAGCAGTATCGGAGGAAACTACACAGTGATGCAGCTGTGGCCAGGGCTCTGCAGAACTGTCAGAACCTCCTGGTCACAGGAAGCTTTCTTATAAAGGGCGGTGTCTTCAGTGGTTCATCGCAAGTGCCCTCCGAGGCAGAGCTGCATCGTTTGGCCACTATGTCAGGAGGCCTTTCAGGATTTGTTATCAGCTGTAGTAGAAAGAGCAGCAGCAACCTAGTATCCTTTTTTTGTTTGGTTGGATAGTTTTGAAGTATGTAATGTAAAATTCAATTTTCACAGAACCAGTTTCATTGAAACTTGCCTTATCCAATTAAGTAAACACATTCCTTCAGGACATGTTTCATATCCGTTGTTGCAAATGATTAATTTTTCACACTTAGCTCTGAAACTATAGACATTCTAGCATGGTTTAGCGAAATAATGCATCACTATCTGAATCTACCTTTATGTAAATAGAAATTGTTACATAAACTGCTGTTGTGTTTGAAAGAACTATTTAAAAAAACCACCATAACACATGAAAATATGAAATATCCTCTTCCTCCTTTGTTACTTTTTGGACACAGCAGAGAATAATGTAAAATATGGATGTTTATACAACATTTATTTAGGAAATAGGGTGGCTCAAATAATTGTCACTCCCTATGGAGTTGATACCACATGGTTTAAATTTTTTAAAGTAGTAAGTGGTCTGATACCATGAGGGTCAGGAGCTGTAATTGTTCAGACGTAAGAAATCCATTATCATCAGGCTAACACAGCTGCCTCAGCCAAACAATCACCAGTATATTCTAGGGTGGTTTTTTTTCAATAACTTACTTGTCAAAGCAATCATCATATCTTTCTGTGGCTCTGAACCCAATGATGGAGTATATGACAGTTGCTGCATAGATGGATGTGAAACCGTTGATCACTGAGATGGTCAGGGCATCTTTCTCACAATTATTGCTACAATTCAGAGACAAAAAAAGAATGGATTTCAGACATATTCCCAAAATAAATAAATACTAAAAACTGGTTACCAGGACAAACAAAAAAGTAGTCTACAGGTGCATGGGTACATCAGGATGCTCTCTAAGGCTATATAAGTACAGCTGTTAAAAACAGATTTCATTAATTAAAACTCAGTGCCTTAAGCAGTTTAATAGCTATACTTTTTGTTTTTGCCTTTTTTTTTGTTTTTGCCTTTTTTTCTCCTCAAATAATAATCCTATTCATAAGGAATAACTGTCTGGCTTTCTATGTCTGGCTCATGGAAAATAAAACATGAAGAGCAAAAGAGCACATCTCCTCCTCTTCATGCCTGGAGTGGATACGTGCAGACACACATTAGCATAAACTGTATCTTAGCTGTTGGGGTTTCTGTTGCGAGGTGAAAGATTTGGGTTTGAAATCAGACAGTCAGAAAGGAAAAATCACCAAAAGTTTTCATAGCAATTTGGTGTGGTGAAGTGCAGTAGCCAAGAGCACTTGGGAAGAGTTTTGTTTGATTGTTGGACAGAAGATACTTCAAAATGTTGACAGATTTTGGAAATATAGTGGAACATTATGCTGATAAAGTTGGACAGACAAGCTATTACATTGTGAAAGTTAAACTGCTTTGTAGAGACTTCTCTGCTGCAGGCGCTTGCTGGAGTGTCTGTGCTAAGATGAAAAAATTGCAGAGCCAGAAAGAGATTTTCATCTGAGAGAGAAGATAAAGAACCGATATTGAATTAGTTAATGGTTTTATGAGAAGGCTGTAAAGCTCTTGATATTGTATTCCTCTTGGGCAAGGGAGGGCTATTGAGATTAATGTGATGATGTCATATTTAATTTTCTGATCATCTTCAAGAAGAAATGAAAGACAAGCCTGTCCAGCCAAGATCTGTGACACTATGACCTTTCCTCATTTATAGCATTGCAAATAGGTCTCTAGTGGGCGGAAAGCATAGAATTGAAATTCCTTGCTGTACTCTCATGCCAGTTTTCTCACTGTAACATGAGATTCTGAATGACAGGCTTGCTAAAAATATTTCTTCCCATCAGAGAAAGTAAGATGTTCAAGCTCCTCCTGGTTATGAATGAGTGAATCTCTGATGGCATTGAAACCTCATAGCATTTCCTGAGATGTTTATACTCCCAAGCCATCTCAGAGCAGAGTCATTCACACCAAGTGCAGCTGGTGCTGAACTGCATGTGGCTCAACACCACGGTGTAACACTATGGTATTTGCATCTTTTCTTATATCTTCATGGGAAATTCATTAATTTCTGCAGTTTCCTTCTTAAGTCATTAATGATTGAGAATTGAAGGAATGGAGCCTGGTGCCACAGCCCTGTGTGTTGGAAATGCAGGAGGATGCTATTCCTTTTCCTTGGCTCTTTTGAAAAGACGCAGAACGTTCTAAGCCCTGCCTCTCATGGTTGTGGGAACATTGACTTAGACCTGAAGTGGGGCTTGTCACCTTGCAATGAGGCTCACAAGCACCAAAAAGTTCCAGAGGTACTTTTGAAAAACATTTGAAATCAAGAGTCAGGGGCAAACATTTATATCAGTGACTGAAATGCTGGAGTGGTGTGATCGAACTTGAGCCAAAACGGAAACACAGACTTCTGAAAGCATGACAAAAAATAATTTGGAGACACTTATCAAAGTATTGGGAGAATGCTGCACAGTTTGTCTTTCAAAAGGGCAGTGCTGAAGGGATAAAAGGGATCAAGAGGCTCTGGCAGTTGCTCCAATATTTTGGGAGAGTGACTGTAGAATATAGCACCATGTAATTTGCTGACTGAGTCATTCTCTGGGTGATGGAGTTGGTACACCATCTCTTCCCTGGCCCCATTGCATATATATAGGAAGGAACTGAATTTGAATTTCCGAACTCCTGAAACATTTATCTTCTAATCTCTAAACTAAATATTTAAACTGTGGTCTGTAAATTGCTTTGAAATGTGTGTACCATCATCCAGCTCCGACAGTGAGGAGACAAAGAGCAAACACCATGCACTGAGCACTCCCACAAAAGAAGCTCCTGATCATCAGCTGGTCGTGGCCAGCCAGTCTCCTTCTTTCTAGCCTGTGCCACCACATCTTTCTGCAGGGAATCAGCCAGCACTGGGACCTGAAATCTTGGCTCAGGAGGGCTAGGATCAGTCAGAGGTGTGCCTTACATGGCTGAGGGGATGATGTCCCGGTCCCAAGTAATTACGGTGCAACTACAGGGCAGAAATGGACATGCTTCATTTGAAAGAATGAAATATTCAGATAAAATTTGGCTTATGCCTGGATACTTACTGAACAGAGTTGTAACTGGAAAATGAAATGAGCCCTCCAAAGGCCAGGGAGAAAGAGTAGAACACCTGGGCACCTGCATCCAGCCACGTCACTGGGTTAGCCAGCTCAGTAACCTGAGGCATCAGACATACAGTTTTAAGCATATGCAACATTGCTCTTTAGACTGAATATGAGGGATTTAAAGCACTAATTAAAAAAAGAACATTAACCATACAGAACTTAGCATTTTTGAAGAATGTTAATGAATATGTCAATACTTCTGTCAATTTTACTTTTTTTTTTTTTCAAAAAGAAAACCTATCTGTAGGTTTTCTACTAATATTTTGGAAATTGATAAACAAATTATTTTCCATAGCTGATAGCTGCCATGCCTGTTTCCAGGAAAGGTGTTTATTCTTCAGCATTAATAATGACCATTTTGAGGTCTTTCTTGGGGAAAATGAACCCCCTTTAAATTTTGTTTAAAAACTGTTGTGTGGTTAAACCATTCTCTTCTGTCCCTATAGCCATACTGATTAGATGGGTTTTACTCCCAACTGGACAATTTGTGTTTTAAAGTTAGACTCGTTCTTAACTACAACAGAGGAAAAGAAAGCAAGCTCCCTTACAGCAAGCCTTTTGTATTGCTCTGTGATGATCCTTCCATTCTGTATAACAGACTTTGATGGGGGTGGAGAGACAGAGAATGTTTTACATCCGAGGCAAAGGATTCACTTCCCAGGATCAAGATTTTAAAGGTGTCTCAGGGATAGTTAGAAAAGCACCAATGGAGGAGACTAATTTTCAACTGCTTGGTAATTACATCGAGTTTCACTAAGGGAGGAAGAATGCAGTGACTTACATTAGGGGTGAAGAGATACACAATTCCATTAGTTGATCCTTTCAGTGTCAAGCCACGGATTAGAAAAATGGTTAGCACAAGGTAGGGAAGAGTTGATGTTACATACACAGCCTGCACAAGAAGCATGAAAATAAAACAGTTGAATAAAATGGAACACTGGAATAAAATTAACACTGTGGGGAAGAAAATGGGTGAATAAACAAGGTACTGTAACAATGACGGTAAATTTCAATCAAGTCACAACATACAGAAAACTTTGTTCAAGAGAAACTCTGTGTTTACATCAGTTGTATACATCTGATAACATACATTTTTAGTGCTATAGTGCTCTATTTAAGACAACCAAGAATTGTCAAAATTCAACTCAAATAATTATTTTGAATGAATGCAGCATGAAAAATAACCTATGCCCTGAGATCAGGTTGATGCTGCTGATGGAAGGATGGGCTCTTTGGGCTTTGCTGGACAGCAGAACATTGGTCACTCTTTTAGAGGTGTAATAATAAAAAATAGCACAAACCCAAATAACTCTGTACATGTGTTTTGAAGAGAATGGCCATAGCAAAAACAGAGTCCCTTGATACTGCATCAAAGGTCATTTATGTTAACAATTTATGTTAAGGTGGTAACACCTCAAGAATGCTTTACTAGGACCAAAAAGGACAAGGAAGCCAAATTGCTCACAAAAATCTGCACACCAACCAAATAAAATCAATTGAAATCAAATTCCATTTCAGCCAGCTTCCTTCTTACAAAAGCAGCCCCAGTGCAGTGATGACAAACACAGTGTTTTAGACATCCTTTTACCCCAGAAACTGGCCGTTTCTATGGTACAATTAAGTTTGTATGAATAAGGATCACAACATCTCATAAAGGAGTAAACCAGAGTACCTTTCCTGTTGTTTCGATGCCTCTGATTGTGCAGACGTACAGTACACCCCATGCGCATGTTAAACACAACAAAAGCCACCACTGTATGGTCCCTGAATTGTCAATGGAAGTGGAGATGTTTAATGTTTCTCTGTACCAGAAATAATCCACAGGAGAGCTCTTGGAACACTCTTCTATGTAATCTGTAATCACAAAATGATTGTCATTCTGTATGTTTTTTGTATATTTGAAAAAAAAAGGGAAATAAAATACCAAATACCAGTGTTCTATATTATATCACCTAATGCCAATGAATTTATTATTGGCAAATTTCAGATTCTTAGAGGCTGGTTTTGTCGAAAAATGAGACATTTAAAAGAGAATTGTTTAACAAGAATTTTAATACAGGTGTTATTGTTATTTCTATGCATTCAACCATGTAAATAAAATCTTTGAAGCTCACTCAGAGACTTTTCTATCTTTATAATTTTTCTTTTTTCCTAAAAAAAGGTCAGGTTAGAAGCCTCTTGTGTCAAAGAAAGCATGGAGAGGATTTCTGAGCATAAATGTATGTACATCATACGAAATATTTTTTTTTAGTAGAAGAAAATTAGTTAGGCAGATTTTTTTCAATGTTTGCACACTTCCTACCTCATCTTAAAAGAAAACTCAATGAAAAAACTTTGGGCTTTCTGCATGTATCCTGTTCTTTCTTAATGGCATGTGGGCACCCACCCACAGCTTCCTGCAGCTGGGTGGCTTTTCCCCTCCCATACCTTCTTCGGATCAGCAATTTTTTGGCCTTCTGTTTTGTGGGGCACCACTCAAGGTCTTGTCAGCTCAGGTTGGATTCCCAGCTCCCTGCAATGTGCTAGCCTCTGCAGTATTCTGCCCTGGTCTGCCCTTTTATGAGGCTTTTAATACTTATTCTGGGAGGAAAGGAGCAAAGCTCTCTGAAGAGCTATTCATTGACCCACAAGAAACACCTGCTTCGTACAATTTCATGCAGGGCTGACTATGAAAAACAAAGCTCCTGTCACCAAGCAGTGGTGACTATAGATTATATATTCACATATATTCACATAGATTATGCATCTCTATTTTGTTTTTGTGGTTTTATTTCCTTTTCAATATGATAAACAAGGGCTGTTAGTGAAGAGAAGGATGAAACACGTTGTCTAAATCTGGAAAATGTTATTACATTTATGCTGGACTTGCATTTTGTGAATATTCTTTATGTTAACACATGTCAAAATCAGCCCTGAAGTTTCATAAAAAGTCAAAGTATTGATCACATTTCATGTAAGTGGATTTTTACAAAATGCAAGTATTAAAATAACACAATGTTCCTGAAGGGATTGTCATGCCTTGCTGTTGTTTTAACAGACAGGTTTTAATTAGGCTAATTGCTAGAAAAAGAAAATGTGTTGCACAAGAAAATACGGTATTTCATAAAATATACCTGTTCTGTTGACATTGAGAGGACAGCTGCTCCAAGGTAGGGGCTCCTGGAAGGAGTTGAAGAAATACCACATAACCCAGGCAATTATAGTATTATAATATAAGCCCACCAGGAAGGATACAAACATTGCTGCTATACCTAAAAAAAAAATAAAAATCAGAACACAATATGAATTTCAATATTCTTGTCTTCAGGACATATCAAAATATATGGTACGAGCCTCAACTGTTTCCTACTTTCCTCCTCACCCAAATTCCATGGCTAATAGCCTTTCCCCTTTGGATGTTGGTTTAATCGCCATGAATTCCTTATGTGAAGATTGGACAGGTGAGACTAATGTAGGTGTAGAGCCTAAAAACCACTCTGGGAACGAAGCTGACACACAATTAGGAGTCAACATTATGGATAGACAAATACTGCACAGTCTTGCCAGCTGATATCTAGGGAGTTTGGGATGCTGCGTACATGTAAAGCTCAACTGACTTGAGATTTAGCCTAAATGAGACCCAGATTTTCTTCCCCTTCCACAATGTTACGGCAGAAGTCAGGAGATGTGTTTAGTTAATCTTTGTCATATGGGCTGGATAGCTGCCAGGAGGCAAAGTCTGTGAAAATGTGCAGGATTCAAGCTGGTAGCTCTCCTTCACTCGCTTCCGGGTAATCAACCTCTAGTGACTTCTCTAGCGACTTCTCTAGCGACTTCTCTAGCATAGAGTAAACACTAATCATTAGCTCTTGTGGGCTCTTAAATTCTGAAGAAGCTTGAAAAATTCCAGATGCAATGAACTAATATATTTTGTAACTATTTACAGATATGCTGGATTCCAACAACAGTCCTACCTGGCTGCATTTCTTCCCTTTCAAATCTGTGTTGATCACAGAATCACAGAACAGCTGAGGTGGGAAGGGACCTCTGGAGGTCATCTTGTCCAACCCCTGCTGAAGCAGGGACACCTACTTGGTTGCCAAATATTGTGTCTAGGTAGATTTTGTATATCTCTAAGGATGGAGATTCCACAATCTCTCCAGGGAACCTGTGGCACTACATGCTCACCCTCCCAGTTAAAGAACTAATTTTTGGCATGCTTAAATGCTCATCCTAATGATAAAAACAGCCAATATCAAAATACACAAATTATCTCTAAAGTTCGAAACTGGTCTCAAATTAGAGAAAGGATTTAATTGGAGCCACAATCCCTGGGAACGTGGTCACAGAATTGTCAAAGTGCCTTATGATGATTAAGCACAAATACAGGTTGGGCCCTAAGGAGAAGGATTTGAGAGTGATGGTGGATTAGAAGCACAACATGAGCTGGTAGTGTAAACTGGCAGCCCAGAAAGCCAACTGCATCCTGGGCTGCATCAAAAGAACAGTGGCCAGCATGTTGCAGGAGGTGATTCTACCCCTCTACTCTGCTCTCGTGAGACCTCACCTAGAGTACTGTGTCTGTGTCCAGCTCTGCAGTCCTCAACATAGAAAGGATGTGGAACTGATGGAACGGGTCCAGTGGAGGGCCACAAAGATGATCAGAGGGATGGAGCACCTCTCCTGTGAAGACTGGCTGAGGGAGCTGGGCTTGTTCAGCCTGGAGAAGAGAATGCTCTGGGGAGACCTTATAGCAGCCTTCCAGTGTCTGAAGGCAGCCTACAGGAGAGCTGGAGAGGGACTCTTTGTCAGGAAGTGTAGTGACAGGACAAGGAGTAACAGCTTTAAATTGCAAGAGGGGAGATTTAAATTAGATACCAGAAAGAAATTCTTTACTGTGATGGTGGTGAGGCACTGGAACAGGTTGCCCAGAGAAGTTGTGGAGGCTCCATCCCTGGAAGTTCTTAAGGCCAGGCTGGATGTGACTTTGAGCAACCTGGTCTAGTGGGAGGTGCCATGGGCAGGGGGATTGGAACTTGATGATTTTTAAGGTGCCTTCCAACCCTAGCCATTCTATGATTCTATGATTAATACAACCTATCAATAGAGAGTTAGTGAGAAGGGAGAAGGAACAGATCCTGGAATCTCTTATGATGCACCAGAATAAAATCCTAAAGCTTTGCTCTTAAGGTTACCCATTCAGAGACTTGTGCTTTCTCAGGTAGCTTTTTGTATCTTCTTCAGACTTACCAACTCCTTTCAGGGTAGGATGGATAGAGCTCCAGACACCCACACTGCCTTTCCTCAGCCTTTGACCAATGGCGAATTCCAGATGAAGCAGGGGGATACCCTCCAGGATTAGCAAAATCAAGAAAGGGATCATGAAGGCTCCTGAAATGGACAAGGAAAAAAAAGAAAGATATTTCACATCAGTGAAGTACTACAATAAGGCACAAACTTCAGTTCTGAGGGCTTTTGAAACATCAGAAGAGTTAAAACCTTACTTCTTGAAACCCTTTTTCAGTTTCTGACAATGCTTTTTCCTGATTGCCCAAGCAATGAACTTCATTACATATGTGGTTTCAGATGGGAATTCTTATTCTTCCCAAGTGATAGATGTAAACACAAGTTATACTCTCCCAAGGTTAAACTTTGAAGAAGCTACCTTGGGATTGCAAGTGGAGGAAAGGTAACTACTTTTCTGGAATGACTTCTTTTTTATTCTGAAAAAAATTATGGTTTTATAACTGTGAATCATTCAGATTATAGGCAGTAGTTGAATGAACTAAGCAAGATGCCTTGGAAGATTAGGCAGGAGCCTGGGGCTACTTAAAATAGCTTATAGCTTCCTGGCAGCCATGTTCAACAGCTTTCACGTTTGAATAGAGAAGACCTGAGGTCCAGGGTTCAAAAGGTGGTTAGCATAGGACAAGTTGTTTAAATTATTTTTTCCCTGAATAAAGTGTACTCCAAAAATGGGAGGTAACATATAACACCACACTGGAATACCAAAGGGCAGACTCAAATGCTTAAATATTGCTACATATTAGAATTATGGTTCTCTGTCATTACAAGAAGTATTTAACTTCCTAATTATAGGCAGTAAATAATCTAAATGCATAAAAAATGCACAACAGTGTGAATTGTTCAGGTTTGGGTATTTGCTGACTTTTTCCTCAGGTATGCAATGAAAATCAGGTAGCAAGTGAGAGAGAAAATTTGAGGAATGGAAACTATAGTTTTGAATTCAATTCAACAGTATTCTCAGACTTCTGCAAAGGGTGTAATTTAGAAATGCAAAAACTTCTTACTAGAAATTTAACACTCTTCAAAATCAGTGTAGCTCAGCTTGCAAGCATTAAAAACTATCACTGTAAAAAAGCAGACTGACAAAGTTTCAAAGGAAAAACAAAAGAATAACTGACTCAGGATATACCTTTTATTAGTGAAGAATTGAAATGCTCTCTATGAATTATTTGTAGAGAGTTTTGCTAAACTCCCAACGCTGCTGACGCTTCCTCTCTTTCTTCTGTGTCCACCTCTCTCCTTGAGTAATGAATAATATGGTCATCATCACCAAGGAGGACAGTATTCCGTTCTTTTTCTTCACCACTTCTCACATCTCAGCCACATTCTCTTTTCCAGAGACCATGTAGTAGCTACCTGATAGATCTAGGACACCCAAGCTGGCACTCTCTCACCTTGAGGAAAGTGGTTATTTTGTAATGTCAGAAAGGAATGAAGGATATTTGTCCACCCTAGATTTGAGGAAACTGAACTCCTCCAGAAGTAAATCCAAATTCAGCACTGTGGTCCTAGCTGAGATATCATTACAAATTATAGCACTGTTACAGTAATCACTTCCTGACTCATGTCTTTCCAAATATGTATTTTCACATCACAAACATTTGAAATGTATAGGGCATATTTCAATTTTAGAGGGACGAGGATCACTTCTGTAACAAGGTTCTTCCACTCTGTCTTTCCACCACTCCAGGGACTTCTACAAAATTACTGGCAGCAGCAGCTGCTAATGTCAGATGTAACAGGGCAGTCTTCTCCATGCCTTGTTGACAGGCTGCTAAAAGGCAACTAAGCCAGAAACGGTGATGTACTCTTCAGCTGCCTATGCCCAGGAAATACTGTTGACGATGCAAAAGTCTTGCCTGACTCTGGCAGAGGATCTGGGATTTGTTGAAACTGTGTCAGACTTGGTCACTGCAAAGAACTGACTCTCTCTGTCCTTTTAGACAGTTTCTGGCATTTCTAAAGGTTTGTCTCGTTTTATCTGTATGGACTTGCTTAGCTGTGCTGTAACATCCACTGGCATGCACTTAAGGGCCTCTCTACATCTGATTAGACACATGGTGCCAAAGAATTTTTCTCTACCGATATCCCACCCATTTATGTGAATAACTTCTCTGAACTGTTTTATTCTTGCTTTCATAGAAAACAGGATTTTTGCAGTGTACACAATGAGTGCCCTCTGACTGTTGAGATCTGTCTCCCTACATCCCAATGGCTTTCTTCATACATGGGAGTTGTCAGTTGGACAACCTCCATACACCTCCTAAGAGTCTGAAACCTCACTCTACGGAGTTTATATGGCTTCATCTGGATCTTTTTTTTTTTCCCCCCTTCCCTTTTGGATGCTGAATAGGTCTCTGATGTACCTCAATCTCACATCTCTCTGGTAAAGCAAAGGTAGTAATTAAGTCCAGAAGATGGATCTGCACGGCTACCTGATCCAAATACTCCTCACTTGCACTCAGAGTAAGTCCTTGTCATGCTTTGAATCTCAGCTTCATCTATTTTAGATTGTCTTGTGAAACTTAAGAATGAACTGGCAGTTAGTTCTGCTAAGATGCACCGTTTAACGATCTTTACTCCTAATGGAGACACATCACATGTTTTCATCAGCTCAGAGCAAGATCACCTAAGGACTTGATTAGAAATTCTACCCCTGGTCAAAGTTCTTGTTGTGTAAGGAAATACACAGCCTTCATAGTCCTTTCAGTCTGGGACCACTTGTTTCTTATCATACCTATTGAAGAAAATAATTTTTTTGGTAGTTACCCTCTCTGTTAGTAGAAGTGTGGAGAGATCAATCCACTTCCTATGAAGCATTTGAAGCATTTATTTTAGAAAACTTTCAATGGTAGTCTCAAGTTTTCACTTTCAGTAGAAAGCAGACTGATGGGTACTCTGATTTTAGCTCCATTTTTTCCATGATTGAGACACTCTTGCAACCTTTAAATGCAAAGTGCACCTCCACTCACAGAGGTCTAGCAATCTGGGTAGACACCCTCCAAGACAGTGAAATTCAACAATAGCACTGTCCCTACACCGTAACTCTCCCTGTGGACAGCACAGTGTACCAAATGTGCTGCAAGAGTCTCAAAATTGAACCATCTTCTGCAGTGGACATGCCACGAGTGCTCTATGAACTTCAGAACATTTCCTGAAGTCTCAAAATATTTACAGAGGGACCTTTGTTAAGATGTCATAAAAAGAATCTTTAAGCATGACACATCTTTGACAGTCAGATAAAGGGACTCCATGACCTTCCTCATGTAGCCACAAGACAGGGAAAGGATGCCTTTTGTGAAGCCACCTACCACATAAAAAAGGTTTCCTGACAATTACATGCTTGCTGCTCCCCAGCTTCCCCACTACCTTGGAGTCACTGGAAAATAAATTTCAGGTGAAGCTGGGTTTCCATTCACCCCTTTCATTATCACATAAAATACATGGTGTGAGTATACAGCTGCAGTGCAGAATTCATATCCCTAAAATACAACTGAAACAGCTCTAGCTTGAAGGGCTAGCCATGTGTAGCATGGTAGCTTGATGATCTAAAAATATAGCGTGATGTGTTAGAACTGGGCAATTATGTAACATCATCTATATTCAGCTGCAGGAATATTTGTAAATTTTCAAGAGAAATTAAATGTGTTCTCAATTACTTATGCCACTTTTCTCTCTTTCTGGGTTTTTTCTCTGTCCAGGGTTCAATTCTGACAGCCAGTTCAGAAATAAAATCCTGCTGTATTTTCCATTTCTCTGAATTTCTCCCCAACCTTTCTGAAAGAAGCCATAATGCAAAAAAA